>NW_004624841.1:5466249-5502611 GCF_000247695.1 Heterocephalus glaber | reverse complement strand
TCATTTCCCTTTGGGGTTGCTGTAGGTGATCTGGAAGTCTGGTTTTGAGACTTATTTATGTGTTTTCTCATTTCAACTGGGGGGGCAGGGGGCGGCTCCCCTCCTCTGAGCTGGGAGAGGTGGGCCAGGGGCAGAGGGTGGCGGGAGGGATGGTGGCCCAGAAGCCCCTTCCTGTGGGCTGACAGCAGTGGGAAGGATGGTGGCCGGGATGCCCCTTCCTCTGGACCAGAAGCAGTGGGACGATGGCTCAGAAGCCCCTACCTCTAGGCTGGGGCCTAGCTGTGACTTCTTGACCAAAATGCTACTAGCAAAATAGAATTTGCTAAATGGTTATGATGGATTAATTCATGGATTCCATGCTCACAGCCCTCAAGAGTTAAAGCAAGGCTCATGGCACACCTTACTCAGCCTTACACATATAACTGTGGCTCTGAGGGGCCTGCATTCCCTTCCTGAAGACAATACTAACAGTATAAAAATGAAACTGACTGGAATCTACTCGACTCTGCTTTCGGACCCATTAGCAATGCCGGTAAAATTATGAGTCTGTAGAGTTGCCAGATATTTCTACCCTTAATAAGCTTTTTAATATCCATAACCATGAGAGGAAATTCCTGGTTCACACAGGAATGAGTATATAATGTGCAATCCCCTGCAATTTATTGCTGAAAGTTATGTTAAGCAATAGTTTTAAGATTTTATGCATGCAACATCTATTTTCCCTGCCCAAAAGGCTGAGCAGTGAGCACTGCAGATTTCCTTTTCTTATATCATCTCTAATGGAGATTCCTCCTAGAGTTTATGTCAGCAATGATTTGCAAACTCCCAGAGGTTTTCCTTATTGTACCTTTACTAAAATAAGAGACAAGCAGTTTTATCCTTATCTCAGTATCCATGTTTCTTCTCACTACTTGCTTGCATACAGTTTGTCCAAGTGTAGTTCTGATACAAGTCAAATTGATGAGTTTAGAGATCCAATGATAGATTTTATTAAAATGCTTGTCTATGCTCCTACAACAAATCTTCAGTTCATTGTCATTCATGGAAAAGGACATGTGACTGAGAGAGGGAAGGAAATTAGGGAGAATCAGTCTTCATGGTCTATCGGGAATTTATGTCCACCTCTCTCCAGAGAGATGGGGAATACTGACACATGTATGTAGCTATATCTGCCTATCTTTCCTAGATGAACTAGCACTTTTAGAATTCTCTTTATTCATTTTTGAACTTATCTCAAACAAGGTTGTATAACATCAAATTTCTTAGTGTGCCTGAGTGTTCTTAAAGGCTTTCACCCTAATTTAACATCCAAATAAAAGGCAATGTTTGAAATGGATTAGCCATCCACTTAAAATAAAAATGTTACAATCAAACTACCAAATTCAGATAATATTCTGTCCTGGAATCAGTCTCTATTGAATATTAGCTTCTATTACAATCTCTTTTTTTCTTCTACTTCTAATTCTATTCCTGAAACCCAAAATGAGCTAGAGGGCTTCTCAGAACATATGAAGTGGCTTGACAACTTCCTGAATGGACCTCAAGTGAAGAAAGGGTACACAGTGACCAGAGGACACCAAATACATCTCTGTGAAGAGGAAGAAAGGGCCACAAACCTCTTTTAGGCCAGAAAGTGACAGGAGTCCCAGATGGTCAAGCCAGCTACATATTTTGTCTATGCTAATGATTTGTAATTATATTCCTATATAAATGATTTTCTAATTTGGTTACATATACATAATTCTTCTATATCCTAGGCTCCCAGCACCTTAAAATGTCCTCCTCTCTTAATGCTGTCTTTCATCCCCTCTTAGCATCTTATTTCTGTACCAATAACTGTAAATTACAACCAATACTAGAGTCCATACCTGGCCTGTGCTCTTCTAACATCTTTTGGTAGTGGCATGCAAATTCCATATGGATGTCAGAAAATCCAGAGGGAAGGGAAAATCTAACACATACATGGTCCCTTAGAACTGGACAGTAAATGAAAAACTAGTATTAAATTGAAAGTTAAAATAAAACTACTGAATCCAACTGAGTATACTGAAATTAAAGTTTTCATTGCCTAATAAATTGAGAGTTCATGCAGAAAATTAAATTCTGTTAGAACAGTGGACTTTCATCTGAATACACATATGCTTTGTGGCTATTACTTATTTATGCTATAAATTATATCATTTAAATTAGTTAAACCAACTAATTCACATTCCTCACTACCAACTGCACCAATTACTAATAAGTTAGATTAGGCTTCAGAGGTGTCCTATGGCATTGTCCCAAACTAAGACAAAAAGTAGTAAGAAATTCTAAGGGATAAATATTGGTTGTCTTCACATTCATCACTAATCATCAGTATGTATAACAATTCAGTCCTTAAAACTGACATAATATCTCCAGTTCCTTACAAATCACGTGGGGAACCCGTATCAGCTACATTCCCATAGCTAAGACAAAATACTGCATGACACCAACTTACAGAAGAAATTTTTTTGACTCCTGGCTTCAAAAGGGTTTAATCCAAAGACAGCTAGCCCAAAGGCAGAAACAGCAGGGTAAGAGGGACTAGCAGAGGAAACCTCCTCACATGATTTTGATCAGGAAGTGGAGAGTGAAGGGAGGAGCCAGAGACAAGAATACACCCTTCCAGGTCCCTTCTGCAGAGATCCACCTCCAACCAGGCCCCATCTCTTAACAGTATGTTTAGTTATGAATTCATCAGTGGATGAATCCACAGATGATCATAGCTCCCCATGATCCAGTCAACTTCCAAACACAGGACACTTTGGGGGAACATTTTAGAGAACCCTAAAACCAAGGCAAAATTTAGATATTGCTATGTGTTCAGTCCACTTGGCCACAATTAAACAAATTGTCCAAAATTTCTTTTTAAATTTTATTTTTAAATCATACACACATACAAATGATACAAAACTATACATATTAAGGGCATACCATGCCATATTTCAATAACGTGTGAATTGCTTACTGTTATAATCAGGTTAAATATATAAAAATATCCTTTGCAAAGGTTTTGTTGTTGTTGTTAATCAATCTACATCAAGGATCCTCAGAGACATGGAAGTGTACCATGTCATTAAGGAATTGTTCTTCCATCTTTCCCACATGTCATTGCTCTCTGACAGAACATTGCTCTCAGATGGTTTCATATCTTTGAGTTCCTTTGGCAGAGTTTATTATTCACTTTCATAATGCCCATTTCTCTGTCGCATATCAATGATTTTAGATTCCCTCTTCTATTCATTCTTGGCCAATATTATTACTGTCTTACCTCTTTGAAATTTAAATACACAAAAAAGTGATGCTTTCAGTATCTTCATCAGTCATTTGCTCAGTGTCCTTTCCTTCACTGCAAATGTGTCTCCCCACACCTCAGCCAGTCATTGCCATGGTCACACATTTTAGAATCTGTGTTGTACTCTGAGTACAGCATGTGTATTATGAGTACTCTCACAAGATACTGTCTTCTCTTTTCCCAATTCACACATTCTAGGATGCTGATTCACTATTATCCTTGACTTGCCAGTGACCCCTCCCTCCATTCATTAATTCTACAAAGTTAACTGACCCTCATTCAACTCACCTTGCTCTTCTAGATAGTTTGCATTGTTATTTATGATTACCTTATTGCATATACACACTCTTTCCCCTACTCTCACTTAGTGGTATTTACCTGATAAAATTATAAACTTATTTAGTTTCAATTATTTCTACTCTGTGCCTGTGTTCAGAGTAGCATGTAGTTGGAACAAAATGCAAACCTGCCTAATGTCTTCTTTAAATATGTGACTATGAATCTCAAAGCAGCCTATAATAATGCCAAGTAACTGCACTCTACTGAGCTTATTGGCTCTCTTTTTCTTTCTAAGGTGAATATTTTCTATCTTCCCCTTACACAACCACTATCAATACCTCCTCCCCTATTCCTATCAGCTGGTAAACTTGCTACCTAATTCATTGGGAATACGGAGGCTTTTTTTGGGGGGGGCATTGATACAGAGTCTCACTATGTAGTTTATAGGCTGAACTCACAGCAATCCTCCTGCCTTACCTCCTGGCTGCTGGGATTACAGTTGTGATCTGGAATTACAACACTTGGCCCTGCTTTTTCATTTTTTCTTTCTTTCTTTCTTTCTTTTCTTCTCCTTCTCCTTCTTCTCCTTCTTCTTCTTTTTGAGAATACTGAGGCTTCTATCTATTCACTCCTACCCCCATCTCTACTTCAATACCAGTACCTAAGTTCACATACTCTGCACCCTCACCTGTTCACTATCAATTAACTACCTATTTTCTTATACAAAATGATCCCATGTTTTCCCCCTGGCTAAATTAATCAAGATACTGTATAGAAAATTGACAAAAATACAACACAAATAGACATGAAAATAAAAAGACATAAAAATAGAAGGAAAAAATGGAAACAAAGCTTTTAAACATAGGGAGGGGATGGGGCTTGAGTGGGGGATGGCATAAAATAAAATAAAATTTATTTTTAAAAAAGGAAGGGAAAATAAAATTAAGAAGATTCTAGAGAAAGTGTGGTAATTAATTTCAAACACAATTTTAGGGTTTCAAATAAAGTTGATGAAGTTTCTCCTTCCTGACTCTTAGTGGCTTGAGTATGGTTCATTCAGAAGGCTGCTTTGCTTCTTTCCTAAAACATATGGGCTTCCTCCATGCAGTCAGCAAGATTGGATCTAGAAGCCCCAAATTCACACTCTCCAGCATTGGGTTCTCAAAGCAGAAGTTTTTTTCCCCATGAACACTATCAGAAATATCCTATGAAGGGTTCTGGCTTCCCAAATGAGAGCCATTGTTTCCTTTGGAGGTGTGGGGATGTGCACTAATTCATAGTTGTGAGGAGTATAAATTGGAAGAGGGTTAGTCCTTTTAGTGACTGGAACTAAATATACAACATTTTTACTTTATGTCATTCATTTCCTCTTTTATCCCTACCCTACACACTAGCATGGTTCAAAGCCTAACTTCTGAGGGCACAAGTCAGTCTAAGTATATAGGGTGGAAGAATAAGATGGAAGGATTTCAAATGCTGCTCCTATACCTTTTTAGGACAATTTTTTTGACACAGTGGACTTTGTATCACCAATACCAGAAATTCCAAGTTAACTAATTTTATTCTAGTTTAGTTTAATACATGTTTTAAAAGAAGACTGGTTCATTTTGTAGGAATTGATGAAACAATTGAAATTTTACCCATTTCCATTTTAATATCAACCAGCTGTTCATATAATGTTCTTATTCATTTATTAAGTCATTGAGCTTTCCGATTGTCAGATAAAAAAATTGATCCATGCCTACTATGTGCAATTCTAGGAAACAGAGAGGTAACAGAAACACAAAGATTAATAAGATACATGTGATACCAATATAAACACTTAATGACTTTTGCAAAATTTACTTATGTAACCAGTATGTTAAAGTCAAGCTTATAGTAGATAAGCCCTGTATTTGCAAGTCTCATTTGTAATTTCTACACATTACCATAAGTAATGTTTATAGAAAGCTAACTCTGTGACACTCATTCTATTAAGTACTTTATAATTAGTTAATTTAATCCTCATGATCTTATGCACAACATGCTATCATTACCTCCACTACTGGAATTTCCTAACAAGGCCCAAGAAAACAGAGGTATAGTTCTCATGGTTAAGGAAGAAATGGAGTTTGGATGCAAATTCAATAGTTTGATTTCAGAGACAAAAGTTTTCCCACAATTGCATTTAAAATTAGAAAGTTTTTTAAAAATGTAATTGATAAATTATACATATTTATGTACTATATGATCTTTAGAAATATGTATATATTATGGAATGGCTAGATCAAGCCATTTAACATACTCATTACTTTACAACTTATATTTTACACTGAGAATAGTGTAAATCTATTCTCTTAGTGACTTTTTACAAATACAATGCATTATTTTAATGATAATCACCATGTTCTTCATTAAATCTCTTAATTGGATATCCTACTGTCTTTCTGAAGCTTTGTATACTTTGACTAACATCTTCCTAACTTCATACCCTTTGACCCTTCATAACCACCATTATACAATACTCTGCACTTCTGCGAAAACAAAATTTTATATTCTACATATAAGTGAGATAATGGAATATTGTCTTTCTGTACCTGGTTATTTCACTTAATATAATATCCTCCAGGTCCATCTATGTTGTTGCAATTGCAAATGGCAGAATTTCCTTACTTTTCAAGGCTGATGATGTTGTGGAAATGTAAGATATTTATTGATACATTAATGAATACATACATTGATTTCAAACCTTTACTACTATCAAAAGTGTTGTAATAAACATAGAACAGATGTCTGTTTGATATACTGATTTCTTTTCTTTTGGTTATATATCCAGAAATAGGATCACTGGATGATATAGTGGTTCTGTTTTAAGCTTTTTGAGGAATCTCCATATTGTTTTTCACAGTATCTGTACTAATTAACATTTTCACCAACAACATATAAGTGTTCTTTTTCACATCATTGTCAGAGCTTATCTTTTGTCTTTGCTAGTAGCCATTCTAACAAGAGTGAGGTGATATTTCATTGTGGTTTTGAGTTACATATCTCTGATGATCAGTAATTTGGGGCATTTTCTCAGTTACTAGTTGGACATTTTTGCTATGTCTTGAGAAATCTCTACTCAGCTCTGTTGCTCACTTTTAAAATGTGCTATTTATTTTCTTAATATTAAATTGTGGTCCTTGTAGATTTTTAATAGAAATCCCCTGTAAATTTATTTCTAAATATTTTTTCTAGGCCGTGGGCTTTCTCTTTATTCTGTTGTTCTCTCTGCTATGTTTCAGAGTTTGATGTAATCCTTTTTGTCTATTTTCATTTTCATTGCCTGCGTCTTTGAGATTATATTCCAAAAACTCATTGTCCAGACTAATGTCATAGAGTTTTTTGCCATGTTTTCTTATTTTAGTAGTTCTACAATTTTAGGCCTTACCTCTAAGTCTTTAATCAATTTTCATTTGATGTGTGCATATGATGTGAGATAAGTGATGAATTTAATTCATCTCAAATGGATATTTAATTGTCCCAGAATCATTATTGAAGAGACTATTGTATACCACTGTGTGCTCTTGGCATCTTTGTTGATTGACTGAACATCAATCTGTGGGTCTGTTGCTGGTTTCTCTATTCTTTTCCATTTCTCTGTGTCTGTTTCTACTTCAGTATTGTGCTGTTATGAACAATATGCCTTATAGTGTATGGTGAAGCCAGGTAGTATGATATCTCAGTTTTATACCTTTTGCTGAAGATTGCTTCAGCTATTGAGGTCTTTTGTGATTCCAGGGAAATTTTAAGATCAATTTTTGCTATGTCTGTGAAAAATATCACTGGAATTTGATAGAGATTGCACTGAATCTATAGATTGTTTGGGGTAGTTTAAGCATTTCAATAATATTAACTCTTACAAAACTTGAGCAAGGAATGTTTTTCAATTTACTTGGGTCTTCTTCAGTTTCTTCTTCTGGTGCCACTTCGTTCACTGTTTTCTTGTTGTCTTGTATGTACTTTGTCTTGTTCCTTGCTTGCTTGCTTGCTTGCTTGCTTGCTATCTTTCTTTGTGATCAGGTAATTTCCTCTGGTATTATACTTGAGTTCCTTACTTTGGGGCTTTTTTGTCTCCATTATATGGGGTTTTTTATTGGTTACTATGAGGCTTACATATAAATCTTTTTAGATAATTCAAACAGGTCATTTTATGAAAGCAATTTAAATTTTTTTTGTGTTCTAGGATCGCACTCAGGACCTTGTGCTTGCAAGGCAGGTGGTGGAAACAGAGCCAAATCCCCAACTCAAAGCAATTTAAATATGATCACATAAAAACTACACTTTTCTTCAACAGTATCAATATTTTAAACTTTTGATGTCACAATTTACAACTTTTTATACCCTCAACAAATTATTATTATTATTATTATTTTAATAATTTAGTTTTTTAACCTTTCACTAAGGGTATAAATTATACACCACAATTTTAGAATTAGAGTATTCTCTAGTTTACTGTGTACTTATTTTTACTAATGAATTTTATACCTCCATGGTTTTATACTTTAATGTTATTAATTGGCATTTTTATTTTTCCTTTAACATGTCTGAGAAGACAGATCCAGATGATGAACTCCCTCAGCACTAGTTTCTCTAGGAAATTCTTTATATCGTCTTCATTTCTAAAGACCAGGTTTGCCAGATTGGCTGTCTCTGGAAGAGCACTTTACTAGTCAGCATATCCAGCGATTGTGAGCAGGCTGTCTGGCATGGTTTTTGGATCAGCTGGCTGCTGGAGCCTTTCAGCAGATTAGAATAATGTATGGTTCAACAAGAGGATGGCTGGGAATTGAGACACACGGTCAGAGCTGTGAGGTAGACCTAAAGCTTGGGTCTGCAAGGCCCACAGTTTCCCTAGCATTAGAGTAAGCTTTGAGCTGGAGACTGCAGGGTCTGGCCAGCTTCTAGGATACTGAGAACTGGAGCCTCAGTTCACAGAGGCTAACCAGGGTAATATGGGGATCCAGTAGGGTGGACCCCTGAATTCTGAATCCATAGCTTAGAGCTGATGTCTACTAAGGGAATCCTGGATTCTGGGTCACTCTAGGCACCACTGATGCCCTGAGGCCAGGGGTATCAACCTTGATGCAAGCCTGGAGCCCATAGCTATATAGGCTGACCTGATTCTGGAGTGATAATGGAGCTGATCTAGACGGTTGTTCTACAGTAGTCGCCCAATGGCTAGGGCTGTTGAGGATGTCCTGGTGCTGACTCAAGCCTGAAGCCTGGGACTGTGAGAACCAGCTCAAAGCCTAGAGCCTCTGAGTTTGGCCTCATGAGGAAGCAAACCCTTAGACTGAGTCCACCAGGCCTGTCTGAAGCCCAAGGCAGAGATACCTGTTTTGGTACTGAGATGAGCCTAGAAGTTCTGTCTGCAGCTAATGGCCTGGCAACTAGGACCATAGAGACTTGCTGCTTCTGAGTCTTAGTAGGGAAGCTCCAGTTTTGGGATCCAAGGGAAACTCTGCTGCTCACTTCCCTTTTTTCCCTCCCAACCTCCATGGAAAGTATCTCTCTTCATTCTGTGCTGCTTGGGATTGGGAAACAGTTGATTTGGGTAATGTAAAACTGCCCTTTCTATTCTCCTCAGAGCATCTTTTCCTATTTCTGTGCTACACCAAGGTGTTGCAATCGCTAAACTACTTTGCCTAGCTCTTGAGGAGATATTTTTGTGCATGGGTAGCTGTGTAAATTGATGTTTCTGAGGGAGGACAAGCTCTGCACAGTCCTGTTCTACTTACTTGCCACTGTACTGCTTACTCTTAAATTTTCTAATCCAAGATGATTCATGGCCCAGATACAACAAATAGCCACAAACAAAAGACCAGTGCTTAATGATTGAGTAAGTAGTATCCACATGGAAATTCCAGCTCATTGGAAAGAAGTTTAAAAAATGGTTTCCAATGAAATATATAGAAAGATTTTAGCAATTAAGTGGAACTTGTGAAATGATATACTTACTGTTACAGAAAAAGACAGTATTTCAGAAACAAATGCTGTATTGAAGATTTTAATTGAATATTTCATTGTATTTAATATCTAATGGCTGTAAGAATACTTTGGAGGACAAAATAGATAACGATAGTAATAGCAGAAAAGAAGTGTATGTTATAGGAAATATTCCTTGTAAATGTACTTTTATTTCATTTTTTAAAGTTTTTAATTTTTTAAATTTTATTTTACTAATACATTTGTAGTACATGAAGTTTACATTCATCTTAGCGAGTAGGTATATGTATATAACATATTTTGATTTTCTTTTTATTCTCCTTCACCTCTATACCAACCTACCTCCCTCCATCTCTAGATCCCCTCTTTCATTCTCCTTACTGTTGTTAATATTATTTTGAGTTCACGTGCATGACATATAATACTTACATTCACTATGTGTGTTTTGTACTGGTACATGACACACCTTAAATCTTTCTACTTTCCCTTCTCATCCTCCCCTCTCCTTGCTGTGTCTCTTGGACCCCTTCCCATTTGCAAAACATCTACCTCCCTGTTTTCTCTATCTGGCCTCTATTTTGCTCTCTATCTATGCTTTGCCTTGCTCACATGAGAGGTGCTATTTAAGCTTGTATGTGTTTTATTTCATTTAACATTGAATTTTCCAGATATGTCCATTTTCCTACAAATGTCTCAAATTTATCCTTCTTTATAGCTGAGCAGTAGTCCATCACGTATAAATACCACAATTCCATTCAACACACTATTCTTTTAGGTGTCTTTCCCAAGGAGCTAAAGACATCATATTACAGCAATACAAGCCTACCGATGTTTATAGTGGCATAATTCATAAGAGCTAAATCCTGGAAGCAGCTTGTATGTCCATCGACAGACAAATGGGTAAAGAAAATGAGGCAAATATCTGTGAAGCTCTAGCTTAGGATAACTTGGATATAAAAAGTATGCACTTTTTATATCCAGATTGTTGTAATCCATGGAAGTTTTGCCTTGGAAAGAATTATAGTTGAATATGTGTAAAAGGAACAATCCTCAAGCATAATCTTTGGAATGATGGTTACAGAAAGGGTAGGGGAGGCACATATACATGGCATTCAAGGACAATGATCAGGATATATTTCTCTTGTAATGACACTTTGCACACAGAAGTGGTTGCCTACTATTAGATCAAAAACAATGTTTCAGTTATATCACACTTTTTGAAAAAGTGAACTTGATCTAAAAAATGAGACAGTAGCCTGGGTATGATAGTTATACATGTGTGAGAGTGTGTGTGTGTGTATGTGTGTGTGTGTGTGTGTGTGTTTCCAAAGGAAAAGGAAAGAGGAGCCTGTACCTAACACTGCCAAAAGGTTAAAATGTTAAATATGGGGTATAATAAAATATATGGTGAATATAAAACATTTATTATAGTAAAAGACATCTCCATTTCTCACTCTCAAAAATGCTCCTTCTTACTTTAAACACACTTATCCCATCATTCTTGCCACTTTCTAAAGCAGTTCTCCACATCTTTTGTGATTATCTTTAATTACATTGTCCTGGCTGCCATGATAGTCATGATAGAACAGATTCAAAATGTTTATCTTTCACGGTTATTTTGGCTTTGGAGAAGAGCTAGACGTCACAGGATGTAGATCCAGTGAAAAAGGTAAATGAGGACACAACATATTGTTTTCATTTAACAGAAATTGATATACACATAAATTGTAAACTTTTTGAGAAAGTAGCAAGAATAATAGATAAGAGTGTTGGAAGCAGTGTGGGGACTAATTTTGGGAGATTCATAACAATGTGTATCTTACTATAATTCATTTTTTATTCAAATATTTATTATGTCATGGGAAAAGAATTTTAAATTCTTAATATTTAAAATGTTTGTGTCATATATGGATTTTATATGACTGAAACTTCTCATTGAAATATTTGATTAATACCATAAACAGTGTTTCCATTAGCCTGATTTGAGAGATAATATACTTTTATTAATGATTCTATTTTTATATATTTCAAGAAGACCAAAACATTATATTGTTCTTATTTAATATTTTGTTTTATACAACAGTTAATATGAACTATGTGTTAGAAATTTTCACAGTAGAGAACAAAGAGGCTAAAAAGTCCCAAAGGCTAACCGGCATTAGATGAGTACACCACATATCCTGGGACTCAAAGGTTAGTTTTATATTCTAATCATTTTAATTAGCAAGATACAACATCAACACATTTTTATCTAGGATTCAAGAGTTAAATAGTCACACTCAATTTTTGTCATTATTTTCCACATAACCAGTGCAGACTAGGCTTAATAACAAAGACTAATAATTGAAAGCTACTTCTAACTTCCAGGTATTAAAATTAAACAAAGATCATTTTGCTTTTAATAGAGAAATGAGGATGAAGAGCCAGAAAAATCTGTGGTGTGAAGGCTGTGGAGGGGGGAGGCAGGTGTGTGTGTAAATAAGTGAAGTTCACAGTTGTGAATTTAACCCTGTTTCCTATGTTTTCAGAACTGCCAATTTGAAACACAAATGAATGGTGAACACAATCATTTAAATACAAAAAGATATCATTAGAATTTTTATCTCTCCTATTGGTGATGTGACGGGTCTGTGATAAGGACTAAAGGAAATGAAAATCCCTCCACAGAAGCCAGCCAAAAAGCCTCTTTGCTTTGGAGTGGACCCATTTGGGTTACAATTTCTATTATGTGTCTGTTTTAACAGTACATTTGAGTTTCTTCTTATTAAGTTCATTTACACCAGTATGAAAGTCAGTGTAATAACAGGATAAATTATTTTGAAATTAATGTTAAAATACTAAAAATTCCAAGGCACCTTTGATGATTAAAGTTGACTATAAGAGCTAAATGTTGACAATATAATATATTCTCCAATTATTTCTCTGAATATGGCATCTCATGATACATTTCTTTGATTTCTTGTGTTATTCTTTGCATTTAAAAAGGTATCTCTGAGTATGTAACCATAATCTTGGTGTGAGCAAAGCAGAAATATGGTACAAACAATAAATTGAAAATACAGACATATAAATAATTTATGAACTCAAAAATAGATGTTACATTTTCATTTACATACAGAGATATTAAGAATAAGTATATATATCAGAGAATTGTTCAAAAATACAGTGAAGAGTAATTTTGTGGAGTAATTTTATGTGTAATTTAAATTATCACTGATTTTAGGGATTATTTATGTCTTATCTCCATTTGGGAACAGTTGAAAAATTTAGCTTTCCTTCTGTGCTAAAGATGAGTGGTAAGAAAACATCATACTCAACATCGATGTATTTATTCCACAAAGCAAATCATTTTACAGTGTATCCTTGAGTTACAAACTCACTTGGTTCCAGAGAGATGGTTGTAACTAAGTCAATTCAGCTGAGATGTTAACATTTACCTAGGTATACACTATAGATAACAAGAGGTAGATGAACCTTGCATTAATCTAATTAACCCAACTTGTTTGCATGTCAGGCCGATCATAACTTGAGGTTCCACTGTACTCTTTCAATTGTATTCAGCAAGTGACACAGGTGAAGGTCATTCTACAAATGATCCAGGAAAATTATACCTGAACATTCAACATGCTAATTTATGTAAGATTAGGATAGTATAGAATTATGGATACTCATGACCACTGCTAAGGAGGGTTTTGTTGTTGTTGTTGTTGTTGTTGTTGTTGTTGTTTGGTTTTTTCTTTGTTTATTTTGTTTTGGTTTGGGTATTTGTTTGTTTGTTTGTTTGTTTGCTAGGTAAGACTGTGAGAATTAGGCAAATGGGCAGGAATTCCAGGGAAAGGTATGGAGTTGACCAGAGCTCAGCTTACTGACATTCAGGCACACCACTTCCTCCAGCACACAGAATGCTTTGAGTCTGATTTTAGCTATAATCTCAAGCCACTAAAGAATTTGGGCACATGAGTGGCATAATCATGCTGCATTTACAAAGATAGTGTCCAGTACTTTGGGCAATCTTACAGATGATTGGTGTCCAGTAAAAATGCTGTGATATGAATGAACATGGTCTATATTTGCACTGTTTAATATGGTAGACACTAACCATACATGACCACACAGTGCTGGAAATGTGGCAGATGCTATGGTCACCAGTTGACATAGATCTTTGCTTTTAATAATACTGGAAATTAAAACTAAAGCATAAATTTACAGGAAAAGCTTTAATTAAAAAGTTAGAGGGAAGGGCCAAGGATTTAGCTCAGTGATGCTGCCACCTGCCCTGCTAGCACAAGGTCTAGAATTCCATTCCAGGTCCAAAAAAAAATGTTAGAAAGAAGATAGAAAAGGACTCCAGCTAACAGAGTAGCTAGGGGAGGGCACACTCTGAGACAGGTGCCCAAACTAGTACACCCATAATAACAGGGGATCAGCTTTTAAGGATCAGCTGATAGGCTGGGGTTTGATTGTCAGTCTCAATCCTGGTCCCATAGTTCTTTGTGGAATCTTTATGACTGAGAGATGGTCTTGTTCCCAGCAAAGGGTTGTTGTCCATGGTGAACTCAGTCCTGTGAGGCTCCACTTTTCCTGGAACTTGGTGGTGATCACTGGCTTAGGACACCAGCTGGAGGCTTCTGGATGTAGCTGAATGTTCATGTCAACCTCTTATCTTAATGTACTCAGTTCTATAGAGGAATAAGATCCTTGGAATTGAGGGCTAATCAATCCTGTTCTGCCTGCTCCTAGATACTCTCCCTCAGTGATCAACATAACCCTACACAGAGCTGAAAAGAGATTTGATCCAAGATTTAAATTAACAAAGGACACAAGATGAAAGTCAAACTTTATTCTCCTTTCAGTTACCTATTGGGCATCTGTGGACCCAAGAGAACAGTCATGGTTCATAGCAAAAATGGCTTTGAAGTCCTTGAGTGACCTATAGAAAAATACAGATTATGCTTTTTATATCAGAAAAGGCCCCAGGGTTATGTCTATTAACCATCCTTATGGTGGTCCCTATGTCATGCCTGTGTCACTACCAAGATCCTGAATTTGTTTTATATCAATCTAGTTAAAATGAAATAGCCACATTTGGCAGAAATATGCTGTTTTGGAAAGTTGTACAGGTAGGGCAGATTTTACTCAAGGTCATGGATAAAAAGGTAGGCAATAAATTTAGCTTTCCTTGTACGCCAAATATTTCAGCATTAGATTTTAAGGAGCAGTGGGAGATGATGTTAAATTATGACAAATGAAGCAGGACACATGAGCCTGAATATGATGGGACAGATTTTTTGAGGTGTTAGTAATTTTTTTAAATTTAGGGTTAAGGTCCATAACTAAGATTTCTAAGTCTTTTCGGTCTCAAATATCATGCCATTTTTTCTTTTTAAATGAATATATGTGTTCTCCTGACTCATCAACTCACCTATCTCCAAAGGATTTAAAGCTGCAGTTTTCAGTACACAGATATAGACAAGACAGACAGGGGGAACCAGTAAAGGAGCAGGTAAGGGTAAAAGAGCAAACAAGGATGCTACAGAAGATTTGTGTATGGGGACTGGGGAAGCTGATTCTATTAATGAGGTAAAGAATATATGGAAAGAGCCTAGGCTTTGGAGGGTAGTAATGGATTCTGAGCCACTCTTGCTCCCAGCTATTTTTTATCTTTCCATGGGGTGACAGTAAGGATTACTTACCTTGTTGCAAAGTGCCCTGTGGCACTGGTGAGTTTAATCTTCATGAGGCTCGATTACTATTACTGTGCGTCTGGCTGGCTGGAAATCACTATCTATCCTATTGAGCAACTTCAAGCTGCATGGATGAAATTGTTTAGGGACAGGGTAGTTTATTTGTGCAGAAAATTCTTTAGCAGATCTGGAAAAGCAAATTCAGCTTAGACATTTTCTTTCCAAGCCACTTTGATCTGGGAAAGTACGGGTAAATTAGTTAATAGCCTGTTGGTTTCTTATAGAAAGGGGAAAAGGATGGAACATTCACAGGAAAAGGGAAGAGTCAAATATATATATTGAGCTGTAATGACATGCTTTGAGGGTTTAATTCTTCTGTACATAAACATATGGCTAGAAATTACTTATGGGTTTATTGCACTGGACTGAACCTATTGATAACTGATAGCGTGCAATGGGTGATTAAACATGAGGGAATTCTGACACACTTCCTTTCTTCTGACCACATTCAGAGATCACTCATCATGTTCACCTAGGGTTGCTTTGTTTCATTTGAGCTCCGTGACCAAGACTAGATGTTTCTTCTTGGTTGATGTGTAATCTGACAGACATGAGCCCTGCCACACATAGACATGGAAAATGACGCCTTTCCACCTAGACAGTGTCCCAGGACCCCACTCACAGAGCCTCCAGCACCGTGATATCTAGCAAGCCACAGAAGCCAACTGACGTGAATCTATGTGCTCCAAAACCGATGGTGGGCCCCTGGCTCATGTTTAACTACTGACATTTGTATTTTCTAACATTGTATTTCAGATGGAATGCATCAGAAATTCTACCCCGGAAATGAATCTGGGGCTACAGCATATGCTGGAAATTCATTCACTGCTCTGAGGTACATTCAGAAATATTGACTGCACTTAAAAATTAGAGTAAAAGAGAAAGACAGCCCCAAAGCCCAAAGCCGTAATATTGTTAACTTTTAAAGGAAAATGTCATAAGAAAAAAGTTATTTAATTTAACCTATGATTCAATGTAACATTATATTCTAATGCAGATACAAAACCCAAGAAAGATCCCTAAAGTAGCCACTAAATCATACAGGGAATACTGAGAAGGCGCCACACCAGTGAGCTCATGCAGTTCCCCTTTCTGCCTGTTTGGAAGATCTGTGGATTCCTTCTACTTACTTTGTTGCCCACTCTTTTTTTCCTAGACTATCTTTCCAGACCTCTGATTTTTTGCAGCTTTTATCAAACTTTTCCACACTAGGTACTGTACTTCTGAGGATGCCTTGTGAAAATGGGTCTAGCTTCACTGGATAACTCAGACATATTCTGTTTAGGAAAAATGAGGATCTCTCAATGCACTGGCTTCCTAGACATAAAGATGTGAGTGTGGATCTTTACTAATAAGAAATGGGGGAGGAGATTCTCTTCTATTAAAATTCGTGCTGTTCTGGCAGCATCTTTGGTTCCAGAATTCCAAAATATTCTTTATTAATTTTTAATGAAACTAGTCTCTCCACCCAATTTTTAGCTTCTCTTCTTTTCTAAATTCTATAGTATAATCCTAGTGAGACTTGGCCCAAGGAGAACTCCAAGTAGGAGCAGCCTGGCTCTACTCACCCTTCTTCTGCCAAGAATCTGCTGACCTTGGCTTCTTTTCCATGAGGAATGCTCTTTTAGCCATCACAAGAAGAGTTCCAGTGCCCTATGTGCTGTGACAGAAGTCTGAAGCCCAGCAGTGGCCAGCCCAGCTTCAATGGAAGACCTTAACTATACAAAAAAAGCACCAGAAGCAGCAAATTATTCATCTTCCCATGACCAAGAGCAGCTTTCAACATAAATACCAACTATTTTAGCTGATTATGGGGTTTCAAAACTATGATTAAAATATCAAGTATGTTTTATCTGATTTTTGAATAGCATCTGTTAAATGTGTCCAAACTAGTAAAAATATGACCAAGGTAATTAGAATTTGGTTGATCAAAGTAATTTCATTCCCAGGTGCATTGAGATATTTGCTGCCAAAATTAATCAGATGGTTAAATAAAATCCTAAAAACAGTCTTCAAGTGGTCAGAACATCTATAGTTTCCAATATTACTCTTCTAAAATAGAATGAGGCATGCAGGAGCTAGAAGTTAGCCCTTCTTGAGATGAAGTTCTGCTTTCCATATTTACTGACTGTATATAAGTTTTTAACCTCAGCCTCAAATCCTCCATTTATAAATGGATGATATAATACTAACCTCATGAGATTTTTGGTAGCATAAATAATAAATGTAAAGAATATAATTCTATGTCAAACAAGTAGTAGCTACTCAAAAAATACTATTGCTATATTTAAAGCCAAAGTACAGCATCTCACCTCTTGTCTACTTTTGAAATCTTCATTCAGCATATATTGACATATACTTTTATACAATATATATAATGTATGAGGCATTCAGCACCATGTCACATACTGTGCTTTTCAGAAGGTAATCTTACTCTTATTTAGAGAGAGAAAAAAAAGAAGCCTACATAATATACCATAGTTTTCTACTACATGCTGCCAAAATTTTAATAAGACCTCACAAAATATTACAAAGACAATAGATCTAGATCTCTTCCTTAGACATAAAGACACTAGTTCTTAAAAATATTATTTGCCCATGGCCAAATAGAATGAAAACAACTCCAAGTAGATCTTCAATTGCCATTTTAGGTATCAAATTCTTATACATGAAGCAGGAAATGAAAAATACAGAAATAAGTAACTATGCACAAGCAAAAATAAAGTCTTAGAAAAAGAAGAAATTTACTATCTCATTTCATAAAATTGAAGGCATGTGCTCTTTTGCTACTGTAAGATGCTTCCACACTCCCTATAATAAGCCTCGTTTGTGAGCATGTCATCCATGCATGTTTTAACTCTAAAAGTCCATTGTACTCTATAGCAGGTTTCCTGAGAATATGCCACTGTATTATTTCTTCACTTAGAATTTGCAAGTATGGAGAATACAAGGAGCCGGGGATTTAGCTCAGTGGTTCCGCTGCCTGCTTCGCAAGTGCAAGGACCCAAGTTCGATCCCCAGTACCAAAAAAAAACAAAAAACAAAACAAAAAAAAAAGATACAGAAAATACAGTATCCACTATTCTTGCTGCAAATGAAAATTTGGTGATAGCATTTCCGGAAGGTCAAAGTTTAAACTAAACAAAGGTGTGCAGTAGCTGTCCATAGAATCTTGGATCTCAAACTTTGGAAAGATTTGGTAAGCATGTTACAGATCAGCATATCCCATTCTATCTGAACTAAAAGGATCTTAAAATAATAGTCAGGTCAGGAATGTTTCAGGAGAATTAGGGGTTCTGTACAGGGTTTCATACATTTCCAACTGGAAAACTGTGAAGAAACATCTATTAATCATTAATAATTTGGAGAAGCCAATTATGATGCAAGGAGTCTTTGAAGAAGCCAAAGAATGGGTTTATAGGTTAGCGCTGAATGGTTCTGAGGTGGCTGCTGCTGATGACATTTTCCTGGCAAGTGGAGAACAGGGCTGATGCAGTGGAGCATCCATAGAGTCACATGAGATACCCACATGATTCCAATTATCCATATAATTGGAATCACAGAGTGATGTCTAGTCAAAAAGAATCCTAAATGATGAGTTGTCAACAAATTGTGCCAGAGACAAGCAATTTAGAAAAATTATAAAAGATTCAGATTTTCTATTATATTTGTAAAAAGATGATCATGGGTTTAGAAAATTCACAATTGAGAAATACTGCAAAAATTCTCCCCTATAACATTTACAAGTTTTATTTCTATCCACTACATTATTGAGTAAGAAAAGAGACAGAAACACGAGAACATAGAGGAGGAGGAAGAGCAAGAAAATAATGAGAGAAGGTGAAGAAGACAAAGGATAGCTTAATGCAGGCAGTTGTCTTCTGGATAAGAAATTGATCACATTAAATAGGTCATTTTTGTAGCCAGTGACAGGGCATGAAGAATTAAAAAATAATCTCAATCTTCTTTTTAATTTCAAGAGTAGCAGTAAACCCTTGAATTTTCCCCCTTTGTTTCCCTTAGAAATGGTAAGACAATCCGGGAAAGGAAGTGAAGAAAGAGCCATAAGATACAAGTAGTTTCCCAGGTTTCCACCTGCTTTCTCTACAGTCTCTTAGTGTAGTTCCATCCACATTGTTAATTACCATTCATGATAGAAAACTGAACTGAATGGCAAAATTAGGAAATTTGCAGACTGTTGCGGAAATATTTAAATGCACACTTGTCTCTTTCCCTTTCTTCTGACTAGGATGCTAGTCAGTCAGGGCATGGACAAATTCAGGCAGTGGGAGGACGGGCACAGCATCAGAAGTGGAGGAGAAAACACCAGGATTAGGGTCTTCATGGTGTATACAGTATCCAAAATAAGCACTGTCTTATAGGTAAGCCCTGGTGTTAGTACCCGTGCAATGGGACTGGGGTGTCTCCAAGGGGAAGTATAGGACAGGGCAGGTAAAACTAGTAGGATGTTTGAAAAGTGGGCACCCATCACTGATAGTGAGTGACAGGACTCAATATGCAAAGCCCTGAGCAGAGAGGAAGTAAAAAACTGGCCAGTGAGAACCCAATTTCTGTAAGATTCTAGACCCTGTAAGATTCTTATAAAATTCTAGACCCATGAAGAAAAGTAAGGCCAGGTATATGAATGCAGGAACCTAGATGTGACTGTGGTTTAGCCACTGATGTGAAAAGTGAAGTTGTCTGAGAGTCTCCTGTAAGGTGTGAGGGTGCAAGTTGGTGCCGCCCTTATACCTTTGGAGGTATAAGGCAACAGACCATGGTATGGATCACCATACTAGGGACCCAAGAAGGAATTGCTGAACTCCAGCAAATCTGATGAGCAAGAGAAGGATAGAAAAAAAAGATGAACTAGTTTTATAATTAAAACAGTGAAGTGGGACAGGATCCGATCTGAGAAGCAGGACAGAGGTGATACTTCCAATTCTTAAAAACAGAGAGGGGCATCCTTTTATATATTTTATAGGATAATAGAATTCTAACCTTGGGTGGAATGAACTCAACTATTTGTGACTAAAGAGTAGCTGCTTGATGCAGGATAGGTCCTCGGGAGTATAGCTTTAGGCAAGAAGGAGGCATAGTTGCTAAGAGTGAGCTGATATGACCAGCCGAGTGCTACATTCCTGTCCCTGTTAGACACCTAATCACCCTTTGCTGTCTTTACCCTCCCAGTCCTGGAAACAGTGCACCTCAGAAAGAAATCCAAATATGAGAAACAAGATTCCGTTCTTCATTAAGATGACATTCAAAGCAGACACTGAACTCTGAGCTACAATCAGTTTATTTAGAAAATGTAACAATAACAATAACATTTGCCTTACTTGGCTCCGCGTGAGATTTCCATTGTGGACCACCATTGTACATTCTAAATCACCATATGGATACATTGTTTTTATCAGATCATTCCTCCAAGGAGTTAGGCACTCTCATCCCAAGTTCCTGAAAGACAGCAGAAAGTGACTTTTGGGAATCCTTCCATTCTGAGAACCTGGCCCTTTCCACAGAGGAGAAACTGTTCCAACTCTGACAGATATGACAGCATCAAAGGCATCGCTTGCCTCTGCCAATGCCTATCATAGCAGAACTGGTGTCACTGAGCCGTCCCCAGAGTGTAAGGACCAGACTCTCTCCAGGTGCCAACGCACCTCCTGCTACCACAGCCCATACAAGTTGTGGGAGCCAAGAAAGGAGGCCAGAAATCAAAGGGAACTCAAAGGCATGAAAATGACAAGAAGAGAAAATAAATTCCAACTTTAGCACTACAAGGAAACAGAATTCTGTCTGTCACCTCAGGTGTCTTTAATGCAGATGTTTCACGGGATAGCCCAAGCAAGATTTTGCAGAGGAGAGTCAAAGGCAGTTGTTTGCATCGGAAGAGAAAATCATCCTGCTGCTCTCAAGCACCAGAATCAATTTACAAAAAATCAAGACAAAAGAAAAGGTGTGGGTGTTTTCACTTGAGGTTGTAAGAAAGTTTTCCGACCAGAGCTTCTATTCCAGGGCTCGGAATCAAACCCTGGGCCTCACCCAGGACCTCATGAATGCTAGACAAGTGTTCTACCACTGAGTAGCAGTCTCAGCCCAAGACCAGAGCTTCTTAAACTTCCATGTGTATTCAGACCACATCAGATCTATTATTCACAGGTGAAGGTATGTACTTTATGCCTTGAATGTACGTGTCCGTCCAAGATCCATGTGTTGGAATTAAACCCCAGGGAGACATTGCTGAGAGGTGCAGTCATTAGAAGACAGTTTGATCACGAGGGCCCTGGCTTCTGGAGTGGATTAGTCCTCTTGTAAAAGGGATGAAGAAAATTAGTCAACATTTTTTTTTCTTTCCACATCTTCTATCATGTGAGTACACAGTGTTTCTCTTTTTGCTCCTTCTGTCACATAAGAACACAATTAGAAGGCATAAATCCTCAACAGACACCAAATCTGCTTATACTTTGGTCATGTACTTCCAGCCTCAAGAACGGTAAGAAATAGTTTTCATTCTTTGTCACTTATTCAGCAGAAGGTGTTTTGTTTTAGCAGCAGGGAGAGACTAAAATAGTGTGTATCAAAATTTAAAATGCACATATTGTATCTTAACATTGTCATAGAAATATATAGTAAAAACTTGCCTACTATAAAATAAGCATTCATACCATCAATTTTAATTATTACACTCAATCCACATATCATAACCTTTTTAAATATTCAGTTATTGCTTTATTAGATGTTTAAACTCTATCATTTTCTATTTTAATTTTTAAAATAGCATTATAATTTTAATTCTCAGAAACATTATGTGTGCATAGTTATATTTATGCTGTAAAGTCAGAAGCAAAACTTGTTGGATTAAAGGCAATTCCCTTCTTCAAGCTTTTTGATACATATTTCTAAATCACCCTCACAAAGTTACCCATTGGTGCAGTCTGTGGGTAGCAATTGCAATGCAAGCATGCGCTATGGAAAGAGGGGAGGAGGAGAGGTCACAGAGGAAACTGAGATTCCCCCATCAGACAGGGCCAGGCAGGCACTGACAAGGGCTGTGACTTTTACTATGAGACGTGCAGCAAAGGTGGGTTGGATGCAGTGGTCTGAGTTTTAAAGGAGTGGAGAGCAGAAGAGGGAATGCAGACAGGAAACTATGGGAAAAGAAACCTGAAGTAGGAACCCCCTCCAGGTCAAAGAAGGTTACAGCTTCAGGATCAAGAATTGAGAATCTAGAAACAAAGAAAATATGAGGACACCAGGATTCACCAGACATTAGAAAAAAAAAAATGTCAAGGATGATTTCAAGGTTCTGGGCTTGATAAACTGGGAAGGGATATGTGTCAGTTTCTGAGTTGGAGTAACCAGGGCTGGGGATTTAGCTCAGTGGTTCTGCAGCCTGGCTCACAGGCTCAAGGTCTCAAGTTTGATCCCTGGTACAAAAAAAAAAAAAAAAAACTAGCTATAAACCTGAGTTGGAGTAAGCAGTGGGTGGGACTGGTTAGCCATCTTGTTTGGCCACGTTTGGTTAAAGAAGTGTTTGACACACTAAGTAGAGAGTTGAGTAGACAAGACTAATACTCTATAGTTATTGATCTATCCAAGTCCCAGATTGTTTCTGGAACCCTGGTCATTATTTTTCTAAAACTACTATTATTAAAAAGTAATTTATTTTTGATAGATGTAGATCAGGTATAGAATTTCCTTTTTATTCTTTGTGTAAGAGATCAGCTCTTACAGGCTGGTGGTTTTTTCTTGATTAATATAGTTAACAATTGGATATAATGTTAGTTATTTTGTAACTCTGTATATTATTTAATTTTTACTATTTTCTGTTTACAAATTCCTTAAATTTTGACTATCATCTATCTGACTACCTGCCTATCTATCTCTTTTTACATTACTATGTTTGAACCCAGGGGCGCTCTACGACTGAGCTATATCTCTCTCATTTTTTATTTTTTATTTTGAGAAAGGATTTCACTAAATTGCCCATGCTGGCCATAGATTTGTGGTTCTCATGCCTCAGACACCCCAAGGCTGGGATTGCAGGCTTGTGACACCATGCAGCCTTATTGTATAGATTTTTCTGTTGTTTTTCTATGTGTTCTTATTTTTCTGTTAACTTTTTAGTTAACCACTGAATTTATTTTAATCATTGTTGTTTACCAGTAAAATTATCTAAAGCTATGAATTTGGCAAGATCCCAGGCCTTTTCTAATGCCTATGCTTATTAGTTTTGTATGTTGTAGGTTTTAAAATTTTTTTGTGTTTTTCTAGATCTGATTTATCCTTTGACCCAACATTTAAGACATTATATTTGGTCTTTAAAAATATAAAGTTGTTTGATTTTTGTGCTGTAGTTTGTTATTAATTTCTACTTCTTCTGAGACATAATCCGTAGGCTATAAAAATTCTGCAGTTTGCAATGCTGAATGTTCTCCATTTGCTATTTTACTTTAAAGGCAGCACATTAGCAGGTGCAGAACGAGATACACTATCCATTGTATCAACCTCATTAATTTTACCCTGAAATTAAAGAAGCTTTATTTTCTGATAGAATTGGAAATCTTTTTAAGCCTACCAGATGTAATTAAAGATCTTCAGTCTAACTCCCTCTGGAGTTGACATTTTTATCCTTGTAATGATGATGATCTCACTGATCTTAGTACTTTGATCCCTTTTTCAACTTCAGGGCATTTTCTCCTCATTTTATTGTCCAAGAAGCATAACCTTAAGATGTTTTACTGAGGACATCAGCCCTTAACAATATTACAGGGGATCACACCTAACAAATCTAACTCCAGTCTTACTCTTCAATTTCCTCTGTCCTCTTCTTGCTTGACCTAATCTGCTGGTAATTTATTCCTTGAAAGAAAGCAGGAATTTGTCATCTGCCTCACTTCTATTTCTGGAAGCTCTTAAGAATCTTCAGTTTTATGAGCTTGGATAATGTCCCCACCATTCAGACCCCTTGAACTCCAGTAGTCTTTGTGTGGGTCCTCCAGATGCAGGTCTCTTTATCAGACTGACAGTTTATGAAAATAGCCCTGAGATAAGCAGAACTGGATTGTGAAGAAATACTCAGATTCGGTTTTGCTACATCCATGGGTGTCTCTCTTTCATGAAAGTGACCTAGGTTTGGGTATTTAACTAGGACAGGGCCATTAGAACTTTTGAAGCCTCTGCAGAAGTTATCGCTAAACCTCTAGGACCTACACATTTTAATAATGAGACACACAAGTAAGAAAGAGAAAATAATTCTAGAATAACATGGAGGAGGGTAATAGTGAGGGGTGAAGAAAGAAGGGGAAAACTATTTATGTGTTCAAAATGGATATCAGAATAAATTGGCAAAAGTAAGGCCACATGGAAAGAAGGTATCTCAATATTCCTTATTGCTCACTATTTCTTTATCTTTTTTCTTTCACCAATCATTTACTAAATGTTTTCTGTATTCCAGATGCTGTAATTTGATACTTATAGTTATTAAAATAAAATAGAATCATTTGTTTGAATAAAATAACTGATTTATGCATAACAACCGTTCAGATATTGTTATTGCAATTATTATTTGAGTGACTATGGATGTTTGCAGAAAAGGACATTATTTTGAGTCTAAAGCAGAAGGGTGGGAAAGAAGGAATTAGGATGTTATCACAGAAGATGTGTGTGTTGACTTATACTTTAAAAGAAAGGAACAACCTGCCTGCACTTGACGCCTAGTCTACTGACACTAAGTGGAACCATCCCTGGCTTCTCTGGTTGGTTTATTGCCAGACCCTGAGCCACTGGGTGTTGACCTACTCTGCTGTCTTTTGTGTTGCTTAGGTCAGGCCTCTTATTTGACCTAATCTGTTGGTCATTTATTTTTTTGAAATGAGCAGGGAGTGTGTGAGTTTCAGTCAACAATAAACGATAAAAATACTCCTGCCCTGCATTTTAAATAGATAAACTTAATGAAGAGAAATTAAGAATATTCGGGTGGCATTTCAAAATAAAATGAAAACCCAATCAAATAAGGATTATCCATAGGCAAAACACGTCTTGCATGATGGTCTTTTATAGGCAGTTAGTGACTAACTGTGGGAGACTGAAGGCATCACATACCATATGGAGAGATAAATATGGCTTTTAAAAAATTGCATTGGTATCACACAAACATTATAGCTTCAGCTGCAAAACTTGAAGTTTTTGCAAGTTTTATTGTAAACCATTTTGGAGCTTTTTGGAGATTTGCAAGCTATCGTTAGAAATAGAATATCTAAGTCACAGAAAACTATTTTTAACAAGGTGTTTAAAAAAAACAACTTGAAATCCTATCCACAGAGCAGCTCAAATAATAACCAAGATTACATCCTTAGCCAATCTGAGCTACACCCTTCCAGGGAGCAGAAGGCATCCATGATTGTGTCTCCCTGGAACCCCGAAAAGGAAGGAAGAGCTAAAGGAGCTGATTTGTCCCAAGGGAGCTGAACTGCTGCAAGGCTGACACTCATATTCAGAGCGTGGCAGAAGTGTCTCAGCAGAATTGAAGCCAGGCAGGTGTGTTTGGCCATCATTTTGCTGCTGAAGCAAAACCAAGATTGATTTAATTGGTGCAATGAATCTGGCTTCTGATAGAAATCATAACAAACTTACAGAGCGAATAGGATTATTAGCATTTGGTTTTTGCTCTCTTCTCCAATTACATTTGAAAAAGGAAAAATCAAATAATATATTTTTAAGAAAAAAAATCCTCTCATTTTCTTTATCTATTATCCAAAATTAAAAATACCTCAAGACCATAAAGAACATCATTTCATAAACAGTGCTGGTGCCGAATCCTACTTTCAAAGAAGCACAGCGCAGCCTGGGCCCTTATCCTCAGGGTCATCTGCAGGGGCCAGAGGCAGGGTTCTGACATCAGAGGGCTGTCCTGAAGATTCACTAGGTTAGTATGTGTGCAGAGCTGTGCTCATAGTGTCTACAGCGTGATAAAGAGCACGTATGTGTTTCTTATAATTATTATGATGGGGTTTTTTTTGTTTTATTTTAGTAGCCTGGAGATATGATCCAGGTACTTTAGGCTAATAGGTAATTTATATAATATTGAATAATACCTTCCATTTGGTGAGTGTTTAAAATGTGCTCAGTGCCATATGTAAACTATTGCACTTCATTTTCACAGTAATCGATTAGTAAGTATTACTGTTATCCTAGTTTAATTGTTTGAAATTTTGAGGCTTGGGAAGATTAGGAAAATTACTCAAGAGATCACACAGCTGAAAAGTGGCTGCGTCAGCATATTAGCCAGGCAATTTGTCTGAAGCAGCTGCTGTTATTAACTAGATTAAAAGTCCAAAGCAAACAAACAAATGAAAGCAGAATTTATTATGGTCACGATCAAAACATAACTTAAGTGCCGGGGATTTAGCTCAGTCGTTTCGCCCCCTGCTGCGCAAGCGCAAGGACCCAAGTTCGATCCCAGGTACCAAAAAAAAACCCAAAAAACAAAATGACTTAAGTATAATCTCAATATATTTCACTGTACATAGGATACAATGGACAATGCCATATATGATAACACATATGACAAATATCCAAATAGGCCAAATTAAAACATAATATATGAAGAGTCCATTATATACTTGGGAATAAAACAGTAGTCAACAATATCAGAGACCTATGAGAATCCTTGTGTACTTTAGGATTTAAGTACTGTCTAAAGCTGACAGGGAATAAAAGTCTTCAGTTGCCTTTTTTCCATTGTGTGTGTCTCTATGGTGACCTCGCTCACTTTTATACATGCACAAGTAAAGGGTGGGGATATGTTGATTTCAGGATGAATTCATCTGGATGCCAAATGATGTTTTCCAGACTTAGGGTGAGGGACAGCACATGTATTTGAAATTTCTTTATTGAGATTATTCAGATGTAATAATCTCCAAATAACCCACACACTGGCAACTAAAGGGTCTTTTTTTTTTTTCTTCAAGTCACTCAGCAAAGGCGGCATCTTCATGACCTCTTTAGAGCTTGCCCATGAATCCTTCGGCTGAAATTCCAGGCTTCTCCTTATTTCTTCTTCTTGCAAACCCTCAACATGACACAGTCTCTTAAAGAGCGTACACTTGTTCTTAGCCTCCAAATTATTGCCAGTATTTCTAATATTACTTACTCTCCTTAGGAAGCAGAGCTACCTGCTTCATTTCTAAATTACAACCATGGATGGTGCATGTAGAGACTGCTCAGGCCAGCATATGTTGTATTATTCGTGGACATGTAAACATTCAAGAGTTTTCATCTCCAAACCTATCTTGGCATTTGGGCTTGCCATGTCTTAAAAATCTTATCTCTGGGATGTTTTGTTTTCTATGGAATATAAATGGGCCTAATGAACATGTGCAATTTTTGTCAGCATTCATTTTTATGGGTGACTTCTTCCAGGTTGCCCTTAACCCTGTGCCCAGGCTTTCCTGTCCACTTGGAGACCTTCCTTATGACTTCTATGCTGTCAACACCCTGGTGGAGCTGCAACTTCCCCTTCCAGAGAGACACATGTGGCTTACCATCACAAAATTCCAGAGACAAAGGAATCATCTGAGGCAGCAGGGAGAATTAAACCTATATGCAAAAAATGGTGATTGATAACAAGGTAGACAGAAACTCTACAATTCAGGATCTCTAGTCCACATGAATTCCACCACTGATGTAAGTCATCCTAGAATAAAGACCTAGCTCCTTAAGATCACAGCAGTACAATTTTAACTTCACATTAAACACAGAAAGCTTCAATTGCAAATGAAGTTTTCTGGAAAAATTCAACAAAAGAAATGGAGATGGTCAGGGCTATCTAAAAGGATTCTAATAAAAACAATAAAATATAATTTTTAAACAACATAGACACAAGTGCTCCAAAGTGTTTCAATGTTGGTCCTGTCCTCATGTCAAAGACTTGAAACTTGACCTATTATATGAAGGACATGGCTGGCTGAGTAACAGAGTTATTCCTTTGTTTAAGATTTTGTAAACACTCTGTGGCACCTGACATTGTAGGGGGAGAAAATATAGCATATCACCAATCATGAATCCCTTGTATGTAAGGGACATTCTTTATGTAAAATACTAAAAACACCAAAGTTTGGACAAATTCCATTAGCAAATCTGTGAGGAACTATGTTCATGACTTGTACATATATCAACCATACCCTGGTTCCTGACTGTATTTAGAATAAATGAAAATATTCAAACTTGAACAGTTTTTATTTTCATCAGTCCTTAAATTCAGACTAGATTCTGCTATAGTTTAGCTCTTTACTTCCCTTTTTCCTCAAATCATCCCTAAAATTTAAAAAGAAACTGATAAAATATTTTATATAAAATAAGTAGGGCCAGAACTAAAATTTGGAAAATTTCTTTAACACCTGGCACCTCATACATAGCAACTATAAGAGGAGCAAGTTTATTATTGAGTTTATAAAATCTAGGACCATTTTCCTCCTGTCTTACCCTTTGAATTTAAAGTCTCAGAAATAAAATAAGATTAGAATACTACCTCAAAACTGCTGTATGATTCAGGTGTCATAATGTGGTGTCCTGGATGGCTTCAATTCACATCTCACATTCAGCATTACTAAATTCTCAAGAGCCTAAAGATACTCTACTCTTTTCCTGTGGATGGCAAATGTCCAATTGTACCCAAGGATGGGATTTATTGTCTGGTAATGTGCCAATGTTACTTGGAATCATAGACTTAACAGTAATCCAAATTTAAAAAGAACTTTTTAAAACTATGCATAGGTAATTAAAAGTACAACCCATGGTTAGCCACATCAGAATTCAGAGAGGACAAAATGAATATTAGTGGATTCCACCCAAAACCTGATTAAAAATCACTACAATGGTCTGTGGGTGTCTATATTTGAAAATGTTCCTCATTCCTTCTTAATGATGGAAATCTTCAAAAAATTATTATAGGTCATGACATATGAGCATACATGTACAAATAAGGAGACATAGATAAATGTGGAAATCTATGCAATTTTCATAGTTTAAGAAAAAACACATTTAAAAAATCATGACTATGAATCTTTCCCTGTCATGTATGTTCAGTGTGCTCTCCTAAAAACAATGGAGGGTTTTCTCATCAATAACTTCCCACACCCTGATCTCGAACAGAGCTCAGAAGATGGGATTTTTCCCTTGCCAGTTTTACTGCAGAACGTTTTTCTTTTATTGGTGTATATTTCCAAATAGAGAATAATAATATAGACACATGAATTTAACATATTTTGGCCATTTTCAACCTCTTTTTTCTATCCCTTGCCTCCCTTCTTTCTTCTTTCCCATCTCCAAAAGTCTACCTTCTAGAGGTTCTCAGTGTGCTCATTGTAAAATGAGGGACTGGCTGTCTGTGAGAAGCATTTTTGGTTCCAAATTAAATAACTGTATTAATGTTGATATGAAATCTGGGAAACTACACAGTTAAGAGACAGATTGTAAGACAAATGTTAGCTATCCACTCATATTCTCTCAGTAGAACACAAAGAAAAATTGCAATCTCCTCTGCCTAATTAATTCTCTAATTTGATTAAAAATTACATTTGATTTGATTTTCAAAGGGCACTGACATGGGCCTTATAAATGGCTCAAAGTGTGTGGTCTCCAAATGCTAGGAAGGAAAAAGGGTGTCTTATACTGTGATCAGAGTTCTTTTAAAGCAAAGAAGTTGAATGCTTGTGTGGTTGACTTTGATTCTAGAAAAAAATATTCAAAGATATGGAAAACAAAAATATCAAAGAGTACAGAAACATCTTAATTCTAACTGGATGGTATAGTTAGGAAGGTAAATAATTGAGAATGACAGGTAAACTACAATTTAGTAATGGTTTGTTTTCTGCAAATCTGAGTAGTCCTCACCAGCTGCCTAGTCATACTAAAGAAGTCCATTAAGCTACCACAAAGGAAATGCACTGGAATAGAATTCTTGTAAGACTATTTATGTGAATGTGAGGAGAGTTGAATTGTTCCTCATGATAGTTGCAATAAATTGGAATGAAGACATATGCTTGACATCTAATACATTTTTCCACCTCATAGTCATGTTTGACAACAGATTTTCTTTTTTTTTTAGGGGCGTTAGGGGTGAGAATGGATTGAAATAACATATATCACACAGGAGTAAAAAAACAGGATGGAAAAGTCACACTAAAAGTGCCAGACATCTCATGGTGGTTGGAGGCCAGCTTCAAAAAGTGAGTCTTATCAATGTGTGAGTCACATTTGTTGTTCAATACAGACACATGTTACTAAAGAAATCCTGACTTATAAATGGGAATAAAAAGGAGTGGCAGAAATAAACTGGATGTATAAGGTGTCCTTAGATACATGCTATACTTTTCTGTATATGTTGATGAATTTGAGGTGTCTTCACACCAATGGGCTGGTCAGATACTGTAATCATAAGACATAAGAAAAGATTGATTTTTATGAAACTAACTAAATTTGGGCTCTAGTTACATTTGCTCCGCACCTGGATGCCCGCCTCAGCATAAAACCAGCTGGCAGCTGCTTGTGTTTACGTTTGTTTTATAAGGTTTTGTTATTTATTGCCCAAATGCTCCTCATGAATTTCTTGGAGCAGAAAAATTCAGATCAGTGAAGATTGAGGTACATTGATTCAGTTAATGAGAAATGCTCCACATATATGAGTTCTCAGTTATTCCCCCTCAAGTTATTTTTCAGATAGAAAGAGCTGATAGCCCTCTCCTGCATGTTCCTCCACCAGAGGGTGTTCACTGAGCCACTCTAACTAGATATATCCAGAAAATCAGCAAACTATCCTGCTTCATGTCCTGACAACCACCCACCCATCCAGGTTCCACGGGTATGTTCACTCCAAGTGTCATGGTTGTATTATGTTCTCTCCCATGCACAAGCAAAGCTGCCCTTTCTATAAAAGATACTCCAAGATCCCAGCAATGTCCTCACCAGGATTTTTGTACCTAAAGAACACATTTGGAATTTCAAGTAGGTTAAAGCTGTTGAACTGAAATCAGGTCTGACTGGCAAATGGTACTTAGGTGGAGGAGTATTTTGAAATTCTTTCTCTAAAACTTTTCTAAATGCCGACACCTGGCCTGGATCCAAAGAAATTTGTTCAGTGAACATGATGTTGAAGACATATTTATAGGATCTGGCTGCTGTGGAATGTTCTTAGTGTGGCTCCTACGCAGCTACTAAGGCCAGGGATTGAAGGGGAGAGGAAGCCATTTCCCTGGTTGGTGAAGGAGGCCAGTAATCACATTGTGCTGAGCACTGTGCTAAACCTTTACATCAAGCATCTCATAGTTCCTTTGACTGCAACTTGACAAAGTGGCTATGATTGATTTATATGAAAAATAAAAAGGTAAATCATCTTTCCAAAATAAAATTTATCTTTCCAAGTGAATTTGACCAGGATTTCCAGTAACTGCATTACAGTGTATAAAATTCTCCCAGTAAGCCAGAACTCTATATTCTGACTCTACTCACAATCCACAGGCTCATTAGGTACTAAAAGAACATAATATCTGCAGATAATTTTCAAGAACACTACCAGAAAACACCAAAAACATACATTAAATAGATGGTTATCATGTGTTTTTGCTGAGCTGCATACAAGGGTCCAAGTTAAAAAATATTAATGTTATTGATTTTTCTTGTGAACAAATTAAAGTGCAGAATAAATTGATTCAGGTGTATTCATTAAATATGAACTTGGCACTGAGAGGGGCATTAGAGGTCCACAGGCAAAGACCTCACAGTCCTTTTCTCCAAGAAGCCTGAGGCATTATCTTCAGAAGCTCACATCAATACATAATTGCTATGCAGTGATAACATATGCACATTGAGTAATGAACAGGAACAATAAGAGAGTGGCTCAAAGTATAATTAATCAGCTGGAGAAGACACTAAGATGACAGAAAATTTGTCACAAAGGAAGAAAACTGGTTTAAATACTGAAAAATGACCAGGTGTGATCCCAAAGTGCGTGTTTGCATTATAATCAGGGACATGGAGGAATGAAGGTCTGTGCCTATTTGGAAGCAATGCCTGTCATTAGATGGGGATGTGACATATGGGAAGAAGGGTACAAGACAAAATAGCAGCTGCTTTGTGTGCTTGCATCTGGATTTGGAGTTCTATTTTCCAGGGCAGAGGTAACACACTTACAGCTATTTGTCTGGCAGATGAATTCCTTTTGATCAGCATGATGTGTTTAAATTCTCTGGCTGGCCAGCAATGGGTAGACTCTAGTGCTCTGCATTACAATGTCTGCATACTCTTCTCCTTTCTGTTACCACTCACCTGCCTCTCCTCCAACAGCATTTTGAGTGTGCCATGCCATCAGAGTCATGGTGATCCATCAAATATTTTGAATCTAAACTGATGATAGGAAATCCCCAATAAGAATAACATTTTCATAAGCATGTAAACAACGTAAGACAAGTTTAAGATTCCAAAAGATAGAAAATACATACCTGTTAGAACAATGGCAAAAGAAAAAGATGAAAGAAAAAAAATCAGTGATAGCATGGATAAGCTACGAGAATTAATAAGCATTAACAATTGTTATAAGAATGACAGAGTCTATAAAATTTCAAATTCCAAATTCATATGAACACATAGCTTAACAAAAGTAAAGGAAAATTTGTAAATGAAAAACTTCCATGCAGAGCTCCCAGGAGGTGAGCCTCTTGGGCTGCCATACCACTCCCCCAGAGCACTGAGGAGGTGACCTGCATAGGGGGAAGCACCACCCACACACACTGGCTGTGCTGAGCCATTACCTAGATCCACATTGCAGAGTTGCAGTGGTCATAAAGGACATGGTTCTGAGCTTGAGAAAATAGAGTAGAAATGAACAACAGAAAGAGGCCCTCTCTGAGGCCCCTTGATGAAAATTAAAGCCCACCAGAAAGGTGAAGAAAATCTCTGCAATAAAGGCACACCAGACCACCTTAGTTGGGAGAGCAGCAGTATGGATCAGAGCAGCTTGGCTGTAAGCAGATCCCAGCCAGGGCTCTGCCCCAACCCCAGAGGCAGGGGAACACCAGCCAAAGCCAAGGGCCTGCCTGGAAAACAGCTACACAGGCACACAAGCAACAGCCAGAGGTTCGCCACAAGACCATCAGTAAGTACGTGAGACCCTAGCCAGAAGCTTGCTTCCACAACAGGAACAGGGGTGCACATCCCCCAGCCAAAGACCCTCCCAGACAACAGCTATATAGGGGCCCTAGCCAGTGGCACACCTAGACATCATCCCAAATGTGCACAGGCCCCAGCCAGAAGCCCACCCAGACAACAGGTCAGCTCAAGGATCCAGAAGGCCACCTTTCCTAACCCAGGAGTTACTGTTCTGTTGAGGAGCAGAGAAAAGGCAGCTCTGAAGCTTGCTGAGAATTGAAGACCACTGAGTGAGCAAAAAGTTGCCTCAACAAAGGCACATCAGGCTGCATCTGTTGAAACGAGAAGACACATATACAAGTCTCAAAACCAGACTTCCAGATCACCTAAGGCAACCCTAAAGGGAAATGAGATGAACAATCTGATACTCAACCACCTGGACTCCCTGAACTGGCAACAAAAAAGGATCTGGAAAAAATGAAATCAGAAATAATTTCCCAGATAACAGCAGAGATTGTGCACATAGTGCAAGACATGATTAATAATTCTAGAGTGGACACAGATAAAAAAAAATAGAGGAGCTGAGGAACATGATGGAATCCCAATTGAGGAAAACAAACAAAATCCATGAAACAGATGCAAACAGATTTCTAGGAGATTAAAAGCTCCATTGAAAGTTTACTCAGCAGAATGAGACAATGTGAGGACAGAATTTTAGAAAAAGAGCACAGGATTGCAATTAGTGATCAGGAAAAGAAAAATTTCTTTAAAATAGTAAGGGACCATGAGAAATCAATCCAGCCACTACTAGATGATGCAAAGACGAATGACATAAGACTGATCACAGTCAATGAAGAAACAGGAGAGAGAGGAGATGACATAAAAAACTATTCACAGAAGTGATGGCAGAAAACTTCCCAAGAAGGGGAAAAGAACTTGGCATACAGACAAATGAGACATATAGGACTCCAAATAGCCTTGATCAAAAAAAAAAACTACACATAGGCATATAATTGTTAAGATTCCAGAAACCCAACAGAAGAAAAAAATTCTAAAAGCAATTAGAGAAAAGAAACAAATCACATACAAAGGAAAGCCCATCAGAATCACAGCAGACTTCTCCATGCAAACCCTCAAGGCAAGAAGAGCTTGGAGTGACGTACTTTAAGCCCTAAAGTAAAACAGCCTCCAACCCAGATTAATGTACCCTGCAAAATTATCTTTCAAAATTGAGAGAGAAATAAGATACTTTCATGACAAAGAGCACCTTAGGAACTTCATGAATACCAAACGAGCACTCCAAAAAATTTTAGACAATATCCGAGGAAAAGACAATGAGGACCACAACCCCAGGAATGCCAGCAGAATGAATCCATTGAGCATGACAAGAAATTAAAGGCAAAGGGGGAGAATCCAACAAACAGAAAATGTCATGACAAGGATAAGTCATTATTTATGAGTTATAACCATCAATGTTAATGGTCTCAACTCACCAATCAAAAGAAGCACACTGGCAGAATGGGTCAAGAAGCAAGATCCAACAATATGCTGCATACAAGAAACACATTTAATTTAAAAAGAAACTCATAGACTGAAAGTTAAAGGGTGGAAAACAATACGCCAAGTGACAGGAACCTGAAAAAAAGCAGGAGTAGCTATCCTCTTTGCAGATCAAATGGATATCAAAAACCTGAAACACTTCTGGACCCAAGAATTTCAGATAATGGGCAGTCAACCTGTATGTACAAATGTATTGTGAATATGTGTTTTCATTCCTCTGAAGTAAAATCTTAAGAATAGGACTGCTGGTTCTTAACAGTAATACAAGAAATTTCTATATTGTTTTCCAAAATGGTTTTATCATTTTACATTCACATTAGCAGTATTAGAAAGTTCTACCTGGTTCACACCTAAGCTGACATTTGTTCTTTTAAAACTTCTAACTTAATCTCCCTAAAGAGTGTATAATGCGATCTTGTTATTGTACTGATTAGTATTTTTCTGATTCTAGTGTTGCACAACTTTTCTTGTGCTGTACTGGCTATTTATCATTTTCTTGTATCTATTTTTAATTGGGTTGTCTATTACTGAGCTGTAAGAGTTTTTTATGTATTCTGGTCATAGGTTATATGTATTTTAAATATGTTCTGGTTAAGGGTTACTTGTCATTTTCTTAATGATGTTTTTTAAAGTTCTAAATTTTGATGGAATCTCATTTATCATTGTTTTTCTTTTATACATCATGTTTTTTGTATCCTAGGAAATTCTTGCCTACCCTAAATTCATAAAGATTTTCCCTTATATTTTCTTCTTAAAGTTTTATAGTTTTAGTCTTTTATATTTAGCTTCATAGATCTTTTCAAGTTATTTTATATATGGAAATAAATGGTTGAGGTTAATTTTTTACATATGGATACCAGATGTTCTAGTTCCATTTGTTGAAAACATCTTTTCCTCTGCTCTTGAGTTCAGTTTATGTTCTATAAAATGTTAATATTAAATAATTTTTCAAAACTCAGTGGACCATATGTGTGTGGTTCTATTTCCAGATTCTCTGCTTTATTCAGTTGATCTGTATGTCTTTCCTTACACCAACACTGCCTTGATTATTGTAGCTTTAGAAGAAGGCTTAAAATTAGGTACTAAATGTCTTCCAACAGTGTTTTTTTTTTCTTTTTACTTTTCTAGGTCCTTTGTATTCCTACATAACTTTTAAATTTCAATGTCCAATTCTTCATCTATAGCAAGTATACAAAGACCTGAATTTTTATATATATCTTGTGTTTTCTAATCCTGCTAAATTCAAATACAAGTTCTAAGGGCTTCTAGAGATTTCTTAGTATTTTCTCTGTAGATGATCATTTCATCTACGTATAAAGATTTTACTTCTACCTTGCCAATCCTAT
>NW_004624841.1:5436727-5460502 GCF_000247695.1 Heterocephalus glaber | reverse complement strand
TCACAAAAATGGAAATAAAGTCTTTGTAAATAGGGAAGGGTTATGGGGGTGAAGGGAGGGCTAGGAATGGGGAAAAAATAAGAACCAAGATGCATCATGTAAAGGTACAATTCCCGATGAGAAATGTGATTGTGTTGTATACCTACAATGTACCAATAAAAGAATTTAATAAAAAAAAAGTATTTGCAAATAGGGAAGGGTGGAGGGGGAGAAGGGATGGCAGGGGAACGGGGAAAAAATAAGAACGAAGATACATCATGTAAAGGTACAAAATCCCAATGATGAATGTAACTGTAATGTATACCTAAAATGTATCAATATTCTTAATGGAAAAACATTCATTATCATTATCATTCTTTGTTGCTAAGGGGTTAACTGGGTACTGTTAATGCAATTAAACAATCCAATATATTTGGAATTGTGTCAAGGAGGCTGATAGGCAAAACATTTTTAAAGTGAAAGTACCAATTAATTACTTTATTGGATCATTAAACATCTGGCTCTCCTTTGTTACTCAATAAACTTAAACAGTTTATTAAAAACCAATGAAAGATGACAGACAAAAGTGAAGGCTTTATTTTCCTATTTCCTTTGTTTTACCTATGGATTAGCAGATCTTATTTCCTTTTGAACTTGAAACTCCAAAAGCCTAATGGAAAGTCACAGACTGAGCTGAGTGATGGGAAACTTCACACCTCAGATCAAAATCAGAAGTTCCCAACCTATAACTCTTTAGTGATTGCAAATAAACCAAGCTACAGAAGTAAGAAGAGAAGAAAAACCCTTTTATTACATACACACCCAACTGTGGCTTTCCTTGAATTTATTTACAACTCCAGTAGTAACAATTTTGGCAACCATTCCTTCTGCGTTAAGGGTTAACAACCTTGAAGTCACTGAATGAACAAGATTCTATATCCATATTTATAAAAGATATGTATGCTAATAATGCCAATAAATTACTAAAGTTCTACTATCCTGACCAATTACTGCATTATTTCAATTGTCTTTTGCATTACACCTATTGTGTAACCTGTTTCTAAATTTTTACTTCTCATTTACTTTCACTTCTGAATATATTTCTGTATCAGAGTCTTGATAGGTGGATAGCATTTTATTCATTTATTATTGAACCAAGCAACTCTTATTCTAATGTGTACATGGTTCTTCATTTTTCCAATTCAAAATCTACTTCAGTAAAAATTCCTGCCAAGTATCAATGTGGTCTTAGATAATTATATTCTTTGGATGAATGTTGAGAAGTAAAAATTGCTTGGTTACTAATAGGTACCCAAGGCTTTTGTGTGTGTTGCCAAACTGCAAAACACTAACTGAATTGAATTAATTATATTAATAAAAAGTAATTAATTGCTACTTTTTTAATCCCACCCATGAGAATCTTGCAATCAAAGAAGCAGGGTCAAAGTTCTGAGTATCTCCAAATCTACATATTACAACAGAGTAAATATATAACCGAACTAAAGACATGTGGATAACATTTACAAGAAAGCTAGGATGTACATTATACCCAGATACGTCATATTACAAGTGGAGGGGTACAAACTTGCAATAGTCGTAGGACCTACTTGTGTCTGGGTGAAAGAGAACAAAGGAGAGCTAAGAAGTAGCAGACAGATTTAATTATTCTGTTATTCAACAGAATCTGAAAGTAGCTAATAAATTCTCACTAGCTAGCATGACTGAATACCATCAGATAAGTATCTAAAACTAGGGGTGTGTGGGGTCTGAGCCAGAAGACCGCAGTAAGGGCTGAAGAGCATGCACTAGTCTGTACCGTATTAACTCTTCAAGCAAACTTCTAGAGTCCCTCTAGGATAAGACCGTAGATTTCCACAGGAGGAAGACAACATCGATGCAGTAGCGAGACTGAGCAGGACAGGGCTCTCCCCAAAACATAAGGAGGAGGTGTAGGTAAAATGAGGAAGGGAAGAAATCAAGGACATTTCAGAGATAAAGGTGAACAGGAAGATGGATGACACATCTGTGTATAGTGAAGGGACAATGGGGAGATATGTTACAAAAAGGATAGAATCACAACTTGAAAGCAAAAGATACCACGAAACCATTATAAGCCATGATAGAACAGCACGAGCCAGAAGTTTGAAAACCTCATATGTACTGGTGAAAATCAGGGAATTATTGGAGATAATTGAATATTTTCAAATAGAGCCTGGATTAAAAATAAGAGGAGAGTGAATAAACATAGTAGATAATGCCTTAAGAATAAAAAAGAAACAAAAATGTAAATGAAATTTGCAAACAATAAAGTACCTACATCTTATCAATAATAGGAATGACTGAAAAATTTCCTAGAACTAAAATAATTTCTGTTTGAAACTATATAGTAAGAGCATATAACATATTGATAATAACAGCTTGGAATATAGTAAAATTATTAGGCTTTAATAGAAACAAGGAAAAATAATATGCTGCCTGTGAGGGCAGGGTAGGAATCAAGATATTTATAAGGAAAAGAAAATCACATTATCATTATATATTTTCACAGCAGCATATGATGAGAAAACAGTAATAATGTAATAATATATTCAAGGAAATAAAATGTGAGCCAAGGATTTCATAATCAAATCTGACTTTCACTTCTAAAATCCACAAACACAAATAGTGTTATTTATTAGTAATTCCTAGCCTATAAATTTTTTAAAACTTTATATGCTTAAATAATAATTCAAACTTTTTATATTAAATGTAGTTAAATCTACATATTCTTGGTTGTAGTTATCCTTTTTCTTCTATATTAGAAGTACTTTAGTCATCTCAGAATAATTGCAATGTTTGTTTTTATTTTTTAATGATTATTCTGTAAGTCATCTATACTCTTTTCATACATGATGTAAGTTTCACAGGAAAAAATTACACTCTTACAAAGTTAAAGCCAGTGTGCATCATAATTTTTGGTAAAGTTCATAATTTCTGCACCTATTTGAAAGATTCCTCTGTATTAGGATGTGTATATTCTTTTCAAATTGAAAACCAAAACAAATTTTTAGACATCCAAAGCAGACAATGTGGTTTTTGTTTTATTTTTCTAAAGATTTAATGAAGTTTGATGCATATAAAATATTGAAATTATTAGTGGACTTGGGTTACTAGATGTCAGCTGAAAAATTACCTTGCCCTGGGTGTGTCCCAGCTCCTTCCAGTCACCATGCCTACCACCATTGCTGACTTTTTGAATGTTGCATAAATTAAATCTTACAAAATGAACTCTTTTCATCACGATTTTTTTTCAGGGGTAAGTATTTGGGATTTTTATCCTTTTTTATTTTTGGAGACAAAGTATTGCTATGCAGTTCAGGCTGGCCTTGAACTTGATGCTATCCTTATGCCTCAGCCTCCCGAATGCTGGAATTACAACCATATGCCAGCACATCAGACTTGGATAGCTTGTTTTCTGAAGTGCTTCTAATATTTTGCCATTTTTCTTCATTTGGCTGAGTGTTTTTTAATTAATTTGCATGTCTTTTTCAATATTTTAGATAATAGTCCTTTGTCAGAAATTCGTACTGAAAATGCAATCTTTAAAAAAAATAAATCTTTTGTTCATTTTTCCCCAGGTATTTTTTCATGCTCTGTTTAAGTGGCAGTATTTCTTAAATTTAATTTTCTATTTGTGGATTGGTAGTAAATGGAAAGAAAGTTTACTCTTGTATTGACCATTTATCCAGCTGCTTTGTGAATCCACTTAATAAGTCCTGAGTTCTAACTGCAGATGCTTTTGAATTTTGCTCATTCTCATTCATGTTGTCTGCAAAAAAAATGATAATCTTATTCTTCCTTTTGTGTCATTTACCATTTGTTTTCTGCTTTATGACACTAGTGAGTAACTGTATTACATTGTTGATGGAAGCTGTGATAGCAGAGGAAAAGCTTTCAATATGTTTTAAAATATTGTTTATTATAGCAAAGAATCTCTCTTCTGTTCCTGGCTTACTAAGAGTTTTTATAATGAATAGCTTCTGAGGGTTTTATTTTGTTTTGTTACTATAGCAAATGTTATGATTAATTTTTTTAAATTTTAAGCTAATATTTCCTTCTTTAAAGAAACAATTTAATACAAGATCCTTTTAAAAATTATGCTGCATTTGATTTGCAAATAGTTTATTTAGAAAACTTTTTTCCAAGCTTATGAGCAATTTACCTATAATTTTCTTGTAATATCTCATCAGGTATTCAAATAAAAGTGCTTCTGGCTTTGTGTAATATGTTGTAAAGTGTCGAGGGTTTACTGGTGGCTCCAATAAGGAGGGGCTATATCTTAACCACCCCAGATTTGTGAATGTAACTATATTAGGGAAAGGATCTTTGATGTTGTAATTAAGTTAACCACCTTAAGATATAATCATTTTTGATTCAATGGGGGCTGATTCCAATGATAATTGTCTTTAGAAGAGAAAGACAGATGCAGAAATAGAGAAGAGCCATGCAAAGACAGAAGCAGAGATTGTAACAATGCTCCTATAAATCAAGGAAATTCTGGAGCCAGTAGCTGGGAAAAGCAAGGCAGAATTCTCCATTATAGACTGCACAGGAAGGGAGCATCCACCCCCCAGTCACACACCTTGACTTCTGGCTTCAACATTTTTGTTGTCTATTCCTTCATTGAGGGAAAGGTAGTTTAATTACATTCACTTCCATAATCTGCATTTTTACAATTCTGGCATTTCAAAAACATTAAGTAAAGGGAATAATACAGTATGTGACTTTGATAAGATCTTTTCGATTGTAAATACTGTTGCAGTCAACATGGGATGGCAGATATCCCTTTACTATGCTGATTTCATTTTCTTTGGATGCATTGGATAGCTACATCGTATTGTAGATGTATTTTATTTATTTATATTGTTATATATTAAAACGCTTTTTAATTTGGCATGTTTGAAGATGTATGTAACATACTTTGATAATTTCCACATCTCATTACCCTACCTTGCTCTTCCCTCCCCATTCCCTGTGATTCCCTTCCTCTCTAAGAGTCTCCCTTCTAGTTTCATGTTATCTCTTTTATTAATGGATTCTACATATAAGAGAAAACATGCAATAATTGTTTTTCTGAATCTGGCTAATATCTCTTAATCCATGCTCCTAAAAATGACATAATTTTGTTGTTCTTTTTGGCTAAATAATATTCCATTGTGTTTACATACTACATTCACTTTATCCATTCATCAATTCACAGGCACCTAGACCATTTCCATAGCTTTTAAAAAGATGTCAAAAACATACATTAGTGAAAAGACAGCCTCTTTAACAAATGGTGCAGTGCAAACTGGATATCCAGATATAGAAGATTGAAACTAAATTCCTGTTTCTCATCCTGTACAAAAATTCATTCAAGATGGATCTAACACCTAAATATAATACCCAAAACTTTTAAAGTACTAGAAAGAAAAAACAAAGGGAAAACACCTCATGACATAGGCACAAAGCAAAGCATCCTGAATGGTTCTCCAATAGCTCAGGAAAAATAACACAAGAATTATCAAATAGGATTGCATTAAATTAAAAAGCTTCTGCACATCAAAGGAAACAACAGAGGGAAAAGATAGACTATGAAATGAAAAGAAATGTCCTTGCCAGCTACTCTTCCAATAGAAGATTAATATCCAGAATATAAAAAGAACTCAAAATTTTTCCACCAAAAATAGTCCAATCAATAAATAGACAAATGAATGGAACCAACATTTCTCAGAAGAAAAAGTACAAATGACTAATAAGCATAAAAACATCTTTAGCCCTCAGGGAAATGCAAATAAAAGTAACATTGAGATTCTATCTCACCCCAGGCAGAATTGCTATCATTAAGAATACAAAATGCAATAAATGTTGATAAACATGTTAGGGAAAAGGAACTCTTATACGCCATTGTTGGGAATGTAAATTAGTCCATCCACTGTTGAAGTCAGTATGGAACTTTCGAGGCACTTCCATATTTTTTGCTATGAATGTATATTACTTTACATTACCACGTACAATATATAAGTTCTATTTTCTCTGTATCCTTGTTTGCATTTGTTTTTCTTTTTTCTTTTCTTTTCTTTTTTTTTTTTTTTTGCTTTAAAATAGCAATTCTGAGAGGGGGAGATAATATCTCGTTCTGAATTTGTTTGCATTTCTCTGATGGCTAATGATGTTAACTATTTTTTCATATACTTTTTGAACATTTATATATCTCCTTTTGAGAAATGTCTAGTCATGTCATTTACCTATTTTAATTGAATTTTTGTTAGTGAACTTTCTGAATTTATATAGAGATTCAGGAAATAAATCCATGCATCTACAATAGATTCTTGATAAATAAAGCATACGTTGAACAAAGGGCAGCCCCTTCAATAAATGATGTAGGGGGAAGTGATAGCCACACACAGAAGAATAATATTGACCTTTATGTCTCAGTCTAGACCAGCGGTGGTGAACCTAAAGTACGCATCTTATTGTGTTTTTCTTTTAAGACAAAACATGTTAATGTATGAGTTGCTTTTTCTAAACTAAAACCTCAGTATTCAGGTTTCACTGCGGTGCTGGCACTTTATATAAATAAGTATGTTTGGGGTTGTAGTTTGGCACTTGGTTTCTAAAAGTTTCACCATCACTGGTCTGTAGAAAATTAAGCTAATAATAGATTAAATACCTAAAACTATGAAACTACTAGAAGAAAACATAGGGAAAATGCTTCAAGATATCAGTATAGTCAATGAAGTTTTGGATAAGCACAGGTAACAAAAGCAAGTAAGATTATATCAAACTAAGAAGCAGCTACACAGGAGAGAAAACAGTCAACAGAATAAAGAGAAAACATAGTATAGGACAAAATATTTTCAAACTATTAATCTAACAAAAGAATAACTTCAGAATATGTGTGACAATTTTAAGAACTATTTGTGTTGTCCTAGATTTTGAAGAAATTCTCTCAAATTGTTATCTAAAAGATTTATAATTTTACACTTCACATTTAATTTTGTGAAATATTCAGAATTAATTTTTGTATAAATTGTGAGGTTTAAATTGAACTTTGTTTTTTTAACCTGTGGATATCCAATTGTTCCAGCATTCTTTTTTTAAATAACTGTCTTTCCTCCAATGAATTCCTTTGCCTCTTTGCCAAAACTCAGGTAGGCATATTTTTCTATATTTATTACTGTCTTCATTATTCTCTTTCTATGTATTTGTCAACACTAGAACATTTTGACTACTGTAGCTATATAAGTCTTAAAATCAGAGTAATTTGCTCCATTTTTTAACAATTCATTTCACTATTCTAGTTCTCTTGCCTTTTATAATAAATTTTAGTACAATAGTCTCTCTAAATATTGCATGTTGCTGTTGTTTTGATAGGAATTACATCTGCATATCGATTTAGACATTCTTGATCACAAATCTTAAGAAGCAGCATTTTTACAACATTAAGTATATTAAGTATAGATTTTGTAGATGTTTTAACTCAAGTTAACAAAGTCCCCATCTATTAGCATTTTCTATAAATTTTTATGGTGAATAGGTAGTGAGTATTATCAAATATTACTTCCTCATTGATTGATATAATCATGTGATTTTTCTTTTCATGTATTAATATGATTGATTGTATTGCTTAGATTTTTGTTATTAAACCATATTTACATAACTGAAATAATAAAACTCATTTATAACGCAGTATAATTTCTTTTTATATAATAAAATCTATTGGCTAAATCTTTGAGTCTACATTTATGAATCCAGAGTGTGTGTGTGTGTGTGTATTTGTTTTATTGTTGTTATCTAATTGGATATTAGTTTATTATAAGCTTCATGATATTAATTAGTAAGTGTTCATTTTTTATTTTCTGAAAGACAGTTTGTGAAGTAAGTTTTAAATTTAGTTCTTCTTTAGATGTTTTTCACAATTCCCAGGACAGCCATTTATAACTGGGGATATTTAATTTTATGAAATAGTTCTTACTCCAATTCCTTAATAATTGTAGCCCTATTCAAGTTATATATGATGTCTAATATGTAATGTATAATATATAGTATATATTAATGTTATGGCAGGATTTTTTTCTTGAAAAATTGGCCCATTTCAGCCAAGTCTTAAAATTTACATAAATACAGTTTTTCAGAACATTCTCTTCTTATCCTCTTGATGTCTACAGGATTTGTCATTTCTTCTCTGTCACTTCAGCTATTTTCAATTTTTACTTTCTCTTTCTTTTGCCAGTCTTATTTCGGGCATAGCAATTTTATTAATATTTTCAAGGTACCAGCTCATTGATCACTGATTTTCCCTATTGTTTATCTGTGTTAATCTTATTTATTTCTATTCTTGTTTCTTATTTTCATTTCCCTCCCACTGCTCTTTAGGGGGCTTTATTTTGCAAACTTTTCATGAAAATTTAAATTATAGATATTTATCTTTCAGAGTAACTTATCCTATCTTCGAATATATGCCCATAGTTCTATAAATTTTCCTCTTAGACTTTTTTAGTTGCTTTCTGTACTTTTTAATATGCCACATTTTAATTTTCATTTACCCAAACTACTTTTTAAATTATTTGAGACCTCATATTTTACCCGTGGTTTATATAGAACTCTGCTTTTTAGTTCCTTGTATTTTGGTGATTTTCCTGTTATCTTTGTTATTAAATTGTAATTTGATTCTATGATGTTTAGAACACATTCTGTGGCTTTATTCTTTTCTATTTGTTGAGATTAGTTTTATGGCCAAGCATACAGATTATTTTGGTGTGTGCTCCATGAGCATATGGAAAGAATGTGACCTCTGTTGTCCTTCAGTAGACCTGTCTATAAATATTGATAATACTGTTTGAGTGATGATGTTGTTAAATTCTTCATCACTTCTGATTTTCTGTCTAGTATTTCTATTTCTGAGAGACGGATGCCAAAGTCTCTAGCCATAAAGGTTGGTTTGTCTTACTAGTTCTATTCATTTTTGTTTCATATTTCTTCTAACTGTTGTTTGGTGTACGTACCTTAAAGATGACTTTATATAATGGCCTTTTCTGCTTCTAATGATCTTTTATTGCTCAGAAGTCATCTTTATATAATGTTCACATAATCATCCTGATTTTATTTGATTCTTTGCATGATGTATTTTCTATCCTTTTAAATTCTACTGGCCTGTACTAGTATACTTGAATTGCTAACACAACATACAATTGAGTAATGACTTCTAATCCACTCTACCAATATCTGTCATTTAATTGGTATATGTAGGTCATGTACATTTAATATTATTGATGGAATGTTGAGGCTCAAGTCTGCCTTTTTGTTTGATTTTCTGTTCTATTGGTTGCTCTTTTCCTTGTCTTACTGTGGTTAAGTATTTCTAAGAAAATGTCCACATTTATTTGCCTAAAATGTTTTTGAAGCATTTCTTTGAAAACATTTTTATAAAGGTATGCATATAAACCATATCATAGTCTCTGTAGTTGTTATTTTAGCGGTTTAAGTATTAAAAACTCATTTTCTGTTAGTCTGTTTAACCTCCTCCCACTTAGAATTTTTAAACGTATTTTCTACATTCATCTAGAATTACATTTTGGTTTCAACAAACAATTTTACAATCAAAAGGAGGAAAGAATATAAATATACTAACATTTTTATTTACTGTATTCTTTCTGTTTACTAATTTCCCAAAGTATCTTCTTTCATCATTTCTTTTCTGTTTAGAGAAACTCCTTTATCTTTCTTTTGGGTAGCCTTTATAGCAATAAATAATTTTATCTCTTTTTCATCTGAAGATGTCTTGGTTTTTCCTTTATTCATAAAGGGTATTCTGCAGATATAGAATCTTGGTTTGACAGATTTATTTTTTCTTTCATCATTTAAAAATTGTGGTGCCAGTGCCTTCAGCCTAAATGGATCTCTGATGAGAAATCACTCAATTTGATTTTCATTTCTGTCTTCTCTCAAAGAGTCTTCTTTAATATCTTCTCTGATTCTTATCCTTCTGCCTCTCATAAGGAAATGTGATATAGCCAGATAATCCAGGATAATTTTTCATATCTGCAAAGTGATTTATGCCATGTGGAATAACATATTCATAGGCCCTGAGGTTCTGGGCATGGACAACTTTTGGGGATCACAATCTCATCTACCACATTTCCTCATTTTATGAAAGAACCAGCTTTTTGATCCAAAATTAAAGTGAAAGCACTAAAATATTAGCTAACTGTATACATAAAGTATATATAAAACCCAGAATATATTTAAAAGTATTATATAAAATAACCAAGTAGTTTTTCCCAGGACAAGAATAAGGATTTGATTAAATATTCATTAATCAATCAAGGTAATGGAAGATATGAAACATTAATGGAGCAAAAAATTATCATTTCAATAAATTCATAAAAATCCAGATCAAGAGAATAGATTTTTAAAACCTAAAATCTTAAAAGTTACTATTTCTAAAAGTAAACAAATAAACAAAAACAAGGAATTAGTAAGAACCATATTAACTTCAATGTAAAAGTAAGACTAAGAAAGTCCAGGCTATCTGAGACAAAAGAGAATATAAAATTAATAATCTTAGATAATACAAGATTGTTCATATAATTTTAATCATATGGGATTTAAAGGAAATCTGATACAAATTTCTATCTTTCATCATGAGAACTCAACACAATCTAGTCTAAATATAACACATCAGGAAGCAATTAGTTTAGGTATATTATTCAAATAAATGTAATTAAAGTGAGCAGAAATAAGTATAAAAATGTAGACATATTGATCTTTTAGAACAAAAGAATATTTAAAGATTAAGAGCACTGATTTTATTTTTATTATTTTCAAGTAAATTCACATGGATTAAATTAACAAAAAAATATAAAATGTTTGTGTGTGTGTGTGTGTCTGTGTGTGTGTCTTAATCAGACCAGGCTACTATGACAAACCTTTATAAATTGGGTGGCTTATAAACAACAAAATATATTTCTTATAGTTCCTGAGGCTGGAAACTTCATTGTCAAGGTGGTGGTGGATTTGCTTTCTGGTGAGCACCCGCTTCCTATTTCACAGACAGCTGTATTCTTCATGTTTCTTCAAGTAGAGGGACAGGGAGGGAGCTTTTGGGACCTCTATAATCAGGGCACAAAGCCTACCCATGAGTGTGGCCTTTATGACCTAATCCTCTTTTAGCGGCCCCACCTCCTAAAACATCCCACTGGGGCTTAGGATTTCAAAACATGCATTTAGTGGAGATAAAAGCATTTAGTTAATGTAATACACTTTACAGCTATGAACAGAAAAAGGGACCATAAAGACTTCAAATACTGAAAAGGAAAACACATACAATAGACACCCTTATCCACAGGGGATACTTTTCAGGATATTCAGAGCATGTCTGAAACTGGGCAATATTGAACACTATATAACCTATTCCTATACATACACACATACTTATGGCAGAATTTAATTTATAAATTAGGCACAGTAAGAGATTAAAATAATAACTAAAAATAAAAATGGAACAATTATAACAATGTACTTTGATAAAAGTTATGAGTTATTTATTTCTTGAATCTTCCACTTAATATCTTCAGACCATAGTTGACCCCATGTAACTGAAACCACATAAGTGAAACTGCATTTTGAGGGGAACTAGTTTATATTTAAAAGATTGAAGAAAACTCAAATAATTCCATGAAATATACTTGGAAAAGATGTATCAGAATATGAAAATGATAACAATAGATCAAACATATTTTCATTATGTAAATAAGATTTTCAAAAGAGAAAGATCCTCAGATTATTCTAAAATATACAAAGAACATCTGAAACAAAAGATATTATGCATGTTTAAAAGAAAAGAACATACAAAGGCAGGGCAGATATTTGCAAATAAAAAGCAAGGAAAAGGCATGCTACTAAAACAAGTAAAAAAGCATGAGAGTAATTTTATACTAAAAATAATTTAATCTTTCATAAATGTGCGTAATATATATCTGTTCTTTTAGACCTCTATTCTTTGCTGTCAACCCCTGAGAGATAAAGTATATAAAATAGGAAAGAGCAAAGGTCTGATATGATACAATAAAGAATTTGATATGTATATATGTGTAAATGCATACATTTAACTGTCTTGTTCTTTAAAATTAGAAGAAAAATATTTTCAAATACATGGAAAAATTATTTTTAAATTGACCTTAGAGCAAATCAAAGAAAAGAAAATAAATTGCAATTCATAGAAATAGTTCAAATCAACATATTTTGAAATAATGCAATGAAAATTGCAGTTCAAAGAGGAAACAAATAAACCCCCCCAAAATTGGAAACGTTATAAAAAAAATAACCCATCTTAACTTGCAAAATCTTTATCAATTTAGGATATGAAAATGTTACGAAGCAGAATTTTTATTTAGCTATTTATTTTTATTTAGCTATGCTGCACCAGCAACACTTGATCTGAGTGAATTAAACCCACATAGATTCTTTTGTTTTGGGGCCCGTGGGTCAGCTGTGGCTCTGCTCTCAGCTGTGGCTGTGCTTAGGCTGTAACTAAAGCCTTCACCCGGACTGGCAGCTCAGATGGGAACAGTAAATGACACAACAAAGGCACAGCTCTGAACTTCTTTCTGGAGTGGGAGGAGTGGATATTTGTGAGCAATATTATAGTCTCTACAACTAGAAGCATTGGGGAAAAGAAACATAACTGTCTTCATTTCCAATTCAGTTATCTGCAGAGAAATTTTACAGTAATCTATACATGGTTTGGGATATTAAAATATTCCAGTAGGGGTGGCAGATCAAAGATCAATATAGAAAATCATTTGGAAATATACCACACATCCCATTCAAAGTGAATATCCTTGCCCAGAGTTTAAAATTTGACTCAATTTTGTATGTTTTCTTTCTTTTCTATAAAGTTCTTGTTCTTTATATAAATATGCATGCCCAAACAATAAATTCTGTAGTTTTATACATTTGGAAATTGTATATCAAAGATACATTGTGACAGGTTTCTGTGACTTCTCTCTTGACACAATATTATATAGTTAAGTTTTACCCATGTTATATGATACACTTTTAACCCTTTTTCCACACCTCTGAAGTTCCTATGGTAGGAATATCCCATAATAGCATGATACCAACCTTCCCTTTTCTTTGGAATGCAAACTGTTCAATTCACATTTGTGTAAGTAGCACATTTGTTACACATTTGAATTTTTTCATGGATTTACCCCCAAGAATGGGTGCGCAATATGTGAAATTTCAGCATTGTAGGAGAGTGCTAGATTAATGTCTAAAGCAGTTGCTCCACATTAAACTCCTACCAGTAATGAGTAAGAAAGGCCTCCTGCTAATCTGTTACGCTTCTAATAACTGAGACTGTCAAGTTTCATTTTAAAAATTTATTTTAAAATTGAATTTCATTGACATCATGATTTGCGTTTTTATGATTCTAAGTAAGACAGTACTTTAAAAATATTTATTGCCCTATATGTTTCCTATTCATTCAAATTCCAGCTCATTTATTTTATTTTGCTGACTTATCCATTAGATTTTTCTTACTGACTTAAGAGTTCCCTAAATATTTGAAATTAATCCATTCTAAGTGTATATTTTGAAAATATTCTTAGAATTTGTCTTTTTTACTTTCTTTAATGTAAAATGATGAATAAAATTTCTTAACATCACATTTATCCATTATGATTTTATGATATTGATAAAAATTTCCAAATGACAAGCGTATTATGAAAGTTATTAAAATATATCAAAAAGTCTTTCTCAGAGATCTTGTTAAGCAATGACAAAGGACCTAATATACCAATAAAGATAAAATGTATAACTTTTTTGTCTCGTATATTAGCCATTTTCCCCCCACAACTTTAAAAAGGAGAAGTTATTTTGGCTGATGGTTTCAGAGGCTCTATTTACTAGAGCATAGTAGCTGGCACTTAGACAGAAACATCACTGAAGGGCCTAGGAAAGGAAACTGCTCACCTCCTGGGAGCCAGGAAACAGAGGAGAGGAACCAGAGATGGAAATACACCCTTCTAGGTCATGCTACTTCCAGCCAGGCAGCAGCCCTGAACAGAACCATCAGCTATGAACCCATCCCTGGACTAACTCAATGATGAGTACTGCACCCCCAAGATCAAGGTTGCCCCACACCCGAACATGAGACTTTTGGGAGATATTTTAGATTTAAACCCTAACATCTCACTAGTAGTGGAAAAGTTGGGAATTAATATTCTGTGATTATTCCTTCTCAATTACCAAAATAACCAAGATTCAGATTGAAAATACAATAGATGGAGATGCAGGTAATCTACTATTTTACAGGGAAAAGTGTGGTCCACTAGCATTAGGAGCTTGCTAGAATTTCACAATGTCAAAAAGCACTGATCAAATACCCTGCTTTTGAGATTGAAGTGTGTTACCTCTTTGGAAAATAATTTAGCTGTACTTTCAAGACAAAATACTTCCATGATCTATTCATGGTTTATTACAGAAAAATGTATTCCCAATATACAGGAACTGTTAAAAATAAGTAATATCCATGTTATACCATTAAACATGTATAAGTAAGTTGCTAATGCTTTTTTCACCAGTTATGAAATCAAATATATAGTTTAAGCAGAAAATTTATTTTTAAAATACAGGAAGAAAATTTTAGTTACCAGCAGAAAGTATCTTGTATAAAAAATTCATTCTCAATTTTTACCATAATAATTATGCACAAATTTTGAAGATGATTTAATAAATTGTAATGAATGAGAGAGGTTTTTAATTTAATAATACGAGGAGCCCAACAAACATAAGAAATTTAGTGGATTGTGTGTTGTGTTAGTGCTTGATCTCTCTGACTAGATGAAAGTTTTCTGGTCTCACCACTTAACTGATAGTCTCTTGGCTCTTTTTAAAGGTGATATGTTTTGCTTACTGGTTCTTGGGTTCTGCATTTCTTTGTGTGGTAATTCTCACTGTTCTCCTAGCAACAGACCCAACTTGTCTTGGTCCTGTAGGGACAGGGATATGTAGAAGAGAAAATAAAATAGGGTTTCTCCATCTTTCCATAACTCCCTAATCGGATTCTTTCTTATCTTCTCCTTTCTCCCTCATTTTTCTCTTGACAAATAAAGTGTCTTCCTTTCGTTAAACTTTGTCCCTCTATTATTGGGACTGAGGTAAGATCCTGGTGAGATGTTGGGACAACAAAGCAGCGGTGTCCCCACCACCGGCATGTGACAGTCCCAAATTGCCACCAAAATTGATTTCATGTCCTAATAGGAAAGTCTGCTAATGAGGAGTGACATCTTCGGTACCCACCTATGTTTCGTTTTAGACACTGAGTCCTCTACCAAAAAAAGACCAGGTATAAAGCCAAAAGAATGAAATTTTAGTAGCAATAATTATTACCAAGTTATTTGAGATGAGAACTGAGATTAGAAAATGAGAGTGACTGTATTCTATCTGGTTTGCTGAAATCAATCTCATTTTAGATAGGGCAACTTTTAAAATGTGTCTTTAGGTTCCAGCCCAGCCAGGCCAGCATTCATACCTCATTAACTACTGGAGGAGTTCTCACTCCCCTTTGGTTTCAGTTCACGTAATTAGGGTAGAAGCTTCTGTGTCATGATTTATGAGGTTTTCAAGAAAATCTGAGCTTTCTTGAATTGTGGGTTGGGCAATAACAATTAGCTAAACACATGAGGAAAAGAAATCAGAACAATTCTATAAGCCTTTCAGGCTTGGAGAGCTTTTTCCCTCCTTAAATAATTGACAAGAACTTTCACACTAGACAGGTTTTTCAGCCTTTTGCAAATCTAATAAAAATGAATGAATAGTATAGAGGCACCATAAAGCAGAGAAACAGGCAGATAAGAAAACAGAAACATTTCAACAGCTCATATAACACGTTTTTCTGTGGTGAAGACAGAAATGACCATAAAAAATCAGGGGATATAAAATGACAAATGTGCTAACTTTTAGCATCATTTCTACAAGAAATGATAAATGAGGGTTTTGAGTTTATAGAGAAAAGACTAAGACTTGCCAACCATGGTTTACTATCAGGATGTTCAAGTGTGTGGCAATGACTTGCCTCATTGATGCTGAGCTTCCTGATTAAGGTTGTTGGCCTCTTATCTCTAAGGTTGATGCAGTGGAGAAAATAATTTTCCTCTCACAAGGCAAGAAGTTATTGTGAGTAACTTTCAAGTTTTCATCAGCAGATGCCATTGGCACTGATGATAATATTCAGATTGGATTTGGGAAAGGAGGCGTACTGTAATGGAAAAAAAAAATCAACCAGACCAGAAATCAAACTCTTAGAGTCTCTCCCCGCCCCGCCCCGTCTTGTTTTTCTCATACACATTTGAGGAAATGTGAATTTTCAACTTCTTTAAACTATTCCTAACTTAACAAATAAAAGCATGTTAATCTATCATTATAAAATTTAGAAAAAAATACAATCTAAGAGGAAATAGGATGAAATTAAAGTCATCTAAATTATTTGCATCTCTCAGATGACCAGTGATGTTGAACATTTTTTCATATGCTTATTGGCTACTTTGACTTCTTTGTCTGAGAAATGTCTGTTCATTTCAGATGCCCATTTTTGGATTGGGTCTTTAAATTTGGGAGGTCCGATTTTTTTTAAGTTCTTTACAGATTCTATGTAGTAGACCTTTGTCTGAGGAACAGCAGGTGAAACTTTTTTCCCACATTGTGCGTTGTCTGTTCACTCTGTTGGTGGTTTCTCTTGCTGTGCAGAAGCTTTTTAATAAGAAGAGATCCCACTTGTTCATTGTTCATGCTAGTTCACGGGCAACTATGGTTTTTTCCATAAAAGCTTTTCCTGCAACAATATCTACCACTCAAAAATAAGCATTAAGTTTACACACGCATACTTCCAGATACACATGCACATTTATGGGATATAATTTTAAATAAATTTCTATACACATTTTGTTTTCTAAAGAAAATACCAAAAGTGTTTTCAGGTTGATTAAAAACATCGTCATTATCTATCAGTAGATGTATGGATGTCCTTGTATGTATATATCCTTCAGCTTTTAATTTCTAAAACTTTTGACATTAATGCTGTTTCAATTTTATAATTTTATGAACAACTATATTTTAATACATTTTATACACATCATTTTATAGTCCATTATTATGTTCACATAATAAATTCTTAACATCACAATTTGTCAATGCATATTAATATTTTTGAAATCTCTATAAAATATGTTTTTATATTTTCACCCAAAAAATCCTTACCAAGGTATTCTGCATTTGGGACTGCTGGTATACACAAAAAAATCTAATGTAAGCATTCTGTTAAAATTTTTAATCTATGAGATAAGATACATTATTTTAATTTATACATTGAAGAAGAAAAATATAGATTATATTTTGCTACTTTATTATTACTTTTGCATACCCCCATTTTCATAATATAATAATTTTCCTTGTGAAATATATACATTAAAAATACTAATTTCTCACTCATATTGGCAATAGGAATAATAATGTATGTATATAACATAAAAATTGGAAAACAAATGTAAGAAAAACATGAGAAAGTACCTTAAAGTATGGCTGATTAAAATAAAACAACCATATGATTCCTGAACAGTGAAATAATGTTTTGGTGAAAACTTCTTCTATTTTGAGAATAAAAATAGAAATAAACTTAAAAGTAAGAAAAATGAAAGAAATCAAACATATAAAGCAATATGTTCACATTATTTAGATATTGAAAAGGGCTATGTAAAGAAATTGAAATATTTAAAAAGGTCAAAGAAGTACTTTGTTTATATAAATGTAAAATTCTGCATTAATAATAAAAAACTTGTTGATCAAAAAGATTGCAAAGAACAACTGCCTGGAAATAGAGACAAATGACTCTAAAATGGCAAAAATCTACAGACGTCAAATGTAAGAGTAAACAGAGAAGTCACTTTTATAATAAAATAGTCTTATGTCACTTTAACTTAGTCAATAAATGAAAATTATGGCAATAACAGTGATGATTATAATGATGATCACCGACATTAATAAGTTTAAAGGAAAACAAGTCTATTCATATGGAATATGGTTTACAAAAAGGAAAGATGCCAAACATGCATGAAATGATACCCATTATTTGCAATGACTAGGGAAATTCAACTTAAATCCATAAGATATCACCTCCATCTCCTAGGATGTTTACCTTTACAAAACAAAAAACAAGTGTTACCTAGGACATCTCTATAGATCTTTTGTTTACTGTTGGTCAGAACATAAAATGGTGCACCAGTTACCAACAGGGCAGGAGAAGAGGCAGTGCATACTGACCACCATAGTCAAGGGAGGTTTGGGCTTTGGGCACATGATCAAGTCCAAGCATCTGTCCCTCCACATGTAACATCTGTAGACACACAAGAATGTTAAATCAGATGGCTCTGAACAATCGCTTGGCTTGAGGGATCATCATTTTTAACTTATTTTTTTATTTTTCAAATTTTTCCATTTAAAAAAATCAAGAACACATGCTATTTTTATAATCAGAATAAAAGTTACATATTTATGTTCGTTTGTGGGTCTAAAGTTGAATTTTTCAATAATCTACTTTTCTTCATTCTTACCTGCACTTACCAGACCTAAGCTACCATTGTTCCTCTTCTAAACCACTGCAACAATTCCTAATTACTTTAAATTTTATCTCTTCTGACCTTTCTTCAACTTTTATGGCCCCTACAGCCAGAAAGTTATATTCAAAATACTAACAGGATCGTATCCCCATTCCTTATGCCCGCCCCAGGCTTAAAAGCTCATTGCCTCTTAATTCTTAAAAAAAAAAAAAAAAGAAAGAAAAAAAAGTTTTTTAGTGGCCTGCATACTCTGCCCCAAGTTAACTCTATAAACTACTTCTCAGAGTCTTGCTTTATTCACCCCTATCACCCTGTGGCTCTCTCAGTATTTATAGTGAACTAATACTTTTTACCTTAATCTCTGCTCTGCCTGAATTATTTTTCTTCCCTTCATATGCTGTCTTTTATGCCATTTGTAGATCACTTATGAATAGTTTTCCCTTTTCTTTTGAACTAAGTACTAAGAACTGTACTTCTGTAACACCTGCTCAGCAACAATTTTGCATGATTTAGAAAAATTTTTTTAATTTATTTTGGTCTGTATCCTAAAATTTATGGGTTGGAACTCTTTTCTTTTTATGCCCCCCATCACTGAAGTGCTTATCATTTATATTCATTAATATTTCTTGAATAAATGAATGAATGAATACATAAATGAATTCTTCCCCTTTGAATTTCAATGTGTTTTAAATAAAATTATTTTAATTGGCTCAAGAGTAAGCAATATTTTAGGTATAGACACTAACTGTATAATGAACTCTCTGCAGTCATCTGTACCATACACACTAAATCTAAGGTGAAAAAAGTATACAGGGGATAGAGATTCTCTTTGCTCCTGCAACAGAATTAGAAGCCCACAAAAACTATTCTCTCAACCAAACCTGAGTTGGCTCTTCTACAATTTCTTTTTGATTTGGCTTGGGCCATGGACTCTGGACTTGGCATATTACAGGCAGTTTTAGTAAGAGCTCGGTTGGGTTCCTTTAGCTTAAACCCTCCACCGCCATCTGATCAAAGTCTCCACCCCTCTTCCTGGATATTTTATTCTTAGAGCTGCCTTCAGCAGGAATCTTATCAACCAGTGTAACCAAAATTCCCACTCTACTTATGTTTCTTCTGAGTAATTTTCCATCCACTGCCCCATTCTTGCTACTTTTCCACAAATCCATCCTAGTCTATGCTGTATTTGAGCCCAATCTTTCTGACATGAAAAACCTTCATTGTAGTAGCTTCTCATAAATAAAGTCTCCCTTACCAAGTGTAACACATGTCATGATGACACTTTCTTTAACAAAGCATAGCTAGCACAATAATCTCCAAATCAGGATCCTTAAACTATATTACCAGTAAATACCTACTTTTCTTCAGGAACAAGAATAGGCTCTTTGAAGCACCAGTAAGAAGAAACTTTGGAGCCAAAGAACAAAGGATAATCCAAAAAGAAAAAACAAAAGTTGTTCCCCGAGTATCAGGTGGAATATTTGATATGCAAACAGCATTTGTCAGGAAGTCAGAGGAACTGTCTCCTAATCTCTGTCACATACTACCTGTGTTACACAGAGTCACTAAATATGTGCAAACATCCCTCTAGTTGTTTAAAAATAATGAGGCATCTATATCCCTAGGTAGTTATTTTAAAGTAATTGAATGTAGGACACTAATTCTGTAAACTTTATGTATAAAATATGAGCGTTTGGCATTATTTTACTCAATTTTGCTCACATAGCCAAAAGAAAAACTGTGTAGTGAATTGTTTGTGAGCAACTGCTTTCTAGAATCCCAGAGCACTCGGAGAGGCTTCCTGTGATTTATATTTGTTTCAAAATATCACCCTAACTGTGCTCACTAGAAGCATAAATCGGCATTCATAAATGTGCAGTTTGCCCTTTCCAATTCCTTGTACATTTAAATGTTGTATAGATTTTCGAATCTTTTATTCTTACAGCTTTACTCAGTGAAAAATCTGATTTATGTTTTAGCATATATCCCTCATGTCCTCAAGCTGCCATTACAAAATCATTTTTCATTTAAGATATGTATGTATCTCAGAACACTCTGTACAGAGAATCACGTTAGATCATAGCTTTACTTCCTCTTAAAAAAAAAAAAAACACAGAGTATTGCTAAACATTGCCCATTTCAGCTCTTCAGCACCAGGTGTAGAGTGGGAGGTCCTCCATCTGTAACTGTCTCCTTTTGGTATGGGAACAAAGGCATCATGTAACAACTTTTGAGTCTATTTTTCAAAGCTGAACACCTTAAAAGTTGGCAGAGTTAAACAACTTTCCCTAAGTGTCTTATTAGTTTAAGTTTTAATACTAAGGTGCAAGGTTAAATACATATCATATGGCCCCTTGCCTCAAAGGGCCACTTCACAAAACTTAAGACTATTCCATCTATTCATCTCAGACTCTGTATTTATTTAAAAAAATACTATGAAGGACTGACTTGTAATATTGGACAGTGTGAAACTGTCCAGCTTCTTTGAGGAAGCAATAAGGATAGAACTGGGGATATCAGTGGAGAAAAGAAGGAATGCATGGTAATATCTTAGGGAAGTGATTTCTGCCTTGACAAGGAAAAGGCTTCACTGAGCTCTGTGAAAGGACTCTAAGCATTATATGAGCACCAGCTACAAGCTAACTTTCTCATAGAAATCTTTAAAATCCTCTTCTATACATTATACCTAACTCCTGCTTGTCAACTCCTTTCAAGTATAAATAACTTAGAGTCTACATCTATGACAACCCAACCATGCTACAATCCACCTGAGGTGCTAATTAAGTTGCAGATATTTAAATTCCAAATAATTGGATCATTTTTCCGAACACTACAGTTTTATTGTGACTATAAGATACTAGAAATGAAAATAATATGCATCTTCCATATACAATCCTTTCCTTGGATAAGTCATGTTTCAAGATTCTCTTTCTTCTCATTTTCCTTCTCCTGGGAGGGAGGGAAGAAAGGAGGAAAGAGAGAGAGAGTGGGGGAGAAAGAGGAGGAAGAAGAGAAGGAGGAAAGTAATGGGAACTTCCAAGTATTAACATAAAACTGTATTTCCAAAAAAAATGAAAAATACTTATATATGAACCAGTTAACAGATGTAGTGGGGAATGAGGCTAAAAACATGGGGAAAGGTTTTTCCATTAGTATGAAATATATGCTGACATTTATTAAACTTTACTCACATTGTTTCATTTAATTCTCATTATAAATAGTAGTTTTATTTTTTATTTCAATTTCAAATATGAGGAAATTGAAGTTAGGATAGGTTAGGACACATCCTCAATTAGGAACTGCATCTCAGCCCATTTCTTCCACAGCAGATCTTTCTAAAAATTCATAAAAGTGTCTTTCAATAAGGATATTAATGAATTATTCTATAAATAACACTGGAACAATCTGATTTGAAATAAGAGTAGAAAGTGGAAATAGCACATTTGTAAAAAGATAACTTGTTACTATAAGGGAAAGTAATGCATATTGAAATTTTCAAAAGAAAATACATACTCCCTATGCATATACTTTTAAAGTAGGTCATGATTTACCTTAAAAAGAAAAAATGGCTCTAAAAAACTTTTTAAAATGTGTGAAGTGGACCAGTGAGTCTGCTTGCCGCATAACCATGCACTTCACTATCAAATGGAATTTGCCTTCAGTGAGCTAAGGTAAGAGGCTCTTGGTCAGCAAGCAAAGAAGCAGGGATATACCTAAAAATGAATTCTGTTTCAAGTTAATAGAAAACACTAGAATTTTCAGGAAATCTCATATCTTTTATTCACTTCCAATTAGATGAAAAGGAAATTTTTGCCTTTCCTGTAGAGAGCAAGTTATTAAAGATTTTTCTTTCCTTGTTAGAATGTTGGTGAATACAAAGGCTGACAGAAATTCTCAAGGGGAGCCTGGAATTGTTTTTACTTTCTAGGAATAGGGTTAGAGAAAGAATGGAGAAATTTGTTCTATGAAAACTATTAAATAAGCCAAATTGTCATTTGGTTAGAGGATAGTATCCAATGTCTCTTTTAGAATTAAGTGAGGATACTTTGTAACCTACACAAACAGTGCTGCATATCAAACAGAACCTAAAATTGAGATATGCAAATCACCAAAATATCTATTTTATGTTATTTTCCCAATTTATAGAGCCTAGATAAGTTATTGAACTTCACCAAGCTTCAATTTCCTTTTCTATAGAATAAGAGAAATCAACACCCCCTTTCCCCACAGTCTCATCTGTGTCACTCTCTGACTAAATAATATGGTTACCGTTCCACTATCTACCACACTTCCTTTATAAATATGGACCTATTTCTCATTTTAATGTTTCTGACTCTAGAATAGTTCCTATAATGTATATGTTTAGTTTGATGATTCTTTGAATTTCCCAAAGAGCTATCATTAAATTGCTGATATGTCTTTCAATGAATGAGATCTCAAGGTTGAGGAAAAACAGAATTCAGAGTCATTATTTTGATCATTTCTCTACTGAATGAGTTTTGGTGGGAAAAATTAATTGATACAAAATTTTTTTTGTTCAGAATATTTTGGTTATCCCTTGTAGTTCAGTTATTTATTTACCAAAAATTTTTTTAGTAAACAAGGGCTGCTCTTACGATTCATATGAAAAACTATTTTAATCTTATTTAGAAAGTTTCATGGTTAATTATTAAGTCTGTCCTTCCATTTCTTCCAAGGAAACACAGCTCTCATATATCCTCTGTGGGTAGCCAGATGTAGGATTTGGGATGTGGGAGCCAGAAGGCATACTGAGTAATTCTTGAAGTCATTTAACTGAAAAATAAAAGGAACCAAAGATACATGGCAGCCATCTACTAGTGCTGCACTCTTGTTTTGATTTTGATGAATTCACAGACTGAATAAGAGTTCAAAGTTGCAGGTCTGATGAAGGCAGGGGTATGAAGTGTAGCCCTCCTCATACTGAAATGTTGACCAAAGGGCAAGGTATGGGCCCACTGTGAAGGCAGGGCCCCATCCCTCTTTGCTATCCCAGTGCTAATACTATTTCCTTTGTGAACAGGGTTACAGGAACGAAAGCAAACTGGGAAATATCCCTGAGACGCTCTAGTGATGGGCAGACTACACAGATTTTTCAGCTTACATTTGCAATACTTTACTTTCCAAAAATAATGAGCAG
>NW_004624841.1:5346656-5409818 GCF_000247695.1 Heterocephalus glaber | reverse complement strand
AAACGAAACAACAGACCTATCTCTACTGTGAATATGATGTAGAAATATGTAGGGGGAATAAAAGCAAACCAAACCAAGCAACATACAAAAAATTATTATTATTACCAACAGTGATTTAACATATAAACGTAAGGCTAGCTTAATATTTTTAAATGTGTTAATTTAGTATGCTGTACTAAATCAATACACTAGTAAATGCAAAAGTTACATGGCTGTCTCAGTAGATGTAGGAAAAATATATTACATTAACATATAAAAATATGTTAATGTACAAGCAATGAACATAAAAATGAAAATTTTAAGATTCCATTTGCAAAAGCATCAAAAAGAATAAAATTTTGACAAAAAACTTATAAGACTTTTGCACTGAAAACTATTAAATACTGTTGAATAAAATTAAAATACGTCTAAATCAAAGAAAGATGTTAAGGAGTCAGAACATTTAATGTATTTAAGATCGCTCTATATTAGTCAGAGTTTTCCAGAAAAACAATATATAGGAGATAGATAAATAGATGTATGAATAGATGGATAGCTGATCAATGGGTAGATAGATAGACAAATAGATTTATAGTCATAGCTATAGATTTCAAGATAGATATGTTATAATAAACTGGATCACACAATTATGGAGACTAAAAAGTCACCAGATCTGTAGTTAGCAAGCTGAAGACACAGGAGAGTAAGTGATGTAGCTCCAATCTAAGTCCTAATGCATAAGAACCAGAAGAGCTCATGCTATAAGTTCCAGTTTTCAGTTTAAGTCTAAAAGCATGAGAAAACACAATTTCACTTCAGAGAAGTCAGGCAGGAGGAGTCCTCTCTTATTTATGAGTTAACCTTTTTGTCCTATATAAACCTTCAACATACTGGATGAGAGCCATGCAGGAGGAACAACAAATTTCACTCAATTTATTCATATGTTAACCTAATCTAAAAATTCCTGCATTGACAAATCCAGAATAATGTTTCAGCAAGTATCAGGAGGTCCTATGTTCCAGTCAAGTTGACACATAAGCCTGCTATTACAATGGCAGTACTTCTCAAATTGATTTACATATTCAGTCCTTATCAAAATCCAGGCTAGCTTCTTTTGCTAGTTATATGGAAATTCAAGAGACCTAGAACAGTTAAACCAATGATGAGAGAAAAGAAATTAATTCAGAAAAATCACATTGTCTAATTTCAAACTTAATCAATGCTATAGCAATCAATACAGCATGGACTGGAGTAAGAATAGACAATCAATGGAACAGATTTGAGAGTTTAGAAATAAATCAAAATATTTATGGCAAATTGATTTTCAAAAAAGGTATCAAGACAATTTAATGGGGGAAAGAAGAGTATTTTCAAGAAATAATGCTCAAAAACTGGTTTTCATACACTAAAAGAATGAAGTCAAGTCTGTAGCTAACACAGTTTTTTAAAACTTCAAAATGAATCATAGACATAAATGTGGAAGAAAACACAGTTCTACAGATTTGTGACCTTAGCTTAACTAAGGCTTCTTAAATGTAACATCAAAAGCATAAACTGATGTAAGGAAAATGTGATTAAATTTGGATACAATAAAATTAAAACTTTAATGCTACCAATTTTATCATGAATAAAATGAAAAAAAATCTATATAATAAGAAAACATATTTGAAACATGTATCTGATAAGGGGTTTGGTTTCAGAATGTATAATGAATTCCCACAACTCAATAATTAAAAGATAAATAATTTATTCTTTACAAAGAAAATATACAAATTTCAAATAAAATACACAAAAAGCTATTATGTACGTGAAATGAGTGAACACCATAGATCATTAGGGAAATACAAAGCAAAACTACAGTAAGATACTACCTCAAATCCAGTAGGATGGCTATAATCAACAAAATAGAAAATTATTAGAAAGCCCATTCATTCCTGAGGGGAATTTAAAAAGGAGCAACCACTTTGGAATAAGTTTTGACGGCTCCACAAAATGTTAAATATAGAGCTACTGTGTGATGAAAACACACAAAGTTGTTAGCGTGTGTTCACAGAATCATTGCTTTTTATAGCCAAACAAATTTGAAACAACTCCAAGGCCTATTACTGATGCATGCATGGATAAACAAAATATGGTATATTCATACAATGGGATATTAGTTGGAAGAAAAAAGGAATAAAGTAATGATATGTTGCATCATGAATGAACTTTGAAAATGTCAGGCTGAACAAAGCAAGCCTATCATGAGAGACAATATTCTATGGTTCTGTTTGTATAAACTCTCCAGAATCAGTAATCTTGAGAAAGCAAAAGGAGATCAAGGGTTGCCTGGGTTTGAAAGTGTAAAGGGTGAGTGACAGCTAAGGGTTACTAAGTTTTCTGGTGTGATAAAAATGTTCTAAATTTAAGTTGTAGTAGTATAGGCACAATACTATGAATATACCAAATACCACTAATCGTATCATCGAATTTAACAAAATGCATGGAATGTGAGTTATATATCAAAAGCCTGTGTCATTTTGTTTTTATTTATTTACCAAAAAAGTCTAAGTCACAACTGGTTTTTTTCAGTACTTTATGACTCCAAGATGTGAGGGCCAGAACAGCTTACCTCGGCTTGGAGGGGAAAAAAATCAAGTCCTTCCATGTACACAGGAACTGGAAAAGGGTCACATTTATCTGCTCCAAAAGTGGAAGATGTAAAATCACAGTTTCAGAAATTAGTTAGTGAAACTCCACCCTCAGAAGTAAAAGGTCCATACCCAATATTTTAAGCCTGAGTCTGGGAGTTAGGCACAATACACTCATGGCCAAAGCTTTAAGCTTCCACTTTAGAAGGAAGCATTTTTCAGTTTCCAAGGAAACAAGAAATATCACATTTGAATCCTGGCTTGAGCTCAATTCAATTCTAAATCACCAGGATCTACCTACAGAGGCAAAAATAGATCTGGTCCAAGGGAAAATAGTGCATCTCCCACCTGGCCCCCATAGGAGAAAAAATAATAGGGAAGAGCAACAATTTTCTAACTCCACACCTTCTCCCAATTATGTGGCATATTTTTAAAGAATGGATTATTTTCTACCACTATTGCCACGCATAAGTTAACTGGAATCAGAGAAGCAGATCCCCAGTATTTTAGAAAAACATGCCTCGGGGAGACTCAAATGCACAACTGGAAATATCTTCGAAAAAAGCCCACACGGCATCTATCAGGTATAAAAGCAAACAATCTTAGCAAACAGTGATGAATATATAAGAGACCATAAAATAAATTTGTGGGAGATTGACCCGTAAGGTATCAGCACTGATCATCAGTAAAATTTATCTGTGACTTTTCAGTGAAGAAAGAATAAAAAGCACCCAGAATAGAAGAATGTTTCTATCTTTTCATTTCTTTAAAGTCTCCATTTTGGTGTTGTATTGATCACTTTGTTGTGATGCTTTTAGAGGTTCCTGGGTCAGTTATGAAGTTATTTAAGTAGATACACATTTTTTAAATTAATAAACTTAGCAGCAGTTTTAGACTTACAGAAAAATAAAACATTAAGCACACAGTTCCCATATGCTCCCTCCCACGTCGCTTAGACAGTTTCCCTTATCAGTAATGTCTTGCATTGCTGTGATTTGGCTATGCTTTGAGTATAGTCTGAGTGATGAATGAAGGTCCATGCATTAAAGACTTGGTTCTTAGAGTGTCCGAGTGGTAGGCCCTTAGTCTGCCACTGGTGTTGTACCCTAAAAGAATTATAGAATGCTGGGTTCTTCTTCTATTTCTCTTTCTCTCTCTGTCTCTTTCTCTCTCCCCTCCCTCCCCCCTTTCTTCCTCTCTTTCTCTCTGATGTGATTTTCCTTTTACATGTGCACCTTCGCTGAGGTCATGTTCCACACTACTCAGAGGGCAAACAAATGGAGTTGCCCAGTCTTGAACTTCAACCTCCAAAACAGTGAGCTAAATAAAATTCTTCTCTATAAAGTTACTACCCTCAGGTGTTTTGCTGTAGTAAGAAAAATTTGACTAATACCAGTACATCTGTTATAATTTATGAATTCATATTGATCCATTATTATTCACAAAAGTACATAGTTCACATTAGTTCATTCTTTATGTTGTATAATCTATAAGTTTTTATACATGTTTAATGGCATACGTCTGTCATACAAAATAGTTAACCATGCTAAAAATTCCTTGTGCTCTACCTATTCCTCCCTCCCACTCCTGGTCAACATACCCCTGTCCCATTGGTAACCAGATTTTTTAGTCTACCTAGTTCTGTCTTTTTCAGAATGCCAGATAATTTCATGCTGGTCTTTCACTTAGCTTTTAAGTTTCATCCATGTATTTTTGTAGCACAATAGCTCTCTTTAAAAAAAAATCCTTGAATATTATTCCATTGTATAGATGTATCAAAGTTTGTTTATTCATACATCTACAGAAGGATGGTTTGGTTACTTCCATATTTTGGTAACAGAGCTTCCACAAACATTCATGTGTTGAGTTTATATTAATGGGTCTTTTAGTTATGATGAAAGTGTATGTATTCTTTTAATCAATACACATTAAAATATATATATATATATATATCTTTTTATCCCAATGTGTCTTAGTTGTTCTTGTTCAAATCAGATCCATAAAATTTGGTCCTGCTGTAGGAATTTTCATTGAAGAAGAAATGGAAAATACAAGCAAAAAAGTTCATGATGAAAGGGAGCATTACTGGGCTAGCTGGGTCAGTACCTGTGGTCTTGAGCCTATGGTTAGCTCCTACTACAGGCCTTATACTCTTAAAGCCTTTGCTGAGTATGATTTTCTATTTGGCATACTCTGAATTTTTAAATAATACTTTTCACATTTCACTGTCTGAATTTCTATTTCCTCGGGCTACATAGGAATAATAAATGTAATCACCTATTTGACATTCTTGAGATTTTTGAAGATATTCCTATTCTTTCAAACTCTTTCAGATGTTTCTGTCTCTTTTACCAGAATCAGCCATTTATGATTTTAGTTCATTTTCATGTCAAGTTTCCAAACTATTTATATTTAAATATAGGGAACTGGTATACATATGTTATTACAGGTTAATTAGGCAATGCATGGTGATAAAATTTTCATTTTTATTGCTTTAGTTACATGAGGTTTTAAATATGTCCTAGGAAATTTCATTTATAGATAATACTTGTTATCTCCCCTAACCAGTAGAAATATTTACATTTACAGACATAATTTAAAACCATTACAAAAACTTTGAAGGATGCAGTTGAGGATGGAAAATAAATTGTAGGCTAGCTTTCATCTGAATCATTATAAAATTATAAATTTCTATAATAAATTTCTTACACAAAAGATCAATCACAAAAAATTTAAAATTCAGAAAATTATGATAAGAATTAAAATAATAATTTTTGTGTTAATTACTCTGATTATAATGAATCACAGTTTGGAAATACCAGGAAAATGGACTGATGAGTTAGATTTTGAGTTATAAAAATTATTCCAATTAAAATTTAAAATATATTGAAGAAAAACATACAGGAAAGAAAAGAGTAGAAATCAATGAGAAATGGACATAGGGAAGAAAACTAGAAAATATTTCTAACTTGTGGTTAAAAGGGAACCTGGATAATGAATAAAATGATCAAAAAAAGATTTACCACACGAGACTAAATTAAATACAAAATAAATAAAACATTCCCACACTTATCCAAAAATAAAAAGCTTGCAATTTACAAATAAAATCATATCTGCTAAGATCAAAGTTCTCTTTGAAGTACTAATGAAAACATTCTTAAGTTCTATAGAAAAATAAGGAAAAATGTTTTTGCTTAAGAAAGAAAGAAAGCTATAAAGATAACAATAGACAAGAAGACAGACAACAAAGGCATGTTAGAATCAATGAAGTTAAAACTTGGTCATTTGCAAAAAGCAATGAAACTGATAAGCTTCTGAGAAGTTAGATAAAGAAAACAATAAGCAAGCACTAGTTACAGATAGGATGTATACACATATATGTTATACAAACATTTAAGGTATATGTCAGCAGTGGAAAGGGCAATATCACTATAGGTTCCAAAAAGAGAATAATAATGAGAAGCTTCTCTGAAGCAATTTATGCAAATAAATATGTAATTTTAAATTAAATGAACTAATTAATAGACAGAGACACAGATTATCATGATTAACACAAGAAGAAACAGAATATTTTAATGGTCCCAAATCCAGAAAATGACTGGAATCTGTAACTAAATTTTTTTCGCAAGCACACACACAAGTGGGTGCACACAGACCAATAAACAAGAAAAACAATTGCAATATCTGCTGGGTTTTCATGTAAGTTATTACTCTAAAGATTAAAAATGTACAACTAATATTTTATAGTCTCCTTTAGAGAATTTTTTAGAAAGAGGAATAATTGCCAACTTGATTGTTTTAATTTTGATGTAAGAGATGAATAGGCCATTTTATGTATTTAAAAGCATAAGATAATTTCTCCTATAATCATACATCTGAAAATCTCAAATAAAACAATAATATCAAAATCAACCATGATAATATGACAATAAATCCCACTGAATGGAGTTTATTCAAGAGATTCAAGGTTGGCTCAACATTTTAATGTATTAATAAAATTATCCACATTAACATGAAAAAATGACAATACATCATGCTTTGAGTAATGGGAGGAATGCATCCTGATAAATGCATCATTAGGGTAACTTCTCATTAAGTGAACATTATAAAATTTACATATACAATCTGCAATACCCACAACATTCATAGGTAATAGGAATTCTTCAACTCATTGTAATCTTATTTTAACACCATCATATATCTGTTCCATCATTAACTCACATGTTATTATGCAATATATGACTGCATATATTTAATAATATATGATAATAATATATAACATAATGATATATTTCTTGCCATGTCTATCCTTATCATATTATCAAAACATCTTAACACAATAACACTGCAGTGGATCTTGATCAAATAAAATGTAAATCATCCACATTTGCTCTTTTTATGAAGGTTACTTGGTTTGTGTAGATCATTTTCATTTCCACATAAATTTTAGACTCAACTTGTCAATATTTTTTTAAAAAGCACACTGAAATTTTAGCTGAATTGGAGTAAAACAATAGAAATGTTTGGGAAGAAATAGTGTCTTAATAATATTGATCCACATATATGGTATGTTTCACCTTTTTATTGATGTCTTTGTTAATTTCTCTTAGTAATTTTTGTTTAGAGTGTAGAAATTTTGCCCGTTACTGTAGAGTTTTGCACACTTCAACATAAAGGTGTTTTACATGTTTTCTGGGTATGTTTGAGTCCTATTAAAACTTGAGTTGGATAAATACTGATATATGCAACAATATAAATTATCTTACATTTATTAGGTTGAATACATGAACACAATTACAGAAGAATGAATAATATAATTATAAACACCAGTTGTATAAATTTTAAAATGTATACAAAAGGATAGAATTCAGAATAGTAATCATAACTGAAATAAAGGGAAATAATTGGAAAACAGGCCTCCCAAAATTTCTTGGATTCTGGAAGTTATGTATATCTTGCTCTAGATGGTGATCACATACTAAACATACTTATGAAAAAGTGTAAGATTTACAATATGTGCATTTTACTAGACATATATTATACTTTAATAAAATATTGTTTAAATGCCACATTTCAAATCATCAAGTGACACTGGGACAATTTCAAATGCTAAACTGTAGTGTAATATAACTGGACAACAGACCCTGAAGTACTCGAAACCTACTTTCACTGTAAGAGTATCTCTCCAGGTCTTCAAAGGAAATGTGTGCATCTAAACAAAGAAAAATAACTTGGCTTTGTTTCTAAACTGCAGCTTTGAACTGTAACAATTTGGTCTGGTTGTCAGAGCACCCTTTCATCTAAGCTGTGTAGCTTGGTTTTACCTGGATCCAAACCTGCACAAATCACCTTCACCTCTAAGCCCAATCCAATTTCAGACATTTCTTGGCAATGCAAGAAAAACCCAAGTAATTCAAACTCAATAATGAGATACCTTGGATGGGAAGAGAAAAAATAAGACAGTTCACCCCAAAACTTTCAGAAAACAGATTAGAGCTGCCTGCCTCACACCTTTTTAAATTAGCCACTAGTTAGGCCAGTAAGTTTCCATGGAAACTGTCTTCAAGCCTATCTCAGCCAAGTTAACAAATGAAAAGAGTGTAAACCCATTCAATAGCTGCATCTTAGACTTGGGACTAATACGAAGCCCTTGTCTTTGATGAATTTAAAGCTGTACTCTGCCTCAGGTGGGTGGAGTTAAGGGAGGTTGGATGGAATTGGGTGGGCCTGTGTGTTGCTCTGCCTGAGAATTTAGTAATAATAAGTTATGTGGCTTTGCTTAGATGAGAAAACCCTCAGGTTCCCTCTATAAACAATAATACCAAACACATAAGTTGGTTTTAAGAAGTGTACGCTCTGGATGTAATTCCTTAAGAATTATTCTTGAAATACAGAAGGTTGTAAAATGAAAAACCTTTGGTAAATCTCATATGTTAATTTCTTCTTTCTTTAGATGGAAAACTCCATGTTTGAAATATTTCTACCTTTTGCATGAAACATTACAGTTTCTGATACATTGCCCGGCATGTAATAGGTACCCAGTAAATATTTAATAAAATGATAAGCATGAAGCATCATACTAGCCCTCATGAAAGAACACGTAGAACATGATTGTCATGATCAGTTATTTTATAATACACAGAAGAATGGGATACGAATACCTGACAATAAAATATATTCTACAAAGTACTGTGAGGTTAGAACAAAACTCTAGTAGAATGAATGAGAAAGGTTACTGTGGGCTATCATGAAATAGATGAGTCCGGGTCTCCTGGTACATACCATTCCACACCACCCAAAGGTGAGGCCCAATTTGAGCAGCTTTTGTCAGAGAAGAAACTTTGGTGCTTATATCTTGTGAGGACAATATCCAACAAGACACAAAATGTACCCCAAAGGGAATGAAATTAATATAAGAAAATGAAAAAATGGAAACAAAGACTTTGTAAATAGAGAGGGGTGCAGGGGTGAAAGGGAGGGCAGGGGAATGGGGAAAAAATAAGAACCAAGATGGATTATGTAAAGGTGCAAATCTCCAATGATGAATGTCATTATATTCTGTAGCTAAAATGTAACAATAAAATTAATTTTTTTTAAAAAAGGCACAAAATGTATCCTGAATCAAAACAAATCCTGTGGTGCTGTGTCCCCTGTGCACATGACATATGTGAGCAGAAGTAAAGGCTAATGGAGCTCACCAACACTCCTGCTGACTTGCTTAGGGAATTCTTTCTTTCCATCTTGTGATTTTGTACTGCATTTTAGAAGTCTTAGGTTCCAGAGAAGAAGCACTTCCACCAGTGTTATAACAAAACCCCACCAAACATTGAGATACAGCTAGCCAGGCGCTGTGTTGTGCAATCCCAGCACTTGGAAGGCTGAGGCAGGAGGATGCCAAGTGCTGGCTACCCAGAGATAGACAGTGAATAGTGAAATCTTGTCTCAAAATATAAGTTTGTTTCCTCTGGCCAGAAGACCAGCAGGAGCCAGACAAGTGTACTTGACCCTGATCACCAGTAGGAAATAGGGCTTCTAGTAGACATTAAGAAGGGAAGAACACTTTTGCCAATTAGGTGGTTCATTGCGTCAACTCTTATGTTGATACTTTCTCACCTAAATTTTGTGATAAGTAGACAAATGCAGTGGTCTGATAATACTTTCATACCTTGGTGGCAAGGATCAGTCCCTTGGGTTGGATGTCTGATTTTGGATCAGGCAACTTTCCCAAGCCAGAGAGATTTGTTGCCAGGAGCGAGTGAAAATCTAAATGAGCAGCAGAGGAGCATAAGACTGATACCATTGTATTCCCAAGACCAGCTTCAATTATGGGAACAATAGTTCATTCCACCAAAATTCTTGTAGGTTTCCCCAGAGAACCTGTTCCCAGATGAGGTGAACACGTTTAATGACACATGTGGTCGCAGTGGCACAAAGCATGGTCCATTACAGATGTCATGGTCACTGTTCACACCTCCCCTAGGGGACTCAGATACTCTCTCTTCTAGCTGCTGAGAAGATGGACTCCATTGAGAAGCTCCCCAACACTGATGATAGAGTATAAATATCTACAAATCTTTCCTTGACTTATTATTATGCTAATATTTCTACTGTACTTACTCATATGTGCCAAGGACTTTAATAATATATTATTAAGAGAGTAACTTTGTATGTCATGAATATAACACTTTGAGTTCATACTGGCATATAAAAACTGATAAATGCCAAAGTTAAATTTTTTTGCAGTGAAATTTATTTTCTCATGTCCGCTACCATCTAGGTAATAAAATCTATAGGTAGCAATAATGGTAACCAATATGTTGAAAAGATTCTTTATGTTCCTTTCTAAAAATTCAAAGATTACTGGGTACAATGCAACCTATCACAAATTGCTTTTTACCATAACACATCAACATTTTTTTGGTTGTTAACTTTAGTCATTCCCCCTAGGAGGTTTCAAGGTATTCATATAAGGGTAATCAGTATGATCATGAGATTGTTACAGTCTTATGTCTTTTGGTCTCTAAAGGCCAAGCTCACACTTCTGAATTCTTTCACAGAAAGAATATTAGGTATTGTCCAACATAAAACATGAGGATCATCCCAGACACTGACTTGGTCTCACTTCCAACATCTCATTGGTCACCAATTCTCTTAATTTGAATCTTTAATATGTATAAGTCTTTTTATTCTTTTCCATTCCTACTGCCATAACATTATTTCAGACCTTTATTCCCTGAGCACCTTTTCACTAACTTCAGCCTTCTCTATGGATTTTAAGTACAGTCAATGATACCACACCTGAACATCCTCACTATGGCTTCCCCATACCTCCATTTTTTCTACTCCCCTAACCCCAAATACCTCAGTGGCATCAAGATAATATTTGTACAGCACAAACCTCAACTGCTACTCTCTGTAATGCTTAATTTTATGTGTCATTGTGAGTGGGCAAAAGGATGCCCAGATGGCTGGTAAAACTTTTTTTGGAGACAGAGTCTCCCTAAGCCACTAATTTCCCCAAGGAGGCTCAAACTTGTGACCCCCATGCCTCAGCCTCTTAGAGTACTGGAATTACAGGTATGTGCCACCATGCCCAGCTCTAAGACATTATTTCTAATTATCTCTGTAAGGGTATTTGTGGAAGAAATTAACATCTGCATCAATAGACTAAATCTTAAAAATCCACCCTAATCAGTGGGCACCATCTCATCCACTGAGGGGTGATGGAATAGAAGAAAAAAGTTGAGAAAAGACAAACTTTCTTTGTTCTCCTTGAGCTGCTACACCCATATTCTTCTGCATTAAAATATTGAGCCTCCTAGCTTTCAGACTTGGGGACGTACACCAGCATCCTACCTCATCCTCAGCCCCTAGGTCTTTGTCATCAGTCTGAGAGACAGTACACTGATTTCTCTCATTCCCAGGCCATCCAACTCAAACTGGACTGCACCACTAGCTTCTCTCCTCCAGCTTGCAGACAGCTTAATTCAAGAGTGCCCAGCCTCCATGTTCTTGTAAACCAATTCCCAGAGTAAGGTTTTTCTTAGGTATCTGTATTTATACTTATATCTCTCTATATCCTACTTAGTCTATTTCTCTGTAGAACCTTGAATGTATTAACAGGTTCCCACTTAAAACTCTCTATTATTTTATGCTAGGGGAAATTTTCAACTGGGAAAAAAGATCTGACTTCTACCTTTTCAAACTCCTCTCATGCCTGCCTTTAATATATTATCTCTGTGTAATCTATTTTAATGTTTATAATAAACATTGCAGGCTCCTTTGTCTACATACTTCTTCCTCTGTTTACCACCGTTTTTTCCTCTTGATAATTTTTCCTATTTATATGACTCAATGGGAGTCATCATGTCTTCAATGTCCTATTCCCTAAGCCACATCCCTTCTAAAAGCCTATGCAGAGTTAGTTGTCCTGTCCCCACCACATGTTGTCCTACACCTAGTACAATGGCTGTGATTTGAAATTGTGTGTTTACCTACCTTCCTTCTTAGTATCTAGTTGCATGTGTGTAGTTAATGCCTGAAATCCAACATTGTACTGAGCATATTGTCAATATCCAAAAGATAAACATTGAGCTGAATTGAGTAGAAAGCTTTTTGATTATTCAGGGGCCCAAAAATCACACAGGCAATTTCTTTTTCCTAAACTTCATGTATAAAAATGATTTTGTTCCTCAGAGTGTCTCTTTTGAGAACCTGTGAGGAAAAAGAGGGTCTATAATAGGTAAGATTCCCCTATCATGCCCAGATTGTCAATAATTCCATTCTTTTTATTCACTGGGATTGGCTCATTTAAACTCTCAATTAGAGGCAGAGGCTTAGACAACATAGAAATTAATTAATCATCCATAGTCAGCAATATTAGAGAAGATGTTAACCTTACTGCAATGTGGATGTTTTTTTCCTCTCAAATCAAGAAGTATTAAGTCTTACTCTCATTATTCCCTCAGTGTCTTAGGGGAGAATTAAATGTAGAAGCCTAAATTTCAATGAGGAAAATACAATTTTTTTCTCTACACTGCTAGCCTTAGGTTAATTGTCTAAATATTGTTAAAATCATTGACTACAATGATGCATATAAAAGATAAAAGTTGAGGTTGGGGATTTAGCTTAGTGGCACCATGCCTGCCTTGCAAGCACAAGGTCCTGAGTTTGATCTCTGATACCAAAAAAAAAAAAAAAATAGAAGATAAAAGTTATTGGAATAAAACTTCATGTTTGAATGTTGCAGAAAATTAATACAAAGGGTTTTCATGTTGATTCCTTTTTCATGTAGTAATGAAAACTAGCATCTTTTTGTATTTATCACTTTTCACATAAGCACAAGAATATCATATAAATGTAAAGTAATGATAAAATGCACTTAGAAATAAAAGAACCAGGACAAATAAGGATGATACACAGAAGAAAGAGTCTTTTAAACATCTTCAAATTAAATAACAAAGGGGGAGAACTGAAAAACAAGGATAAATGAGCTTTCCATCTATTAAGTTGGAAGCATTGATTTGAGAAGAAAATGATACAGGATTCTCTGAGTTAAGTGTTTATCAAATACTCTACATATCTTGCCCCACAAACCAGTTCTATTCTGAGATATTAAAATGACAAATGGAGCAAAAACAACGTCAAAAAGCAGCTTCAATCTTGGAAAATCAATTCAAGACATGCAACCAAAATTCGCTAGGCCTCCTGATTTTATCCCTGGCTACTTTCTCCTCCCAAACTGTTCTTATCCTTCTCCAAGATACTCAGTTTCATAGATTTGTCGATATCATGCTTATTAATCTCCCTGTCCCATGTTTTTCTTGAGCTTCAATACACACACCAGCACTCTCCCAGGCTAGTGTTATGTTTCACCATCCATGCTGGGTATGATCCAGTTCAGAGAAAACCACATGGATTTATGACAATTAGTAAAAAATGGTCTTAAAAAACATAGTGTTATATACCTACATAATTTGATTTTTCTCTAATACATCTGGAAATGAAAAGGACACTCTCCTTGATTAAATTTAGTCACACTCATTTCCCTATGAGGATTCCTAATTACTGACATAATTGATTTCATTCACCTTCAACATGAGAGCCTGAACAGACACTAGCATGATTTCTAGTAGGTCATAACAGAGATATGACCTAAGCCATTAAGTTCTTCCCTAAGAAAGTTCTAGGCTGCCAGAAGAACTCATTTACTCAAGCCAAATCAGCAAAGATATACCCTGATCAAATAGCTGCCTTCCCTGATAATTCTTAAAAAATAGCTCATTGGACTTGTCTTTTGTATTTTCTACTCCCAGGATTCAGCTTGAACCAACCCCTACACACATCCCTTCATTCCTTCTCTCTACTTCATTCTTCCCTTAGTCTTGCAGTCATCTTCACCTGGATCACAATTGAGTCAAATTTACACAGAATTCCCTCTCCTCTACTTCAATAGCCTGAATAAAAACCATTTTGCTGCCCTTAACAAGTGTCTGGCTCTGTTTCACTTTGACAGAGGTAGCTGGCTGCAGACCTGACTGGCAAGGGACTAGATCAGGCATCCACTTGCCTTCACTTTTGTTACTGGGGATGACTTCCTGTGCCAACCATCTCCTGGTACAAGACTCCAGCTAAAATTCCAGCTATTATTGCTACATTCCAGCCAAATGAAAGAAGGAAAGAAAGGAAGAACAAATGTGCCCTTTAAAGATGAATCTTGGAAGCTTCTTGTACATCTCTGCTGATAATGTATGACCATAAGTAACTACAGAGGGGATGATGGTATATCAACTTTAATCTAAGCAGTAATGTGTTTGCAAAAATTAGGCACTGAATATTATTGAATAAATGAAAGAAGAGACATTAGGGTGGATTTTTTGAGTTTTAAAAATAATCTTTTTTTAAGGTAATGTGTGGATTACAGGAAACAAAAACAAAAAGAAGAAAGTCACTTGCAGTCATAACCAGCTTAGTTGGATGTGTCCTTGTAGGTGCTTGTGTACATACATGACATGTCATTTTGTGTGACTGAGTTTGTATAGTATGTGTCATGCTTTTCCATACATGATGATTATTCATCAGTTCAAAATCCCAAAGTAACAAGAGTATTTTTGATAAACAAAAATACGCTACACCAACTCAATCTGTTAGAAAAAAACTGTAATCCTGCTTTTCTTAGGAACAAAAATTTCACTGAACATAAAAATGGCAACAGGCCTCTAGATAGAAGTTTTGGCAGGTTTACAATTGTAATATTGCATTTCCTTAATGCTCAATTGAAAATGAGACATAAAGCAACAGAATACACCAAGCCATGTGTCTGAGAGTTATCAGATCTCTACAATTAAGATATTAGCAAGAAGGTATGTTCCCACTGAATTATTAACATGTTCCTGCAGTATCACTAGAAGAGGCACATACATTGACTCATCTCACTGAAATGTAAATCTGAACACCTCACATGCACTCATTTCTCCTTGTATGCTTATTCCTGCCCCTCTGCTGCCAGCCTAATAGCAAGTCCTGATACACACTGCCTAGAGGTGTTGTAACAATTCCAAGTCCAAGATGCATCTTTTCTACCAATTATGACCAAAAGATACTTAAATGTTGTCTGACTCACTACCTCTGGTTTTTATCATACATTGCCACCTCTGGACATCTATAAAGCTTAGATGCTGTGCAGTACAGTATGAAATTTGTGTGATATAAGCCCAAGTTCTTTACCAAAAATGCACATATAGGTCTATTTTTACAAATCATCTTGCAGATATGGAAATCTAGTAAAGACCCCTTACCTCCCTCATCAGCCCTTTTCTCTCTTCACCACGTCAGTGACTAAATTGAGGACCACATCTAGCTCCAAGGGGTGGCTTTAACAAAAGTCACTTCCAGAAGACAGTTCTTCCTAAAAACTTACAGAAGGACATTTATACAGGGAATATTTTGCTACTTCTAACATAATTTAGCCAGAAGGACTCATCAATTAGCACACAGCAATATTAACTAAAATGTACATATAGAACAATGACAAGACGATCTGAACTCACTCAACTTCCCTCTCTATATACTTCCCCTCCCAAACCTATGAATAGTCAGTACACTCTCCAAGACAGCAAGTTTGACAATTTCCTGCTTGTGAAGTAACAAAAAAAAATACTTAAAGCATCTTACATTAGCCCTTGAGTTTTATATGTATGAATTTTAAATATCTAGAAAGACTAGATGTTTCTAATAAGAATTTAACTACCCCGTATATATAGTGGCATTGAGTAAACTGCACACATATACTTAACAAAGGCTATAATTTTAAATTGTCATCTAAATAAAAACATACTGGTCTAGAGCCCATCCCCTTTCCCACCATTTTTAACCCAGGGGACAGATATGCACATATGTAATACTTAGAGGGAACATTAACAATTTCACTTCCTAAGTGGTTTAAAGAAACTTCTTTCTAATGAATTTTAACACAAAGTGTACTCAATTAGTTTACTAATTCTACTTTTGTCATATGCTGACAACCTCTTTAACATCAAGAAAGGCTAGATGTAAACTAGCACTCCTTTGTCCTTTATATACAACTATTACACAGGAAAGTAAAACAAAATGCAGAGACATAAAGGACAGTGGTCAATCTCACTTCACCAGAACCACATTGATGTAGAGCCCTCTCTACTTTCTTTTCCTCCTCCTTCTCTGAGCTGGGATAAATATGTCTACTGCTTAGATCAGTTGTCTGATCATTCCATTCCCTAAAGACAGTATTTCATTATTCATTTTAATGAAAGGATGTCTACAAAAGGTGTTGTTTACTACCTTTACTTTTAACATACTTCGTGCCTTCTGAACATCTAGAAAGGCTAGATGTTTCAAATATGGACTCAAGTTTGTCCACTATATACACAGTAGTGTTGAATAAACTACACACACATAAGAGTGGTTATGTCTGAAAGCTTGTTGTGCGTAGGAGCATTCTGGCCTAGAATCCTTCATTTCTTCCAACTTCTTCTGTTTGTCACATGTGATACAGGTGCATGGGTCACTCAAGTGTGATTTTACAATTACACTTCCAAGAATCTTTTTCAGAAGACAGCCTTTCTATGAATTTTAACACAAAATAGATAACATGGGTTAGTTTACTAATTGTTTTCATCATACTCTGCAATCACTTTAATATCTAGAGATACTATAATATTAGGACTCATATGACCAGTATAGGTACTATATATACAGTATAGCAAAGTTAAATGAAATACATATAACATAAGAGGAATAGATAATCTGAAATTTTCTACCATACACCAAACAAAACATCTTTTACAATTTATTCTCTCCTACTTTCCTCAACCCAGTCAACAAGTACAGATCAGTTCACGTACTATTCAGATATGATTTAACCATTCTATTTCCAAACACAGTGTTTCCATTCAGTTTAAAAAACCTATTAAAAACAAAAGAAAAACCTATTTACAGAAAGTGTTATTCTACTACTTCTACTTTTAAATGTATCAAGCACTTCTACATATCTAGAACTAGATTTTTCATATAAGAATGTGTCTACTATAGTACAGTACTGGTAAATAAAATTGCACATGTAGCAATGGTTATAATCTGAAATATCTTCTAACTATGACCATTTTGGCCTTAAATCATTCCCTGCTCACTTCCTTCTCGCTGCTTTCACCCCTGTGGACAAGCACTGGCATGTAATGTTAGAGATGGTTAAATCCAAAGTTCATTTAGAGTGAACAAGCTTTTCTGTGTATTTCAACACAAAGTATACAAAATGCTCTAAACTTACTACTTTGTCATACATTGGAAACCTCTTTAATATTTAGGGACCAGATGTTTCAAAATTTGGACTTATTTTCCAGTTATTTAAACACCAAAATGAAACCCACAAAACATAGAGAAAAATGATGTCTGAAAAATCCAAGTACAAACGAACTAACATACTACTTTTTGTGTGTGTGTGTGTGTGGTACCAGGGATCAAACTTGGAACCTTGCACTTACGAGGCTGGCGGTGGCACCACTAAGCTAAATCCCCAGCCCCTAACATACTACCTTTTCCAATTGCTTCTCTCCTACCTCCAAACCACTAAACAAGTACAGACAGTACCATATCACTCAAGAGGTGGTTTAACCATTCCATTCCTAAAAACTGGTATTTCTTATGGATTTTAGCAAAAACGTACTTACATAGTGGCATTTTACTACTTCTACATTTAAAATATGTTGGGTATTTCTAAATATCTAGGTAAGACTAAATGTTTCAAATAAGGACACCATTTATTCCTTTTATGTATACTCAGCAGTCTTGATTAAACTCCATCTGTGTAACAGTAGTTGAACGTGTCTTGAAAATATGAGTATTCTAATCTAGAACACTTTTCTTCTCCACTAACTCAGTGAGCTAACATGCTCATTTCAGAAGACAAGTATTCCTAAGAATTTTAACACAATATGTACAAAATTTGTTACTTTACTAACTCTACTTTCATCAAAATTGGCAACAAGTCTGGAAATGGTGGTGCATGCCTGTAATCCCAGCACTCAGGAGGTTTAGGCAAAAGCATCACCATGAGTTCAAGGCCAGCCTGGGCTCCATAGTGAGTTCAAGACAAGCCTGAAGACCCCCATCTCAAAACAAAACAAAACTAAACAACAACAACAAAAATGTCCACTTCTTTAACATCTAGGAAGACTAGATGTTGCAAAAGGACTCTTTTGTCCTTTACATACCCAACATACATAGCAAAGTAAAACAGAATGCACGGACATAAGAGACAATGGGGGCTTGCCTCGCTCTAAGTGTGCTAGCACTCTGCATTTCCTTCTCTTTGGAGAACCAGTGCATAAAGAGAGTTTGTTCTACTCAAGAGGGGGTTTACCTATTTACCTCACAAAATAACACTTCATGTGATTTTTAACAAAAGAAACTTACAAAATGCATCATTTTACTACTTCTACTTTTTAACATGCATCAGGCACTTGGGAATATCTAGAAAGACCAAATATTTCATTACAATACTTAGCATTGTCATATGTTAATGTGTGGACTAAAATGCCCATGGGGAATAATGGTTACAAATGAACAACATCTTCTACACGTCGCCAGTCTGGGAGTGGCCTTCTCTTCTCACTATCTTGTTCTCTATGTCTTCTAACACAGAGAACAAGTATAGACCAGTGTCACTCCTAGTGTTGGTTCAGGTGATCTAATATACTCCATTTCAAAAAGTCCATTTCCAAGTTGTTTGTTTTCTGTCATTTTTTTACACAAATGTGCACTTCTAAGACACATGATTCTCTAACTCTACTTTATCATACATCAGCAACCTCTTCACATCTATATTATCCAGATGCAGCAAGTTTTCCTCTAAAAAGTTGGCAGCAATATTGACAGCAGCCTTTTTGTATTACATACACAGGCCTTCTAAAAACAGCCAGTAAATCTTCCCAGAGAGCAGTGGGCATTTCCAATTAGCCAAACCTGACATGTTACTGCGTCATTTCTCTTTGCCAACCAGCCAGGGCCCACTAACCTTTCCACCCATCCTCGGCCTGGGGTCCCTCACCTTCAGGAGGTGTGGAGGCCTTTATTCAACCTCCTCATGAGGAGGTGTGGTCTCCTCCAACTGGGACACAGCATTCACCCCAGGAATAGGATCTGTGCAGTTCCAAGGCCTCCAGTGGCCAAGTTTTCAGACCTGCCTTCTCAGACCCTTGAAGTAACCACCCTTGGCAGTGACTGGGAGGCCTCCATTCTTCTCACCAGTCCAGGCTGCAGCCACTGCTAGACTCCAGGTCATTGAAGGTGGGCAGGAGTTTGGCCTAGGCCAGTAAGCCAAGCATGTCTTTTTTCCCTTGGGATACTCAATATACTTTAAGTCACTTTACAAATCATAATTATTCCAGCCCACATTTTCTGCTTCATTTTTTCAATTTCCTTGACTCTTCTGTGTTAGAAGTTTCTTTTACTTTTCCATTAGTCTACATTTTCCCACTTATGATAGTGGGTATTCTTAAAATTTTGTCGTGCAAATTTAATTTCAAAGGGTTGTTTCCCCTCCTGAACAATGGAAACCCCTGGAAAACAGGACGGTTACAACAGAATGTGGCTCTGCTCTTCCCCCTCCTGACTTAAATGGCCAATAGTTTTTTCTTTTCTTTTGAACTCCACATTTTGCAAGTATTCTGATTATTTAATACACTTAATCAGCATTTGAATTTATGTACATGTTTACCATTTTGGCTGATCATTATTGCATCGAAGGGTGTCCTCCTGACACTATTTTCCTTTTCTTTTATTAGTTCCATGAAATCAGGTCTCTTGCTTGTGTGCTCTAACAGTTTCTATTTATCTAGAACTGTTCTTTTCTGTACCTCTCCTGGTGTAATTTTGCTGAGTATGCCACCCTAGACTGGCTATAACTGACCACCAACAAATTTAAGACATTCTTCTCACTCTTCATTTGCTTTAAGTTCCTGGTGCCGCCCTTTGGTTCTCTCTAGTGGTGTTTAAAGATCTTTCCTTTATCACTGATCACTGTGGCTTCTAGCCCTCAGTTTCCTTTGCATTAATCCTCCTTGAGATGTCTTATTTCCCGAATCTGATGGTTCATGCTTTTCAATTTTTAAAAAATGTATTGTGTCTATCTTTTTCAATACTGCATTGCTTTTCCATTTCTCCTTGTGGACATATGTTAAACCTTTTATCTACTAAGTATTTCTTTTTCACATTTCAGCTATATATTCTTGTTCACTAACTCTTTGTGTTGAATCTTTTTAACCTTCTTTTTGTAGGTTTTATTTCAATAACAGCTTGTTACTCATTTTCCTGTTTATAAATTCACTGTCTTCTTTCCAAAGGTATTTGTTTTTCTCCAATTCTTGTTACACTTTCATTTTGGTAATTACAACTTTTATTTCTTTTAAAAGTTCTTATACTGGCTCTCTTCTATTCTATATCTGACATTTCCAACATCTGGAGCTAATCTGTTGTCTCTGGGTCTGTTGATTCTCAGAGTTGTTTGCCTTCTGAGATCATAATCTTTTTGCCTGGCCTTCATCTGTGACTGTCTCGTCGCAGGCTCTACTGGGAGAAATTTTTCTCAGAGAGAACTTGTTTCTACTTCCACTAGTGGTGAAGCAATGTCATGGACCAGGTCTTGTCTTTTTTTAGAAGTTGTTGCTTTTTCCTACTGTCCCAATGTAGTGTCTTTATCAATATTATTTACCTTCCTCCTCCCCCTTTGCTGCCTCTCCACTTTGGCTCTACGTCACTGTCTGTCATCCGTGGTTTTGAAGCCCCACATTCCATTCTTGTGTGACTAGCTCTATAACCAAGGCTCTCAGATGCCTGGCTTCTGGTCTTGGGCCCTCCTGATGCAGATGTGTTTGTTTGTTTGTTTGTTTTGAAAAGAAAGGTCCCTGAAGACCTCCTCTACCTTTTGCAATTCCACTGGTGGCTTAGCACATGTCCAAAAAATTTCAGTTGTGGGAAGCTCCATAGACAGTCTCCAAGATTTATCATTCAGGACAACAGGAGAGTATTTTCTAAAACGCTGACAATTTTTACTGCACTAAAAGTCAAGTGCAGCCAGAGGTGGGCAACAAATTATGTGAACTAAGTAAATTTAAAAGGAAAATAGGGAACCATGAAATCCACATTGTTCCAAGCCAGAGGCCACTTTCTGGGGGAGTGGTGCCCACACTGATGTCTGATGTCTTGGAAGTGGTGTCAGATATCAGGTGTCTGGTGTCAGGAAATTGAGTTGTTTCCTTTATTTCTACAGATGGAAGGAGAAAAGAACTTCAAGATGATGTTCAGGTCTTGTCCTTCCAGGACCTTGAACCAACAGACAGCATTAGTACATTCTCCTCCTCCAACCCTACAAATACCATTGGAAGCCATAGAGGATTTGGAGGACATCCTGCATTCAGTGCAAATTCCAGTGGAGGCTGGTAGCCCTCGCCTTCATCACTGGTATCCTCTTTGATGTTCCCCTTGTACCCTCTCCTATTCTACCTGCACACCCCTTGTGGACTCTCACCTGGCTGACACTGACTGTCCAGTCCAAGGGTGCTTCTAAGCCTGCATATGCATTGGATCTTGTCATCTCTATCATTCCTTTAGTTGAGAAGGATATTTGCACCTGGAAGAAGTTAATTACTTTTCTCAGAATCACAGAGAAGTAAGGATCTAGAGATTTAATGCAGGATTTTATGATGCCAAAGACCCAGGCCACACACACTCATCCACTAACCTCAGAAGGCTAAGTTACTAGAATCTTATGTTTTTGATCCCTCCCATGTGAGTGGTTCCTGAGCAGGAGATCTTTTCTCACTGAGAACCTGCCAGGGCCCAGCTAGAGGGAACTGATCCTCCATAGAGACTAAGGCCTCCGTGGTCAAAGCATGAATGCACTCAAAGATAGAGACAATGTTTCATTGCCTTTTCATGTGTCCAGCCATGTGTGTAGTACCATGCTTAGAAGAAGCTTCTTTACTATGAGATGTCATAGTCAGGCAGGAGATGTACAGGAAGCAGACAGGGAAGAGGGAGAAAAGGCTGTATGTGATTGGGAGGTCACACAAAACCCATGGTGCATACTGTGGGAAGCGTAGAGGCATTCTGTGTGGTTTTGAAGGATGTCTCAGGCCTGGTGTACACCACGAACAGGCAGAAAAACCTTACAGCAGCCTGAACTCTCCAACCCAGGGCAGGAGCATCTCAGAAGGCTGGGTGCAGGGGCAGCCTGGACCCTGAGCTGACTATGCTTTTGTCCTCTGCCTCTGCATAGGCACTGAATGGCTGGTGAGCAACCACCCAGCCCATATCATCTTCCTGGAGCACTGCCTTATCTCCACAGGTGGTGTCCTGTATCTGGTGGGACTCAGATCCAGCCTTCCCCACTGGTGCCTGGTGTTCCTGGTGCATGGGGCACCTATGTTTCTGGGCATCTTTTCACAGCTGTTGAACAAGGAGGTTCAGGGTGTGCACAGGCCAGGGTCTGATGGGTGCCAATGGAAGGGTGCAGTAGAAGGCACACTTGGATGAGATGAAAAGGAGCCTGGACAAAGCTTCTGAAACCCCAGCATGGCTCCCTCCTCAGAGGAGACCCTCAAAGAGATGTCAGAGAGGTGGACAGAACACTGGGAGAAAGAAAGGAGATTAAAAGGCAAAGGTTCAAGAACAGGAGATAGTCAGTACTGAAGTCAAGAGAAGTGAGGCTGAGAAAGGTGGACGGACCTGTCTTCAGGAAACACAGATCAGCCCTCTCCTAAGCTGTCTTTATGACTAGAATACCAGAGCGATTGTGCATAGCAACTACTGGGTTGTGTTGCTATGTGTGTTTTTTGTTTTTGTTTTATTTTTGTACTTTATAAGCCTTGCCCTCTATATGGTCACATCTCTGTATACATAATTCAAGGTTTTTATCTATTGTTTCCAGCTTTGGGATTCAGCTAAAAATTGGGGACAGAATGATTCACTTAGCATTCTGGTACACTGCTACTCCTTATTCTCTATTTTTCTCAAAAGCATTTGTATCTTTATTAATACTAAATGGCAAAACATTCTCAAATGTTTTTCATCATACAATTTAGAATTTTTTTAACCTCCAATTTCCTATATTTTATGTGTCCTCCTGAATCACTCTTTCTGTTTGTTTATTTTGGATCCTCTTAAATTTGTAAGGTTTTGTTTAATTTCCAGTGATCTCTTGTCATCCATTCATATTTGAGAGAGAGTCACTAAAAAGCAAATGGGAAAGCCCAGGGAGTAACTTACTGGCTGGTAACCATGAGAATGGATCCCAAATCTGTGTGAACATCAGAATCACACTGGATCCTGTTAGAACACCAGTGCCCGGATCTCTTCCTAGAGTTTCTGCATCTGCAGGAGTGGAAATCTGCATTTTTAACAGGTACTCACAGATACTGATTCTTCTGGCCATCTGACCACACTCTGAAAACCACTACTGTTGAGTGCCCGTTCCATAAACATCCCAAAGCCAGATGTCCCAAAGCCAAACGTTCCCCAACTCTGACTATTGTGTTACCCAGTGAGGTTGGGGACTAGAAATCATCATCATTGTTAGAAATTCCTCTCAGTTCCTGTTATGGCTTGTGTCTAGTTGTACCCCCAAAGCCTCATGTGATCATAAGTAGAGTTTTAAGAGGTGGTGGGATCTAGGGTGCATGATGCTGGGATTAAGTGTGTGATGCTGGGATTAAGGGTGTGTGATTACTAAATTAGTCCACTGCTTTGGCATAGTTCTGGGTGTGGATATTGGGAAGGCCCACCCTGGGTGTGAGTGGCACCACCCAAAGTGTGGGTAGCCTGAAATGGATAAAAGGGAATGACAGGTTGCTGCTGCTGCTGCTGATTTGCTACTTCATTATATTGCTGCCTTCTGCCTGCTGCCATGCCATGGACTGTTTCTCCTCTGCAATATCCCTCTGCTGCACCACCCTCCCTTGGAGCCAGACAACTTCAAACTGAAACCTCTACAAACTGTAAGCCCAAAAACACCTTTTCTCTTTTAACTTTGGGTGTTAAGTATTTTATCTCAGCTACAAGAAAAGTAAGACTAAAACATTTCTCCTGGGATTATCCTCAGCCTTTGCTCCTGAAGTTGTGGTTCACTTCCTCAGTCCTCTTTATTTTCTAGGTACAAATCCCAGAGGGAGTGGAGCAGTCCCATCTGTGAGAACTGCGGTCCAGTGTCGTCTGGGGCTAGGGGGACAATCTCCCACCTCTCCCAAAGTACACTGTGTGACACAGGCTTTGCCTGCTGTCTTAGTCTATTCTAGCTACTCCATTAAAATACCTGAGATGGCATCATTTATAAACAGAAATTTTCATTCATATTTCTTAAGGCTGAGAAGCCTAGGATTGAGAGCCCAGAGATGTGGAATCTCACGAAGGGCTGTTTCACATGGAGGACACCTTCTCTGTGTTTTTACATGGAAAAGGGAAAAAGCAAGCTCCTCTGAGCTTTTGTTATAAAGTCACTAACCCCACATCTTAATACTATTGCCGTTGAAGAAAGGTTTCTGCCATGAATTCGGAGAACAAAAACATTCAGCACCTGCAGACTCAGTCGGAAATACACATTTTTGAAATTCACAGCATTCGTGATGCATCTGTTCCACAGCACCTTCTCTTTCCCTCTCTTTGGTCTTGAGAATTCAAATCTTTATTATTAATCTTCTCTGTTTTAGTGGGCACTTAGTCAATCTATCCTTTTAAAGAAGCCCCAGTTTGACGACTTTCTTTAAGCATGTTCTGCAACCCTTACATGGAAAATAAAGTTGATTGCTCTACCCTGGGGAGAAAGCGAAGGAACAGAGCAGATAGAGGGAACAAAATCATCTCCAATGTCTAGAGTGTGTTTTTCTAGAAACCACCCTTAGAGCCCAGGCTGGGGCGGGAATGATGGTGAAGGATATCCACAGGGAATTGTGGAACAGTTTTGTGGGATGCCTTAGCAGGGGCCACATTATATCAACATCACCTCTGTGACCTTGCCCAAGCCCTTATTCCCGGAGGCTAGGGATAACATCGGATTATTGTACTAGGTCCAGGAGTAGGCAGAAGTTAAAGATGCCATATGCAAAGGCACTGAACACAATTCCTGGTAATTACTGCATGCTTTAACTGTGATCTGTGTGAATTCTGATGGCCTGAGAGGACCAGGAAAAACAGAGGGGAGATTTGTTTTGAGACCAAAGGCAAAAACACTTGGCAGGAAAGAAATGGACAGAGTGAGAGCTTCACTCATTCCTCCATGCATCCAGACAGGATGATGGGTTTGGGGTAAGACCAAGACTACTGACCTCACACTCTCCATGAAAAATCCCAACACTCAGAAACCCTTACAGAAGATGTGAGTGTGAGGGATTAGCCCTGAATGTGTCCAAGCAAGTGACAATGTCCCCTATGGTAGAAGGGAGGTGCTCTTAGAGGGAAGTGAGGATAAAAGAGGCTGCAAGCAGATGCAGCAAGTGGGCAATGTCACTGAGCAGGTGTGGGGCTGCATGTGGTTTGGTCAAGGAAAGGGCTACTTGTCAGGGAGGGACCGAAGTTTGGTGGTGTTATTCAAGGCCCATTAGTCAGCTCATGCTAGAGCAGAATGGGCACCACTGATATTGGGATGGGGTCCACATTTGTTTTGGGGGGGACCCCAGGGTAATGAGATGAGAGGGTTGGGCCACTTGGGATTCTCCCCAGTCCTAATGGTGGCTGATGATCCAAAAGAAGGCAGAAGAGGCCAGATGGGCACTGTGCTGTGCAGCGAGTGTGAACAAGATGCCCATTCCTGTGCAACCTGCTGAATGAGGTGAGAGGCTTCAGGCTAGGAATGGGGCCAGCACTGAAAGCTGTGGGGAGGCCTCTTCTCTTATCCTTTCTAGTTGGACCTCAGCCCAGGGTATCCCAGCCCATTGCTCAGGAGAATGATTAGGGCAAAATCAAGCCCTGCCAGGGTAAGCTGGGAGACCAGCTGGCCCTTTGGGGGTCAGTCTGACTTTGTAGGTCTAGGGAAAGGGAGCAAGCTGGGGTCTCAGCCCTGCCTTTGATTGGTCTTGCTTGTGCTTTAGCTACAGCTGCCTGGAAAGATGGTGACTGTGGCATCTGTCCTGGATTTTTGTAACAATAGGCACCTCCGCAAGTGCTCTTGCTGAGGGGCTGTATATGGTGAGTTAGGGCTGGCAGGTGGACAGGCCATGAATTTGAGAGGGAATGGGAGTAGGCAGGCTGCAAGAGAGGCAAGGCATAGGGTCACATCACACAGGTCCCTGCTTCCTCCCTCCTCCATCCCCACCTTTCCCTTTTCTTCTTTGCCTTTGTCTTTTGTGTGTGTGTGTGTGTGTGTGTGTGTGTGTGTGTGTGTGTCCCCTGACTTCATTCTAGGTTTACTGTCAGTTACACCAATCTTACACTGACTCTCAAGATGAGAGACTTTGGAGTGAATGTTCACTTTCAGGATGCTGATGGCTAGCATTGAGAAGGTACCCATCTGGCTGTGCTCTGTCATAATCTTTGAACAACTAGGGAGGAAGTGCAGCCTGGTTGTAGCTCTTACCCAAACCACCTAGGTGTGCTTTCTTCCTTTCCTCTTCTGAGGTACAGCTGAAACTGCTACCAGCCTCTCTGCTTCCCTATAAACCTCCTCAGTGCCCTGGCCTGATTCCTGAACGAGGTGCCTTGAAGTTGACCCCCACCCTGAGCACCCTGAGAAAGACCCAGCTCCTCAGGAGCAAGTGCTAACAGGGGAACCCTAATGCTCCCTCACCTCCTCAGCAGTCTGAGAGAGGAAGGCCAGAGGTAGAGCAAGGGCAAGACTGAGCCTTGCACCCTCTTCCCCAGGCATCTGACAGCACAGGTCTAGGACAGATTTCAAAACCCCATTTCAGGCACCAGTCAGGACAGCACAGACTGTTTCACTTTTTTCTCTTCATGCTTCCAAAAAAGCATGGCCTTCTGGGTTATCTTCTCAATGCTCATCCTGAGGAATGCTTTCTTCCTGGCTCCTGCCTAGCTGGCCCCTCAACTCCATCACTCCGAGAATAAATCTCCACACCCCAGCTTATAGTCCCTACTTCTCTGGGTGAGTCCTCTCTTCCCACCCAATCTGGGGCCTCCCACCCATAGCCAGACTGGGAAACCTTAGTGTCAGGCTCCTCTCTCCATGGACGAGGAGTTCCTGAGCCAGAGCCTTCCTCATCTGCTCCACTCTCTCCAAGTTTGTTGGAAGATCATGAGCTTGAAGGGAGTAGATTCTGTCTAAATCCTAGGAGATTCGGAGAAGAGGAAGACAGAAAACTACGTCATAATCATCTTTGAAAAGAAGCTGCAGCTTGAACAATTTCCCTCTTGTGGTGTCTCCTTCCTGGGGAGGGCATAGTCAGTTCATAAGGATCATTGTGCCATCGAGGTTCTCAGCGGGCACAGCCACAAAGCCAAATGGGTAGTCTTTCCTCCAAGCTTTTCTCTCCTGGCTAAGTCTGCTAAGGGTGGTCCCACACATATTCAAGGTCCCTGGCAGGCCCAGCTTAAGGTGTGGAGGCAGCAGATGTGGCAAAGCTCCCTTTGTCTTGGGACTTCCCTCAGAGCATGCAGTGTGCAGCCTAGAGTTTCTCTCTTTGGCAACTGCATGCTAACAGTTGTCCCCCAGTCCTCTAACCATTCCACCTGTCCGCTAATGGTTTTTCTAAAGAGGAATAAAATCTAGCCAGACTTGATTAAGGCCAGTCACACTGGTCACACATGATCTTTCTCTCTCTCTCTCTCTCTCTCTCTCTCTTTCTCTCTGTCTTTCTTTCTCTCTCTCTTTTCCCTTTCTTTTCTTTCTTTCTTCCTTTCTTTCTTTCTTTCTTTCTTTCTTGCTTGCTTTCTTTCTTTCTTGCTTTCTTTCTTTCATCTTTCTAAGTACTACACCAGATACCACCATATAACTCACTAGAGGTTTGCAAACTCTTTCTTGAAATAGTCAGTAGACTCTTACCCAGTGATTTGAGCACTAGGCTCTTTGTTTTGAACTTTGCCACAAATTTAATCTTCTCTAAAAGGTCTTTTGATTTTGTCTCTCTCCTGTTCAGACACCATCAGTAACTCCCATTAGATCATGAACTTTGGGCTTAGAAGTGCACTTGTCATGTGAAAATAACCATGCCAGGGATAACCATGATCTATAGGCTAATCCAGAAAATCACTGTGGTGTACACACAGGAATTAACCAACCAGATGCAGGAGGTGTAAGCATTCCATATTTTGTAGGGTGTAGAGAATCTTTGTTTTCTATATTCATATTTATTTGGTTATTTCACAAAGAAAAACACACAATCTCAAATCACTGAAAGAGAAAGCTAGTTTTTCTTTTTTTCTTTTTTTTTTTTTTTTTTTTTTTTTTTTTTTTTTTTTTTTTTTTTTTTTTTTTTTTTTGGTATTGGGGATTGATCTTGGGAACTTGCACTTGTGAGGCAGGCAGCAGAACCACTGAGCTAAATCCCTGGCCCAAAAGCTAGTTTTTCTAAGGAGGGAGAAACTCTACTAAAGTACAGAAATCCATCACATGGCTATTCTGAAGAGATTATAATGAAAAGAAATTGCATTAATTTTGCTAAAAAGTCTAACATCTTCAATGACTCACTTATTTCTCTTCACCCTACCCCTGTTTGTGCCCCATATCTGGGCAATCTGGATTTTTTCTTCTTTAGCATTGGTGAGAGTTTCTAACTACACAAGTCTCTTTCTGTGGGGAAATGTCAGCATAGCCTCATCTTCAATCATTATAAAAAATCATAAGCAGTTTACTCCACTTTCTGTCTCAAACCATTTTGAGACCAGTTTTGGAGGGTACCCTGCTAACTCCATAAGTATCTAATAATCCTTTTATACCCTCTTGGAGTTTGGGTAGCACCACTGTGTCTAACCAACCTTGGATATCATAGATGAAGATCCAACCTATACTTTTTGGGGATACAAGGGGGGTACTAAAGGTTGAACCCAAGTCTTTCACTCCATCCTTTACTTTTTTATTCTGAGATCCAGGCATCACTAAATTACTAAGTTGCCCAAGTATAGCAGGAACCTCTCAGGGCACTGGGTTTACAGGTGTGCACCACTAAGCCTGGCCCAACCTGTTCTTATAGTCTAGCTACAATGTTAATTTTAGAAAGGAGATATTTCATACCGCAGAAAAAAGTAAAGCAGCAATAAACAATGCTTACAGAGGCAATGCTCAGATACTGATTCATGCCTTCATTTAGTTGATCATTACTGAACACCTACAGTGCAGGAAATCAAGCGATTATTACTTAAAAGATTTAGAACCAACTATTTGGCCTAGACACTGGTAGGAAAGGCTCCTGAAACTGAGTAACTGGTCTTAATTCCAAAGTCTACCACTTTCTTCTGTCAATATTAAATGCTTGATTAATGTAGACTAGTACTATTAGTAGTACTATCATCTATTTTTTGTTTAATTCTCATTATACTATAAAAGGAAAGTATAATTTTTCCCACATTTTTTCCAGCTAGGTTGAAAGAGTTTGGCCAGAGTTTCCCCTGAAGGGGTTGGAATGGCAAGAAACTTCAGACCACAGGCCTGCGGTGATGTAGAAAGAGTTGGGAACCTGTATAGAAAACAGAAATTAAAAGGGGTTATGTACTGAACAGATAAATATTAGGGTCCACACTTTCCATACAACAGAAAACAAAGCAGAGTAATGGATATGTTTCTAAAAGCTACACTTCTCTTTGACCTTACCTTCATCAATAATGATGTCTCTCCCTACTTACCAAAAGGCAATGACACTCCTTAACTGTGCTGATTTAACATAATGAAGATGGAAATGCTATCCTTGCTTACAATTCTGTGTCTGAGGTTCTGGCCTCCAGTATTCTCTGTACACCAAGACCCCTTCACCAATCCCCGTACAAGATGCTTTCTGCACTCACAGCTGCCTTTGCACTGCTGTCCCATGCTTGCAAGACTGTAAAACACACTCTCAGCAAAACTCTGTGAGTATTTGTCACTAGCCCCAGAAACTCCACACACTGAATCTGAATCTGCCCCACCTCTCCATCATGCCCTCTACCCTCACTCCACTGCTGAACTCAAATCATATTATAAAAATTTAATTATACATTATAGCACAAAAAACATCTGAGTTGCTAAAATTTCTTTTACTTCCATCTCTCTGATTTTGTAGAGTCTTAGATTAAACCTTTAAGAGAAAAATCTAAAGCAAGCATCTATCATTAGTGCATGAGAATGCTTGAGATTGTGAATGTGTTGGTAGTAGGTGAACATTAAGAAAATATTTTATCAATATGTTTTAATAGCTAATTTTAATGGAAATGTACTGATGAATATAACTTCCAGACTCAAGTGAAATGGAGGATATAATTTATTATTTGCTATATAATAAGAAACATGGTGTCTTCAGTTATTTTTTCTCATTGCTGAGACAAAAATACCTGACACTCAAAGTTAAAGAGAAAAGGTTTATTTAGCTCACAGTTTGTAGAAGTTTCAGTTCATAGTTGGCTGGTTCCAAGGCAGGGTGGCATGCCAGAGGGGTATCACAGAGGAGAAACTGTTCAGGGGAGGCAAAAGGCAGCAAAACAGCAGCAGCAGGCCTGCCTTCTTTCTGTCCCTTTTTATCCACGCAGGATACCCACATTTTGTATGGTGCCACCCACATCCAGGATGGACCTTCCCATTATACACTCCCAGAACTAAGCCAAACCAACCAGTGGAATCAAACACCCATAATCACAACATCACACACTTCATCCCAGCATCCCACACTCTAGATCCAGCCACCTCTGAAGAAGCCCCCACTTACTACCACATGAGGCTTTGAGGGGACATCTAGACACAAGCCATAACACATGGATAGTTGATAATAACTGCATCTAGTCCAGCATATTGAGTCCTAACTATACATTAATATTACCTGACAAACTTTAGATGTAATGCCAGGAGCTTACAGCAGATTAATTCAAGCAGAATATCCATGTTGGATCATAGACCTTAATATTTATTTTAATTTGCATGGGTAATTATTAAACTCATTCAGGGTTTTAAATATCTAGAGTATATAAAGGCTTAACTCTAACAGTCAATCTTCCTGAGAACCACCAGAAGCCATGGCAGTGTTAAAGGGCCACATTTTTAATTTCCATTTCCTGAGTTTTAATTTTGCCCAGATAGCTTCCTAATTGGTTTGCTTTACTCTAGGTTGGTTAAAAAATCTCACACATTGAAAATGAACTCAAAATGTCCAAAATGCACTATCCATTTTAATGATTGTGGTGATCATGTCTTAATGACTTAAAAGTAAGCTAAAAATCAAACAGCTTAAAAAATATACAGAACTTCTTGCTAATGTGAAATAACTTGATGGGAAATTAAAATATTGTTACCAATTATAGGTTTTCACATGGAATTGTGCTTTTTATTGGTCATTAACTTGTATTTTAGACTTAACTCTAATTGTTTCACTTTCAAAGAAGAATACTCATACAAGCATAGTTTTGTTTTGTGTTTTATATTTATCTGTTCTAATTTTTTTTTATTGCAAAGGGGTTGGAATGAGTGATGCACTTTACAGATTCAAACTTAATTAGTTTTTGATTCATACATACATTCCAAACTGCTTATAAATAAAATGGACAAAGAGCTAAGCAAGGAGGTTACTATTGTAAAACATGTGATCTCAATATGGTGGGAGGATTCATTTTATATGATACAAATGTCTGTGTCATTCTTTAGGGGCCAATACTAGATCAGAGTATCCCATAGGCATGGTATTTACCTAAGCACTTCTTCCTGGCAGGCTATGGAACAAAAAACTACTGGAACATCACGAATATGGCAGAAAATGATGTCACAGCCTGCACTACATATGCAGTACCACACCATGGATTTGGAACCACACATCATAGCTTCTTAGTAATCCTTGGCAGCGAGAGTAAAGTCATGCCCTTTACAGCTGGTTATTTAATACAAGTGGAAAAACTGGGAGTGTGTTTGCTGCTTTTAAAGGTCAAACGAGTAGGAAAACAAATGCTGAGCATTTCATCCCATCAAATACATTTTTATGACTTAAGCAAAGAAATTTAAGAACTGCATAAATATACTGAACCATACAAATAGAGTTCCAACAAACCTTGAACCTACTCTACTTCCCTGTGTGAAGCAGTCATCAACGAATGATTAATGTGTGGCGAAGCGATTTCTCAAAAAATAAGCAAAAGAAAAAAAAACATATCCTGATTTTGTGGTTGCAAATGTGTAACATTTAACTATACTAAGGAAGATCACCCAATCAAACTCTCACTGAACAAACCGGGGTTCTCAGCTTACTTCTCTCATTAGACACATGAGAAACTGATGAAGAAATGCATTGTGTAGTAAAACTTTTGTCACAAACTTCATCAATTGCAGAGCTGGAACTATTCCTTCTGTCAACTAATTCCTAGCTCAGGCAAAATCAGAATGCATTTCAAATTCTGAATCAAGAAATTGATAATTTGCTTAATTTTAGTACTATGGCTTTTTTTAAGATCCTTCTCTTTTAATTTTTTAAGTAACTATTATCAAACACACACACATACAAAAATTAAAACTATTCAAAGAAGAACAATGCAAGGGAAAAAGCAATAATATTCAAATACAGTAGAACTCAGCCAAAACAAAACTGAAAAGCACTTAAACATTTTTCCATATAACTTTAAAAGCATCTCAAGCACCAACAAGACACCAGAGGATGTGATTTATTTCAGAAAGATCCCCAAAACCAACATTAACAAAATAGTGGTCTGGAAAAAAACTCCAGTTAGCTAGCACACTCCACATAAGCCAAGCTTCTCCCTAATTTAAATTTCGATACAGTCATATGACATGTGATGGAAACACAATCGGAGAAATATGCTATTAGGCCATTTCATCCATGTATATCCTTAATTACACTTTCAGTTTCTCACACTAGAGAAACTATTCAGTATTTACATGTATGTCCTATTTATTTCACTTAAGAGGATGGCCTCAATATGCATCCATTTAGCTATAAATGTCTGTAGTTTCTCATTCTTTGTGGCTGACTAGTACTCCATTTTATAAAAAAAAAAAAAAACCACATCTTTGTCCAGTCTCCAGTTGATGGGCCCAGTCTCCAGTTGATGGGCCCTTGGGCTGTTTCCAAGCTTTTGCTATTATGAACTGTGCACGTATATCACTGTGGTAATATTCTTTTAATTCTTTTGTGAAGATACCCAGCAGAGGGCTAGCTGGGTCAAATGGGACCTCTAAGCCTAGTTCTTTGAGGTATTTCCATACTGATTTCCACAGTGGAGTGGCTGCACCAGTCTGCACTCCCACCAACAATGGAGAAGGGTTCCTTTCTCCCCATAACCCCACAAGCATTTGTTATTGGATGATTTCTTAATAGCAGCCAATCTTTCTGGGGTGAGGTGGAATCTTAGTGATGTTTTCATCTGCGTCTCTCAAATGACCAGTGATGTTGAATATTTTTTCATATATTTATTTGCTGCTTTTGCTTCTTTGTCTGAGAAATGTCTGTTCATTTCAGATGCCCATTTCTGAATTGGGTCTTTGAATTTGGGGGGTCTGATTTTTTTCAGTTCTTTACATATTCTAGATAGTAGTCTTTGTCTAAGGTACAGTTGCTGAAAACTTTTTCCTACATTGTAGATTGTCTCTTAGTTCTGTTGGTGGTTTCTCTTCCAATGCAGGAGCTTTTTAATAAGATGAGATCCCAGTTGTTGATTCTTTGTGCAAGTTCCCATGCCACTGAGGTTTTGTTCATAAAATCTTTTACTATACCAATGTCTTCAAGAGTTCTACCTAACTTATCTTCCAGCAAATTTAGTGTTTCTGTCTTAATATTTAAATCTTTAATCCACTTCTATCTTTTTTATATATATATTAATTGGTACATTTTGGGTATACAATACATTTACATTTATCATTGGGTGTTTGTACTTGTACATGATATATCTTGGTTCTTATTTTTTCCCCATTACCTGTGTGCCCTTCACCCCCTCCATCCCTTCCCTATTTACATAGACTTTGTTTCCATTTTTTTTCTTTCTTATAACTTTTCCTTTCCTTCCCACTTAGATCTTAATTTAGTGCATGGTGATAGGTATGGGTCTAGTTTTAATCTTTGGAAGATTGATATCCAGTTTTTCCAACATCATTTATTAAATAGGCTATCTTTCCTCCAACGAGGATGGTTGGCTCCTTTGTCAAAGATGAGGTGGCTGAGCATGTCTGTAGTCATTTCTGCATCTTCTAATCTATTCCACCAATCCTCGAGTCTGTTTTTTTGCCAGTACCATATTGTTTTTATCACAGTAGCTTTGTAGTATAGTTTCAAGTTGGAGGTTGTAATACCCCCAGCCATATCCCTGTTGCCTAAAATTTCTTTTGTTATTCTAGGTCTCTTCTGGTTCCAAATGAATTTTTGGATTGTTTTCTCTAGTTCTGTGAAATATATTGTTGGAATTTCAATCAACATTACATTAAACTTGTATAATAATTTTGGAAATATGACCATTTTCACTATATGGGTTCTTCCTGTCCAGAAACAAGGCATGTCTTTCCATTTTCTTATATCTGCCTTAATCTCCTTTTTCAAAGTGTTATAGTTTTCAGTGTAGAGGTCTTTTGGTTCCTTTGTTAGATTGACTGCCAGATATTTCATTTATTTGGATGCTATTGTAAAAGGAATTGTTTCCCTAATTTCTCTCTTAGTGAGTCTATTATTTGTATATAAAAAGGCTATTGTTTTTTCAGTGTTGACCTTATATCTAGCTACTCTACTGAATCTGTCAATTAAGATAAATAAATTTTAAAAAATTTTTCATTTTCAAATAAAATTCCTTGGGATTCTAACTTCTGTGAATTAAGTTTGCAAGACTTAGAGACTCATACAGCAAGAGTCTAGCCCCAATTTCTCCACAGAAACAGTTTAGATAAGTGAAGTTGAGACTAATAACACAACAATTTTATTAAATCTTCTCATTCTTAAGACTATGTCATAGTATCTAGTTAAAATTCATTTGAAGAAGATGTAAATAGGTATATAGATAGAATCCATTGATGCAAATTCATTTAATATTTTCTCATAATTTACTAGTGTGTTTATTGTATTTTACCTCTAGAGGATGTTTATTTGTTGATAACCTTAATACCCACTAAGAAAACCAAAACTGACATGCACATAATAGGACTTAAGATAATATCTATAGAGTTTACAGAACTTGTTGTTAAATAAACACTATCATAATCATCAATATTCATGTGCAGCTCTAGAAGGAACTAGAAGTAAACATGTCAAGTTCAGATTTTAAAGTATTTATACATTTGTACTATTCCACTAACATTCAAAGTATCCAAGTAATTGAAAATTCTTTGTATTCTCTTAAAGCTGTTTTATCCACCCACAGTAGAAGTGAAATAGACCATGGAAACCAAGTATTTCTGGTGACTTCTTGCTCGTAGCAGAACACTTTCTTCCTATGAAACCTTAAGCAAATGCCCACTCTACACATTTCTTTAAGTTGCTTTTCTTGGGAATATTTTCCAATAGTTACCCCATTCACCGAATGCTGTAACATACCAGTCAAACCTAAAAAATTTCCTAATGTTCTTTAGAAATAAGTGTAAAACCACAGTCCAGCCTTCTTTTTTACAGATGAAGCTCAATCCCTATGTTACCAAAGGGAATCCATTAGTGTTAGAACTTGAAAGAGAACACCTCAATGCAATAACCTTGCCCAAAGAGCAACGGTCTTTGCCCTAGCTCTTAAGCCTTGGGGAGGTCATCTGCTCAGTAAAAACATCTCTGTTTACTTGGAGACCTTGGGATACACAGACTGTCAATGTTAGCGATATAACTTATGGTAGAAAGTCTTGTGGGTATTTATGAGACTAACCACTGCAGGGGCTGGAGACTGAGGTCAGTTATATGAATAGATGTAGTAAATCATAACCATGAATGAGTATAATGGATTTTCTGCACTGTGTGATTCTCTCTAGCCAATTATCACCCCTATGGGTGGTCTTGGAGGCTACTGGACATTATCCGTAGTCACTATGTTGACTTCTTTGGTCAATTTATCTCTTATAACACCCCAGTCACAACCTACACACTTTCAATTTACCCCAATACAGGATGACCACCAACTATAGCAACTCTGTAGTCATCCTCTCCTTCAGTGGTAAGGAATATTCTAGAAGTAAGTGCAGGAGTACAATTTAAAGTATACTCTAGTTCATTTGTTAATGAAGTATTATATAGATTAGGGGTTATAAGTTACCTTAAAGTAAACCTTAAAGATTTCCTAATAAGGTTCACATGAATATCTGTGGATTGTTAAATACACTCCCTTTTTTAAGGTTTTTCCAATATTTATTTTATTGCTTCTCTCACAGCTTTCTGTGGTAGGAACTTACCATTATAGCTACTTGTATTGTAAGGCCTAAACTTTCAAGGGTGCCTTACAAGACGCTAGAAGTCCAACCTGTGTTCCCATCTCATCCACCTAGACAGAAAGGCACGCATTGGACCAGCTGTGCCCTCTCTGGTCTTTGATTGATCATCACCACCTAATACTTTTCAGATACAAACACTGAGCTCAAATAAGGCAATCACATCCTGCCATGAGATCAAAGCAAGACCCTACCCTCTTATTACCACAAAGCCAGCTCCCCACAACTTTTCCTGATTTCTGCTATCCCTGAGGATATTCTCTCTATACCTGAATGGCATGCGGTGGGCTTGCTTTTCCCCTGGGCTAAAAGTACATGTGACTGATACACTGCTGCCAATCTCACCTGTCCTCTCTTGGGAGTCATGTATTTGGCCATTTTATTATTTACATTTCTCTTACCTCTCTAAGATTTTTCCTATCCCAGTACTATGTATAGGAGTTAGTCAAAATACAGTAATACAATGAACTAAAACCATTTTTCATGTCATGCACGTGTATAACAAGACTTTCTAACCTCAAAGCTCTTTAAACATATCCCTGTCTCTCCGTCTTTTAAATCCAGTTTGATATATCAACCTTAAGGCATCCAAGATGGAATGGGTGTGAAAGCTCAGAGTTTAAAAACAAAAAGAAATAAGAAGAAACTTTTCCAAGGCCAGAACCAAGGCCAGAGATCCACATTGGAAGAATATCTTCAGTTTTCTTTTTTATTTTGTTAGGCCAAAAGATTTCTCAGATTTCCTTGGCAATCCCAATAGCAACAGGCTCAGAAAATAGATTAATTTTAGTCAGTGCCAATATTTTATAGAACTGAATCTGAAACAGTTCCTTGTAGGTCATTTGGGTTGTTCTGATTTCATGGCCATCATTTGTACCCAGGAACACAGCATTGTAATTACAACAGTGTTCAAAAAAAGCAGACAGAGTGGCCACGCCTGGATGCTCTGTGCAGTCTTGGGATGGGCAGAGGACTGGCATCTGCTAAGGATTTTTTGGACACTAATTTCTACAATTTATAGCTTACTGTGAAACCAGTGGATCTGTTTTAAAAAGTACTTACATAGCATCTCTACAAACTAATGAAGTACATAGTCAAAGTTGTGCAACTTCTTTTTAAGCTTGAGAAGATAAGAAAATTCAAGTTCCATTTTGAGAATTGTAGAGCCTTGAAAACAGAGCAGATTTTCTATTCAGGCACCTCTAGGATCACATTTACTTCTGCTTCCACATAGGGTTGCATCTTCAACCCAGTTCCTTTACTCCCTTCATTTTTCAATCTGAAAATTGAGAATAATTCCGGTGCAAACAGTTTGATATTGAAAATGTTTTTGTTATAATATAGCTTCTACCATTTCAAAACCAAAGTACTGGTAAGTATGGAATTAAATTATCTGAGAAATAAAGTTAAAACCATTTGAAGCCTTATAGCTCCTTCAGAGTAACACACAGATATAAGATTATTGAAAACGGAGTCATGTACAACATTAAGAAGATTTAAATAATTTTTCCTGAATAAAAAATGTAACAGCAAAATGGCTACACTTACCAAGTTATAACTTGAAAAGTTGATTACTTTGCTTTGCAAAATGTTGGGAGTACCATCTCCTAATTTTGTATGGAGGAATTTGCCTATTCAAAAATCCTGGGAACTTGTTTATGGCTTTGCCTCATCTATAGCGAAATAATGTATTTTACCCTGGCCTTCTTTTAAGACATTCATGTGCAAAGAAGGTGAAAATCGTGAATGTAGTAGTTTAAGACCATGAGATTATAACACTGGAAGAGATTTTGAAACATCTTTTCCACAGCTCAACATGTCTGCTGAATTAAGAATGTTTCATATATAAAGCAAGTGCTCTTTCTAAAGAAAGGAAATACCAGGCCAAACTTCAGTTATACTGAATTTTGAAGAGAAACTTGTGCAGTGTGAGATATATTTTAATATCCCTTTATTGCTCCAGTCAAAAAAAACCAAAAGCCTAAATGCAGATCTTTATCAGACTGTCTTGTTCCAAATTTCCCGCATAAGGCAGGCATGCTCACCTTCTTCTGTCCTCACTCAATACAGTTCTAACATGCAGATATCAGTGTTAGCAGACATAGTTGTTTTCCCCTGATATTACAAATAAAAAATAATATAAGAAAGCCTTTTAATGCAAAAATATTCAAGACATATTAAATACTTTCATATTTGTAACAGACAATCAGGGAGGTTAATCTTTCGCTTAGCTTCATCCATAACACCATTGAGGTGTATGGAGAAAGATAACACATAATCATCAGAGTTGATATCAGTCCAGGCACAAGTTTAGACTGAGTGAATATAAGGGCAGAGATACTTTTATTTTTCCCTTTTAAAGAGTAAATATTACTCTCAAAATCCAAAAGTTTTGCTACAAATTGTTTCCTTTCTTTAAATTGCCATTACCAACAACCAGGCTTCAAATAGTAAATTATACCTCACCAACAATAAGGTTTTAAACAGTAAATTATACAGTTTAGGCAATTCTTAATGTTGATTTATTTTCTTTATAAATTCCTTTACAATTGTATTTTTCTTAATAAGCTAAAGGAAAAAAGACATCACAGCATTCTTTTTAGGGAGTTATTTAGCAACTGTAAGTCAGAAAAGTAGAATTCAATAGCTATTAGAATGTATGGAAGCTTGTTGTGTATGTTTCTTAAACAAATAATTATAATGTAAAGTAAATCTGAAAACATGCTGTTTTATTTTGTGAAAAGTTTTACATTTTTTCAGCTTTTTTGAAGTAAATAAGTCCTTTATTGCAATTAAATTTTAGTTTCAAGCAAAAAGATTTAAATGTTTCTGAACCATTAAAGAAAATTAATTTCTATTTCAGTTAGTCTAGAAAAAGGTATGGCAAATAGCATTACCCATTGAGTGCCAGCATAGATTAACTTGTAGGAGAGGTGCAGGTCATGAAATAAATACTGTTAGAGTCTTTAAGAATTGGGGCTCAAAAGGTGAGCATTCGAGGGAAATTCTACTACAAGAAAGACACCAGATGAGAAGCAAACTGTCATTTGGAAATACAAACCAAGATCTGCAAAGAACATTTCCACCATCTCGTGGGAAATGAGACCAATTGGAGAAAGGAAAAAGAAATATGAAGAAAAGGACATTGGCTTGATAATGGACAATTAGAAGTTCTGAGGTAAGTTCAGGTAAATTCATTCATGCTGAGCACTGGAAACAACACTGGTTAGTAAATTAAAGAGTAAAGCTCAGCTAAACATGAAAAAATCAATGTGACACATCCTTGAAACAAGCTGTTTGCTGAAATGTAAGATTTTTTAATTCCCCATTTTTGATGCATATATTAAAGGCAATTTCTGGTGAAGGTTAATATTTACAAGTTTTTCAGGTAAATATATAGTTACAACTTCACAATTTCCAACAGCCAGCAATGTTAAATCCCTTCACTCTTACGAAAAATAAAGTCTTACAATCAGTGCTGTAGGAGATTCTAGGACAAGTGTCCTCAATAGAAAAAGGTATTTCTCCAAGACAACACAAATTAACAGTGTTAAAAAGTAATTCAGTTAAGAAGAACCAAGGTGTAAGCTAGATAAACACCAGTGCTGAAAATCAAATCTGAAGTCGTTTATAAAATGGTTCACTAACTTGTAGATTTATGAAGAAAATGGATACCATTTAACCTCAACTTTTAGCATAAAACTTAATCACAGCAAGATTCCTTAGACATCTGTTGGTTGAAACAAATGAATGTATAAGTAAATGCCTATATCTACATAATCACACACAAAAAAACCTTTCATCAGGACTGGGTATAGGGGGACTGGGAAAACCAAAAGAAGTCAGTGCTAAGAGACTGGTTTTTCATCAAGATTGTGAAAAGAACTAGAAACCAGAGGTTTCCTTTAAGATCAGAGGCAATACTTGGTGCTGGGTTTGTCTTTCCCGCCTGAAGAAACAATACAGAAACAAATGAAAATAATTTTAGCCAGTGAAGAATTATAGCCTAAAATAATAGGCCACAAAATAATATACCTATTTTAAATCATGTTTTTCTCAACACTTTAGATTTAGCATTTTTATTTTATAGTGGTTTTCAAAATGATCCATTGCTAAATATTGTAGCTTGGCAAGTTTATGTTTCCTTCTCAGTGTATTTAACTAATGGCCCTACAATCAATTTATAAAATTTGTGAGTATTTGAAGGAGTTCTGTAGTTTGCAGTAAGACATTTAATTGAATAATGCTGCTAATATCAGTATTAAAATGCTTCCTGTAATCCTTCCTTCCTATAACTGGAGGGGAGTACATTTTATCAAGATGCTTTTAGGGTATGCTTTATTTCTCTTTATAAAGAGTAAATATTCATTATGAGAAACTGGGAAATACAAAACAAAACAAAAAAAAAAGGATAATGCAGTGGAACACTGAATCACATCCTCTTGAACTATTGATTACTCAATCATAACTACAATTGTCAGCCCCATTCACGTTCTGACTCACCTGTTGTCAGCACCATCCTTCAAATACCCATGATATGTTACCTTTATGTTAGCTCCACAACTTCTCAGGCATTGCTGGAAATGACTCCTCTCTTTTGTAACCATGACCCAGAAGGAAGGAGGAGTTACCCCTGCAGCAAATCCTCTACCAAAAAGTAATGAAGTCAGTGGGTATATACTCCAACCTCCGGGCTTTCTGGAACATCTTGCATACTTCTCAGGAGAGCTAGTGGAAGGGGTACCTGTTGCCCATACCAGCAACTTCATTGGATTTTCTGCCTTTTCTTTTTATCCCCCATCACCCCAGCTCCCAGTTTCAACCCCTAAATAAGCTACCTGATTGCAAGTCCCTTTCATACTATGTGTTTTCAACAGAACCCAGACAAAGACACATAAAGACAGAAAGTATTGCTATAGTTTCTATACATAGAAAGAACCATCCCTAGCATTTTAGTACGAATACTTCCAATTTTAATTCCTTTTTAAACTGCATAATATAGTCTTATGTTTGCAAATCACTTTAACACTATCAAATTATCCACAACAAATGATGAAAATATCATTCCCCCATCTCCCAACTCCATCTTTATCTACCTTTTTTATTTTAAGCAGGAAGTCCTATTAAAGTTTTTGTTTTCTTTTGTTTTAGTACATGTTTGTGATGCAAATGACTACTTTCATTGTGGGTATTTTGTACATATACAAGACACATCTTAATTTTCTTTATGTTCCCTTTTTCCTCCCATCCCTCTCCCTCATCACTTGTCTCCTTTCCTTCTGCAAAAGATGCATCTCTTTGTTTCTTTTTATCCCTCTTTTATTTTACTGTTTAATTTATGTATCCTTTAGGTTTCTCAAATAAGAAAAACCATTCAATGTTTGTTTGTGTGTCTGACTTATTTCACTTAACATCATGTTCTCAAGGTACATCCATTTTCATATAATCAACTCAAATTTATCCTTCTTTATAGCAGGATAATAGTCCCTTGTGTATAAATACCACCTTTTCTTTATCCATTCACTTGTTGATAGATGCATAGGCTGTTTCAAAGATGTAACTATTATTAACTATAATTATTATTAACTGATTTCTGCTGATATAAACATGGGTGTGCATGTACCCACTGTAAAATGATGTCTTTAACTCTTTCAGAAAGATACCTCATGGGAGAATAGCTGGGTTGAATCAAATTTCTATTTTCAGTTTTTTGAGGACTCTCATACTGATTTCCAAAGTGGTTGCGCTAGTTTACTTTCCTACCAGCAATGTAGAAGGGTTCTTTTTTCACCACACCCTCACCAGCATTTGTTCCTGTTCAATTTCTTGATGATGGCCATTCCCTTTAATGTATATACATGTATATACACATTTTTTATGCTTAATAATGAGAGCACAATTTTTTAAATCTTTGACTACTTTTCACAACATATGTAAAGTTATCATTTTTGTTATTTTAGGAAAGTATGTAATTGATCTTTTTATTATCCCTTTGAGTCATGATATTCAGTAATTGAGAATAAGCAAATCCCTAATGAATGATATACAACTTTACATTTTAGAAATGTCAAGTGAAGTAAACAATCTATATTAATCAACAATCGAGTGATTGAGAACAATAATCCCTCTAAGCATCTGGGGATCAGCTGGGGATCAGCTGGGGCAGGCTGCGACCATTTGATTAGCTTTCTCTCATTGCATCTAGCAGGTGGCTGAGGTCTCCAGCACACAGGCTGGGAGGCCTCTGTTGCATGCGTCTCTCACCCTACTCCAGGAATTGCTAATGTGAGCCCATGTTATATGAATGTATGCTGCCACCCCAGAAGAAGAAACCTGGCCATAAAATTACCTAGTACCAAACAAAATACTAAAAATCAAAATGATATCCATGGCTACTGTAACTGAGACTCCCTCCCACATCAGCAGTGTTGTACAGTATTATGTTTTATATCATCTCCATTAGCAGGGAGTAACTTCTACCTTGTATATATGTGCTTTCCCACTAATATCATTCATAAAGAATTTCAATTTGTGACAGGTTTTAGAAATTGTTTTATGAAGGAATTTGTATTTTTTAAAAAGCAAATGCAAAGTAATTTTTTTAAAGTATATTTTTCATGTCTGCTATCTATTAAGTCACAGAAACACAAAAATGTTTCTGGGTGGAGTTATCTTCTGTATTTATATTAGATACCCACAAATAAGAATATGAGAAAGTCACTGTCTTGCTACTTCATGAGAATTTTGATTTTTTCTTTGTTAGGTTTTTCCTCCTGTGAAATCTAGACTATGATTCAGGTTGCATTATTCTCTTGCTCCAATAGAAAAACAGTTTGAAATGGCAGTTCCCATAAAAGGCAGGCCATTTTATAAGGAGTTCATTGCTTCTCCCTTCTCTTTCTGTCAAATACAGTACTTTTAAAAGCTCTGCAGCTGTGACAATCCCAGAAAAGGTGTTCAGTGATTCTGAGCAGAGTAGGAGGCCCTTCCACACTGACTGCCATGCATTGTCAGTGCTACATTTCCATATGTACAGCTTGTATCTTAACACTGAGACTGCCCCAAACTATCTCACTATTCTGGTTCAAAGTAAGGAAAGGAATAAGAAGTACCCTGAGCAGTGTAATTTTGATGCTGACTACGCAAGTTTACCTAAATGTAGCAAAGTTTACCTAAATGTAGCAAGCAGTACTCCATAATCTGTCCTTTCTGAGACATCACCATCAATCTCTGGGATTCCCAGGCCACCCACACATCTGACAACTGATTACAAATATGGGGTGTTCTCACTATGCTCTTCATTTTCCTGTTTTTCTAGAATGAGTCAAAAGCTCAGGAAAGCACTAAACTTAGGATCACAGTTCTATTACAGCAACAAAGGATAAAATTAGGACTAGCCAAAAGAAGTAATGGAGAGGGCAATATTTGTGAGCATCTCAAATGAACACCAGTGTTTCCAATCATTTCGGAGCTAGGACTTGTAGTCTTCCTAGTGTTTTAATAGGCATTGCAACCGGAACCTCACCCAAGCTTGATGTGTACAGTATTTATTAGGACTTCATTGTGTAGACACGAGTCACTGATTATGAGTTTGAACTCCAGCTCCAGCTCCAGCTCCCCTCCCCTCCCAGGAAGTCAGGCTGATAACCAGCAGCACAAATCTCAACCCTTTAATCAAGTGGTTGGTCTTTATGGTACAGCCAAGCCCCATCTTGAACCATTCCTTTAAGATAAATTCAGGTGTTGTGTGCAGCAAATAACAAAGATGTTTCTGTCACTCAGGAAATTCTCAAGTTTTAGAAGCTCCTTTGTGGGAACTTCTTTGACTACACAAAGACTGGTCATATCACCCATTATGTAATATTTTGGCATATGTGATCAAGCACATAAAAATATACTTCTATTACTTGATCCCTAAAACCAAAGAAGACAAAAAATATGACAAGAAAGAAGTGCTGTCTTCAAAGTTACTTTTTGAAAAGTTAGAAAAGCATATATAGTATACATCTGTTAATAAATCTCACATCAGAGTAATGCAATCTAGGAACTTAACACAAGTTCCAATATACAATAATGAAAGGAAAACCAAACTTTAATTTACAGCAATAAGAATAAAAATCCTGGGCTGGGGATTTAGCTCAGTGGTTCTGGCACTTGCCTCACAAGTGCAAGTTCCTGAGTTCCATCCCTGATACCAAAAAAAAAAAAAGAATAAAAATCTTGAGACTTAAAATCCACTTTTTATCTAGCTAATTTTCTCTTTCTGTGAATCATTTAAATCTTTCTTTCTACCTCAATTTCCTCCTCTCTGGGAGAGGAATAAAATATCCTGAAGAGCTGTTATAAAGAACATAGTAAAAAAAAAATACAAAGAACATAGTGAGTAAAAATGAAATTCAGGTTAGGAACAAAAAAAAGCTCATCAAAGGAGACTCCACTTGTGAATACAAAAATTTTATTCCCCCAGTTGTGGAGAATTGGATCCCTCATGACAACTAAATTATTTTTCTTCCTCTCCACCCCTACCTCCACCAAACTTAAAAACTCTGGCTATGACAATATGATTTTGAAAATAAAAGAAATTAGATGTCAATCAATGAATGACTTTGTAAATGTACAGTTACTGGACCAGAAGCATATATATTTATTGTTACACAGTAATATCTCAGTTCAGGAAAGCTTCGGTTCCTGAACAATTCAGGTTGCCAACAGAAATTTTGGACAGAATTTTGCATCCATTAGCAAACTCCACATCTGGGGACATTGAGTCTTATGGGGAAATTTGATTCAGTTTGAGACCAATTTGGTTTGCAACCAATATCATGGAATGAATCAAGTTCATGCACTGAGGTACTGTATCACTCACTCTAGTTTGTGTATATAGTTTCCCCGAAGCCTCATGAAGTCACAGGTGGGACTTTGAGGAGATAACTGGATCGTGGGTGTGTGAGTCTCATTCGTGGTTTAGCCCACTTATAAGTTTATGGCTAAATATGGTGTTGTAGGTGAAAGCTAGTTGGGGGCGTTGGGTCACTGGAGGTGTGGCCTGGAAGGGTCTATCTCCCTCCCTGGATCTCTTTCTGCTTCCTCTTGCCATGCCATGAGCTCCTCTGTCATACCGTCTTGCCTTGGAGCCAGCAGACTCCAACCTTTACTGAACTGAGACCTCTACAAATTGTGAGCCAGAATAAACTTCTCCTCCTTTAATTTGCAGGTATTAGATATTGTGTCTCAGCAAGGAGAATGTAACTGACACAATTAGCATAAATTCTTAGCCACACTGGCTTACTAAATTTGATTTCTTCCTAGTATTTCAGAAAAAAACTTTGCAACTCTTCTCTGGAAATTTTTTAACGGTAACAGATGACATAAAACACTTTTTCTTCAGGTTGAAGGCAAGGGAGAGATGTCTACTATGAAATTCCAGGCACCATTGATGCCCTCCTCTACAGAGACCACAGCCTATAAGCCAGCCTGCCTTATCAATGCCACACATTCCTGCCACGCCATTCACTTGAAGACTTTTTGTTTTGTTTTGTTTTTTCAAAGTCTCAAGTTCCTATTGCTAAATGATTGACAGGCATTCAATATGTCCATTCACAGGTCTACAGTTCTTGTTGCTAAGGAAATGAAACTCCCCTTTCTTCCTAATATGTTAAATCAAAGAATGCAGGTTCTGAACTGGATGTCAAGATGCAAATATCTTTAAATATAAGACTTTGCCTCCATACATAAACACAACTTCTGCTTTCTGCCTTCTAACTGGGCACATCAAATTAGTAACCAGGAGCCCTGTATTTAGCAGCCTAATGTTGAGCTTCAGTAAACAATGTCACAATAGAAAGGCCTCAGAAGCAGCCCAAGAAGAAAAGTTCCTCTTTGACTTATTCTCGTCTTCCTGTCTCCTGATGCTCTCTCTTCCTAATAACATAAACCACAGAAACAAGAATTTCTCTTTCCCAAAGCAGATCATAGAAACTAGAGTCCCTTTTCTCCAAAACATAATGCCTAAATATACTACTCTAATCTTCCCCCACCTCTCTGTCTTGGAAGTGGCCATAAAGAAATTCCCTGGCCTACCTTGTCCAATAGATTATAATACTGCCATTTCTGAAGAGGTTCTGCCACATAACTGAAAGGAAAGAATGCTAAAGAGGGAGAATACGAACCATTTGAACAAGGGCTCCTTTTCCTACTTAGTCTATAAGCATCAGATCACACCCTCTTTGCCTAATCATATTTTTATACAACCAACCATTTTTCACTGAACCTAACCAAAAAACTGGATACCTCGGGGCCAGGGATTTAGCTCAGTGGTTTCGCCACCTGCTGCACAAGTGCAAGGACCCGCATTCGATCCCTGGTACCAAAAAAAAAAAAAGAGAAAGAAAAAAAAAATTGGATAGCTCATCTTGGGTATCCTGGTCTTCAATCTCAAGACTCCCATGTCCCCCTGAAACCATGATCATGTAAATTTCTTATGCTCTTCACTTATTAACCTTTTGATGTAGGAATATTGACCATGATCCTTTAGGATGGAGCAAGAAAGGAAATCATTCTCTTTTCCACTCCTATACAAATAGGTAAAGGAAGTTTCTTCATAGCTATGGAATTAGAAAAGTATTTAAGAGAAAATATTATGAGAGTATTTATCTTATTTTAGAAGGAACGTATAGGAAGAGAGAAGATAGTTTGTTTATAATATACACAGCTCCCAGAAATTGATTGCTGTGCTACAGTTGCTTTATGCATATGTTCTTGATGTGTTTGTGTGCCCTGTTTTATTTAATATTGACAAGATTCCATAAGATTAGCATTGTAACTGTTCAGCCTGAGAACATTTAAGTAAATTGCTACAGGCATTAATGTCAAGAAGTAGTAGAAGTTTGTACACTTTTCATACTACTGTTATTAGAGACCAGACTATACTGCCTGTCTCAGGAAAGGAATTTCACAGTAAATCATAATATAGTCAAGGCCTAATGCATGCTCTCAATCAACACAACTAAGATTAAGTGCTGAAGACTGCAGGGCTGTTTAATCTATCTTAATATGGAAATACTGTGGAGTAGTCAGAACTGTCCTAATTTGGAGAAGGATGCCTATGAGTTGCTGTGCTATTTGTTATTGATAGAATTCAAGAATGTGGAAAATAAGCACAGGAGAAGGCAAAACCAAAGGGAATATTGCATCCTGTGGACCTGGAAATTACCTATTTTAAGAACAGAGAACATTCATTAACCATCAAATGTCCAAGGCCCTTATGCCCACTCCCAGCCCATCCATTGTATGATATTTTGGTCTGATTATTTTCCACTTTTTGGAGCATCCTAGAGGGCAGTAACATGATTGACATAGCTCCCAGAAGAGGGATTCAAGAAGTAATATTTTCTCCAAGGACATCTGGTGAAATGATATTGTGGAGAACTCATTCCCAGCCTTCTAAATGGCCAGAACTTGGTTAACAGCTCTATAAACTACATCCTTTTGCTAGTGTCCTTGGTGAATCATAATCATATCAGGTTATGAATATTCACATGAATCTGTTTGGCTTCTCCTTTTGCTATGGTTTCCTGGGAGTTAAAAAGAGAACTAGTAGCAGAATTTTTTTAATTCCCTGAAATAACTGTGCTTGGTAATATTTTTGAGATTATTTTACAAATATGCACAGAGGTAGAAACCTCCAGAACTCTAAAATAAGAGAAAGAAAAGAACATGAAAATGAATTATTAATGTTTAAAAAAGATAATTTACTTTAATTTATAAAAGAAGACAAAATGTGAATATGTTTTTGCTGTTTAACATTAGGCATTTCATACACAATTTTATTATTAACTAGATCTAGTTCAACTCAAAAAAGTGAGACTCCATTGCTTTCAAAAGATGAAATCCCGATGACTTTTCATCTCAGCTTGTTATAATTAAGTGATGCTAATATAATAAACACATACATCAGAAGCCCCCATCCCAGGTCTTTCAAGCTTGACTTCCCTGACACACTGTGCAGGAAAAGATATACTGAGCAAGTTCTGATACCTTTTTTTCAGTGCTATGGATCAAATCAAGAGCCTCATGCATGCTGAGCAAGCTCTCTGCCAGTGAGCTATATTCCCAGCTATTTATTTCACTCTTGAACATTCCTATACATCCCTCTTTGGACCCAGCTCGTGGTTACACTCTTCACTTTCAGTAACTCCCTGTCCCTCTTTCATGAGCATCATATGATGAGCTGATACCAATCAAAACTCCAACCAGTTTTAGAACTGGAGGCTCCCAGATTTTAGAAATATCTCATATTTACCATATATGCTACCATGGCTCTAATGGTGCCTCCAGTAAAAATTCATTATCAACCATATTAATAATTATGCAGAGAAATTTGGGCATATTCTCACCATTGGAATTTATAAGTATAACTTTTGTAGTAATGTGCAAAGATGGTAATCTAAATGAGCAAGATAAGTGATGTTACCAAAAGATATACTAAGTTTAAAAATTAATTTCCCTCTGCTTTTTTCTATCAGATTTAAATTCTCAGGTCTTAGTTTTAAGTCTCTAATCCATTTTGAGTTGATTTTGTATGTAGCCTGAGATTAAGGTCCAATTCTTCCCTATGTGGATATCCAGTTTTTTCAACACCTTTATGGAAAAGACTTTCCTTTTCCCATTGTGTATTATTTGTACCTTTGTTGAAAATCAATTGACTGCACACACATGACTTCACTTGCTTCATTTTGGGGCTCTCTATTCTGTTAAGCTAGCCAATGTGTCTATTTTGTACTAGGTACATGTTGTTTTAACTACTATTACTTAATAGTATAGTTGGAAATCAGGTAGTGTGATGTCTCTAGCTTTGTTCCTTTGCTAATGATAGCATTTGTGATTCAGGTTCTTTTCAGGGATTCCATACGCATTTTAGGATTTTTTGTTCTATTTCTAGGAAAAATGACAGAATTTTAATGGGATTCCTTTGAATCTGTAGATCACTTTGAGGAATATAGATATATTCCAGGCAATGATGTTTTAGATTTGTGAAAATTGAGGGAAAAATCACCATATGTGTGCAAAGATTCTGGATCATTAAGTAGCAAGTCCAGATATCTTACCTGAAGAATACTTGGCCTGTGGTTGTTCTGTGGGTGAGAGTGAAGGGTTCCTTCTCTCTCACTCCTTGAAAAACTAGTGCAGCCCTGGCACAAAAGTATGACCTTAGCCATGGTAGAGACCAGATCAAGAACCAGCTTACCCATGCCATACCTTTCAGGACCAGCTGGTATCAAGATGCTTTTAAGGATGCCCTCTTTGGACCTCTCCAACGTCAGGGGTACCCATTTACTTTGTTCTTCAAACTGTGACAATACTGAGAGTAGAAAGAGAAACATGAGCAAAAAGAAACCTATTTCTATCACACTTGGACTTCAAAGAACCTGACCAGTGATGCATTGTGCTGACCTTTCTCAGTTGGGATGAGTGGTCCTAAGAGGTTAGTTGATTTGGTCTATGACAGTGGTTCCAGAAGAGCAGTAGTTCCTTTTTCGCATTAATAACTTCAACTAAGAGATGGAGAATTGTGGTGTCAGAGGAGAAACAATGTACAGGTTAGAATAACTCAAGAAATAAAATATTCTTGATAATAAAATTAGAGGAGCACACCTGTGAAGTCTTCACCTGAAGGGCCAAATGTAAATTGGGCTTGCCAGTGGCAAATGGACAAGAAATTCCTAAAGAAACTAGAGGAAAGCAAATGTCCATTCTTGCTTTTTCAAACATCTGATATGCTGTTAGCTGGAGAGAGATAATAGTAATATATAAAAAAGGACCTAATGAAATTTATGTGTGATGGTATTTGTGTATGGGCTTATATGAGACATACAAATTACTATAATGAATGACAGAAGAGAACAAATTGACCCTAGAATTCCCAGGAAAATTCTGTAGTTTTGACAGTGATTAAGGAGGGGAAGAATAATGTAGGCTTTGATGGAAGGGTGGTAATTGGTGGCAGAGCATTTCAAAATGCTAAAATGCATAGGATGAGGAAACCCAGAGCTATAGGTGGTTTTAAATGTCAGTGACAGGGGTTGTCAATTTAAACACTGTATCTGCCAATCAGAGCCTTCGTGGCTCTGGCTCCAAGACTCATATGTAGAAACAGTAAGATAATAGCCTCTAAAGGTCTCACTTTCTATTAATACTAAGTGGCCAGCTGTTGACTTCTCATTAAAAATGATTAGCCTGTGATGCAAAAAACCACTACATTACCAAAGCAGAATGTCTCAGGACACAATGGAAATAGAAATAATACTTGGGATATATTTTAATTAAATAAAGTTCCATATCTTAAAGGAGAGAGACCACCTTCCAAGACACTTTTTTTTTTTTGTACCAGGGATCTAACTTGGGATCTTGCACTTGGAAGGCAGGTGGCTGAACCACTGAGCTAAATCCCCAGTCTCCAAGACACTTTTTGAAGAGAAAACAGCCCCCTAAAGTTGCAAATCTGAGCCTCTGTCTATACTAGTTATGAGTTGTGTGATATCCATCACAATTATCTCATAATGGACACATGTCCCCATCCCCATTAGGATACTTCATTCCTCTCACCATGGACAGATCTAGAGAAAGTCCCCAGACCTTGACCAGTGAATCAGAATCTATCTCAGAAACTTTCTTCCAGAACTACAGGAGAAGATTTCCAAGCTTATGAATTTAATTCTGCATGAGACACTCACCCAGCCCCATATACAAAGCCTTCTTTGCAGTAGAAAAAGTGAAAATGACATGAAAAGATAAGCAGATGGACAGAGAGAAGAAAATAATCCTCTTAATCCCTTAAGATCCAAGATCCTTCGCTCTTATTTAATTCTGCTAATGATCCTAACTACTAAGTTATTTGGGCAAGAATCTTAGAGAAAATATAAAAATTTATTCCATGGATTTCTGCATTTATAAAATGTCCAAGCACTGTGAAAATAATAGGGAAATATGAGTTCTGCTAGGTCACCAGTAGGAACTTTGATCTGGACATGTATAAACTAAAGAAAAGGATATGACTCCCTGCTGCAGAACTGCAGCATTATAGCCTGTCTTACCTGCCAATTCACAGGGAACCTCAGAACAACCAGCAATGTGAGTAAGCCTGAGATGCAGAGTCCAACATATCCTGATACCTCTGTTTCCATCCCACCTACTGCTTCTGTTGCTTTGGTTTCCGTGGAAAATTGAAGGTCACATTAAAATCCTGTTTTCCAACATTCTTCAGATGTCCCTGGATCCAAGGGACCCCATACTTGAACAGATATTAGGCCAACTGGTCTTAATTATTTCATTGGTAGCATAGAGAATTGGGTAACTCCTTTTTACAATCTGACATCAGTTCCTATCTACATATATGTTGATCTTCCTAGAAAGAGTTAGCCTTTGATATTGTCTGTGGGCCGTGCAAAAGGCTTTCTATGCACTTTATTCTTTGCCTCAAATCAGTTTGATTTAACTCCATAGCCACAGTTACAAAAAGGAAAGCCTTTAACTTCATAATCACCTGATGTGTCAAGTCCTTCTGAAATCATAGGTTCCACTTGCAGCCTAGGACTTCAAACCCAGTTGGACTTCTTTGGACTCCTGCTGGCTTCATCATTCCTTACTCAAGGCTTTATTTGCTGAAATGGATGCTGTTTTGTATTTCTGTGGAACTCCGAATAATGAAGAAATTGATGGAATAGACAATCAGTTTATCAATCAGAATTTAAGCAAGTAGATCTAATACTGCATGGGACTCAAATCTATCATAATGAAAATGAATGCTAATGACAGTCCCTTGTCATTGTGATGTCCATGAATCTAAAAAATACCAGCATTGAGTTGTGCTTGGGAGTGGATGTAAGGGTAAAGCACTTGTGGATTCTTAGTTTCACCTGGTTGCCTGGAAATGGAGAGGGTGGGAGGAGCCAGGTGGATGTGATTATAAAAGGGAAACTGGAGGGGATGATAGAACAGTTTTATATCTTGACTCTGATGGTGGATAGAACAAATGTAATGAAGTTGCATAGAACTAAATGCACATACACACACACACTCAAACACACAAACATAGGTCCAAATAAAAACTGGGGAAGTCATAAATAGTAGAGCATATCACTTCAATGTCCTGGTTATGAAAGTTTCACAAAGTGTTGTCATAAGAGAAAACTGGGGAAAGGCTATATGGAATTTCTCTTATGAGGCACATGAGTTTATAATTATGTCAATATAAAAATTTATTGTTAAAAGTTGATTCTACACATTTCTTTTCTAAAGCTAATTGCTATAGTCAACTTTCACACGGATGCACCTATTAGTAAGACTGTCCTCAGGGCCAGGCAAAAACAGAGAGAAAGCAGTATCCTCAAATATTTCAGACAGACTCAAGAGTGTAGGTGATTTTAAGGTAGTTTATTTCTTCCATTTCATACATGCCTATCAGCCAAAGCACTATGTAAATTATTACCCAGGAAATTGAGTATTGAGCTGGGGAGGTGCTGTTTTATTCACCAAAATTAATTTTTTGTTTCATAGCCTTTCATCTTTGACTAATGCTGATGAAGATGAATCAAAGTGGAAAATAAATAAAAGCTTTCTCTAAGGGGAGCTTCCAGGAGATCTGCAATCCCTTAGGGGCTGAGCATGGTACAATCAAATATGAGGGAAGTGAGTTTGTTCTCTGGTATCAGTTGTGCATTCCAGCCACTGACACCAGCAATTACTAGTTGCAGCTTTAGCACATGACACTCACACACCCAGATTTGCTTAGTCCACGTGTACTGTGAGTCTCTGGTGTTATCACAGCATCCTGTAAGACATCATCACCCATGAAGACCATACACATCCTGGTAATCTATAGTAATCATTTTCTGGCTAATTGTTTTTATGCGGGTGCACCATTACCCTGGTGATCATAGATACATTTCCCCAGGTGAATCTTTGTGCCTAATCAGAGCAATTCCTGTCAATCTATTTGTTAGGGAAGTACTGTTTTTACTGATTACATAGTGGGGTTCAGTTCAATACTCCTTTGTCTCTCTCCATTACCCATTGATTAATGCACAATTTTGTATTTAAGAATCATTTTTACCAGTGATTATGATTATGACAAGATTCAAATTTATTATTAGCTTCACCTGTCTCCAATTGTCTTCTCTCTGAAATTGTTTAATGAATTATTTTTCCCTACACAAACACGGGAGTTTCCCTACCTCTCCCAGAGTTGTCAAGTAAGCTTGTCAACAGAGGTCTAGATTAACTTTCTTTTCCAGTAAGTTATTATCTATGAAAACATTTTAAAACTACTTGCAATGTAGTATTGGTAAGATTGTTTTTATGATACACATATGATATGTGGTCTCTAAAATGAAATATGCAAATATATATTTCTTGCATGTGTTTTTCAATGGTTTCAACAGTAAGCTTTCTTTCTTTTGTTTCTTTTTCCCTAACTTCACATGTATTATGTTTTACTTTGCTGGAAAATATCTTTATAGTTACACAAATTCAAGTGTCTTTTAGAGTCCTCTTTAATAATCATGGCTACATCATCAAAATGTTCCTGCAAAATTTTACTGGCATATGGCATATGACATTGCACTAGAGAAATATTTCCAAGAGGATACACTGGTAATAGAATCTTTTGTTGATCCTAAATTAAGATGTTTTATCTCTATAAATGCTTTTACTTTTTAAAATATTTGAAAATACCTCTCTGACCAAAAACCTGGTGGGAGATAGTTATAGAAAATAGATCAGAAAACCAAGAAAGGGTCTTTTCCTTACTTATCTCACAGTTTATTAGTAGGGATAATAATCAAAATTATGTTATAATGTAGTCATAGTGCTCAAGAGCTATACAAAATGCTGTATCCCATTTCCCCTTGTCCTGTGTCCTTTCCCTGTGGAATGCATAAATGTACTTGAATGATTAACAGAAAAGAACAATTTTGTTATGGATTTATTAAGCAATTCCATGTATTATGGGAATATAAATGATGGTGGAATTCTGTCTGCCAGCTTTCATGCCTGACCCATGCTCCAGGCATCTTTGCTCTACTGTTTCCCCCAGGGATTGACGTTCAGGTTGACTTTGACACCTCCATGCCACATCCCTTTGATTTCTAACTAGTGTTAATTAATAGAAGGCAATGGAAAGGCCAGAAAGGGATTAGAGCACATGAGGTAAAAGATTTCAGGGTATTTATCCTCTTCATTACACACAGACACACAACTTCTTTTTTTTCTTTTGTTTTTTTTTTTTTGAGGGGTGGGGTTTTGAGGCAGGATCTCCCTTTGTAGCTCAGGCTGGACTTGAAATCACTATGTAGTCTAGGAGAGCCTCAAACTTGTGATCCTCCTGCCTCAGCCTCCTGAGTGCTGGAAAGAAAGGCATGTGCTATCCAGACACGCAACTTCTGTGTAAGCACTGTAGTTCTGGCAATGGTTATGACCCTGCATTGCTACAAAATTGGGAGTCTCCTCTCTAGCTCTTATCACTATCTGGTAACTGCATTTCCTATCCCTTCCCTTCAGGTATAGGGTGATAACAGCTTCTTGCTCTGATTAGTCCTTGAATAACTCAGTATTATTTTGTTGTTGTTTTCTTAATCTTGTCCATATCTCTGAAATAGTCCCTTCATTACATTGTCTTCAACATCCCAGGGACATGTGTTTTCTGTTTGCTTTTAAAACAGCAGCAATATACCCTGGACTGCACCTGTAGTACAAAATTGGAAAGGGAAAGTGATAAATGGCATACAGGTTAGAGGAATAATCAGGTTCAGCAGAGTAAGACATTTTTTCCACCTAGCAGATTAGGAAAAGCATCATGGATGAGAGCAGTCAAGAAAGGCAAAAGATAATCCTTTACCTTTCTAATGTGAAATATTAGTTTCTTTGTTCTCTCTCTTAGAGTGTGGTTCAGGGAGGAAAAAGGTAACCAGTCCCCCATATTGCCACCTGAATCACCTAAGCTAATCTCTCTTCTTCTCCTCTCCTCATCCCTGTAACCCATTTCTCCTGGAACCCCACATCTCTACCTCTTCACAGCACACTTAGAAAACAGCATGAGGGAAGGGACTTTTTTCTTTTTAAAGAACAAGATATTTTGTTCCTACTAAGAGAAATTGAAGTGGTGTTTAAGAAGAGGGAGCACAGTGGTCAGAAGAATTGCATCATGATGGAGAGTTAGGTAGGCTCTTGGCCATTCCTTTTAGTTTGTTTTCTCAGCTTTGGTAAACTCCAAGAAGACTGAGGCCCCATTTGGCAATTTAATCATAGTACTTCAACACTCACCTGGAAAGAAAATGAGAAGTAAAAATCTCAAATACCTGTTTCACAGAAGAGTCTTGGCCCTCTTTATTTCTCCTCCCTCCTTCCTCTCTCCCTCTCTCTCTCTCTCTCTCCCTCTCTCCCTCTCCCTCTCCCCCATTCTCCTCCTTCTCCTCTTTCCTCCCTCTCTTTTAACTGATTTGTTTCTCTCCTTCCCTCCTTTGTTTTCTTTTAGTCCATTTTTTGGGAGACAAATGGGAATTTCAGTCATTGTTTAAAATGCACCTTGGATGGTATTCAAAGGTAGAATGGTATTCAAAGGTAGAATTGTTTCCAATGAGATACTGGAAAATGTAGAGCAAAACCATTTAATTCCTCAAACAGTTCAAAGTCTTAAGGTAGTTGTACTTTAGCATAAGTTGCTAAGGCCCTAAGACACCCTGCTCATAGGAGTTTAGATCCACACCTGTGGGTGAAGTCATAGAACAGATTAGTGTAGATCTTTTTCTAGTGTAGACTCTGCTCTACACCCAGAGACACTGTGACAAAGAATGTGTAGTAACTGTGTCTCACACCTTCTAAAAGCCCTGCCCGACACCTCCTTCTCATGCAGATACATCTGTTATGTATTATATGTGTATTACATATAATATATATTATATATGCTATATATAATATATGTTATATCAACTTCTATTGCAATCTGTTTGCTTACCTGCTTCCCCCTCTAAATCTAAGTTTACCCAGGCTGTGCCTGCATAATATCTCCCTACGATTTCTACTCACTGGGCAGTAATATGCTCACTAAGAGCTCAGCAATCCCTATTTAGTAAATAATTAATGAGTAAGCAAATGGAAGGACACATGTGTGCAAAAGAACACAGGGATTTTTTTGATTGTTTTTAACTCTTCCTTGCAGATGGAATACGCCAACCATTCATCTTATTTTGGCTCTTCTCTTACAATGTAATATCTTACCACTGTTCGGCTGCAAAGTTTCAGAAGGATCCCAAAATTTACAGAATGTAAGACCAAACTTCTCAACTTGGCAAACAAGAGCCCCGTGACACTGCCAGCCAAACTCACTATTATCAGCTCCCAATATCCTGCCTGGAAATCTAAGCTTTGCCCCTCTGAAATAATGACTGTTCCTGTGCTAGAACAGCCTAATCCCAACATATAAGAATTGGCCCCAAGGTGCTATGAAACTGAAGAAAAGAGGCAGACAGGTCCAGACTGCAGGACATGCAATTTATTGGGGACTTAACAGAAGCATAAGCTTGATGGCTGCAAGACCAGATGGATCCCCACACTTTGAGTCTAAAGACAGGGGCTTCTAAAGTAGTAAGGAAGAAATTGACTTCATCCAGGCTAGAGTCCACATGGTTTATCTCAAGCTACAATAAGAGTCAGACATTCCTGATAATCGTAAAGTTCCACATACCACTATGATAGTTCTGTCCTTTTATAGTACTCTGGGAAACTAAGCAGGAAATGCTGATCAGAATACACAGGGCAGTCGAGATGATTACAACTGAAGATTGCTGCAGTCCTGTTACACAGAATACTGAAACCATATGCGTGGTTCCCTCCCTAGGTACAGCTACCCACACTTCATTCTTCCTCCTCCCTGGAAAGCCCTCTGCTCCAGGTCATCTTTCTTAAACAATGTCCTGAAGGTTCTCAGTCTTCTGCTCAGATTCCTCCCATTGCCTGCTGCTTGACTGGCTTGTGCCTGGGCTTCTATGTATCCATTCACTCTGAGTAGTTGTCACTCTGGGTTGCAAAATAAATTTGCTTGCCTCTCTCCCCTCACCCTCCACCTTCCACCCTCCATTCACACATAGACACACACTCATAGGATGTTTGAGCTCTTCTGCCATGCTGCCTGGAAGTGAGAAACTTCGCAGCAGGGGCTGACTGAACAGACGAATGAACAGCCAGAAAAGAAGAGCAAAGATTTCTAGAAATAACATCTTCAGTGTTGGCTTTTGCTCTGTGTTCTTATTGCAAACTAATATATAGTCATTACTGCACTGGGTTTTATACTCCCCTCTTCCATCTTTACCAGTTGGGGAGGCAAAATAGAACTGTACTGTTTAAATTTGCATTTTTATGATAAATGAGATTGATTTTTTCTTAAAGTTTAATGGCCATCTGTACATTTTTACTGAATGATCTACTGTTCTTTACCCATTTTATTAGATTTTTCAATCTGTTGATTATTAATAGATGAGCATTATTCTTGTATAGTAAATAATAACTGCATTTAACTATCAAAATCTCAAATATCTTTTTAATCTGTATTTCTTCTACTTTTGTTTATTTTTACCTAGTTTTTAAGGCACAAATATTTTTAAATATTGGTAGTCAAATATATCAAATTTAATATCATTTCTGCCTGTAACTGCTTTTATAAAAAGGTTTTTTTAACTTATTATCTATATTTGTATTTCATTTTTTAATCTTTCTGGAATTTATTTTGTCATAAAATCTATAATTTTATCCCAGAGATAATCAGTTGTCTCACCAAAATGTATTGAAGAATCCATAATTTCTCTCATTTGAAATGTTACACTATATATATATATATTCTGCTGGCCTATCAAAATCTAGTCCTATTGAGAAAGATATCCTTGGCTTAGCACGGTAACGTAAGAATTCAGAGGGGTTTTTTTTAAGGATTATTTTATCTTTACAAGACATTTTAATATTTGGCAACATAAGTCACATTCTCTCTTTTCCCTCTTTACCTCAATTTAGTCTTCTTTAAATCTTGTCTTACTTGTACTCCCAGATTTATTTTTCCATTGGAAGTACAGACTCTTTTTGGAAATGCCATGACAAGAAGCACCATATAAAACAATGACTGGAATTAAATGCTTTAAACGGATTTTTTAAAATAACACTATTACCCTTCTGAGTACATCTCATTATATGCAGGTAAGTTTTCAGAAACTATTTAAATCATGACCCTGATAAAGTTTATTCCAACATATGGAAAAGTCTCTTATCACAAAAGCTTCTTTCTTTCCTCTATGTATTATTTTCTCATTGTTACCATAAGAAATTACCAGAAATGTAATAGCTTCAAACAGCACAAATGTGCTTACAGTTTTGGAGTCAAAGTCCAAATGATCCTGCTTGTTCTGCAGGATGGTGCTCCCTCGGGAGGCCCCAAGGGAACATTCCTCTTTCCTTCTCAGCTTCTGCAGCTTCCTGTTTTCTTACCCTTGTGCTTCATGGTCACTTCCGTCTTCAAGTCATCAAGTTCCATTCATACCTCTGTCTCTGTCCTCACATCATGCCATTATCTACCTCTGTAGTAAATCCTCGCTTTACCTTTCTGTTTATTTTATTTTATTATTTTTGAAATGCCAGAAACTAAACCCTATCACTAAGTACATCCCCAGTTCTTTTAAGTTTTTATTTTTTATTTTCAGATATGGGCTCACTAAGTTGCCCATTGGGATTTGAACTTTCTATCCTCTGCCTCAGGCTCTATAAGTGCTAGGATTATAGGAGTGGACCCCCAACTGTGCTTCTCTCTTAGAAAGATATTTACAATAATGTTTAAGACCCACTCAGATAATGCAGGATAATCATTCTATCTCAGTAGCCTGAATTTAATGTCATATCCATCACCTCCTTTGTTATATAAGATAACATTCCCAGGCACTAAGAATTTGAACCTTAATATCTTTGGGGTCTTTTTTCACAATACCAAAACAACTAGTACCAGAAGTTAAAGTAAACTGACAGAGTTGCTCTAATTCTATAATCAATAGTTTTTTGGTAAAGGATCTAATTTTTTAGAAAGTTAGGAGATTCTCTAGGTGGATAGCAAGAATGGTGTCATGCGATCTGTGTGTGACCTCGACCCTGAAAAGGACAGAAGATGGAGTTCTTCTAAATACTACTTTTTTTCTGAAATTGACTTTACTTAATCATAATAGATTTACTGAGAATTGGCAATTATTTTCCTCTTTTGAGATTAACATATAGTTTGTCTTATTCCTTCCCCCTTTTCATATCTGAATATTGTTTAGTCTCAGTGTAGTGCAGTATCTCTCAATATCACACACTTGTCTGGTTCCATTAGATATTTTTTTAATCATGCACATTCTGAGTCTTTTCTAGGAAACTCATAACAATAATGTGAAACATTAGGACCTGAACGCACACACTTTGAAAAAACATACCCTGGTAATTGTTATGCACATGAAAGTTAGGGACCCACAAGTGTAATGATTAATCTCACTAGCCTCATAATATAAACATCTACAATTAATATGACTTTTTACATGAGAATTTAACTATCTTAAACTCAATTTCTTCACTTATGGGATAGAGAAAAGAGCCTGACAAAATACCTAAGGAAGTTTTAAAAATTATTTAAAATAATAGTTACAAAGAACTTATATATGGCCAAGATCTTTTTTCATAAATACTTCTTTTAATGCCTTTCAAAATTGATTCCATATTTATAGATTTGTATTATTATGTCACAATTCAGTGGTTCCAAGTTCACATTAACATTCAGTTTACTTACAATGTAACATAACATTTCTCACTTTAATTTGTTTCTTTGATGGCTAAAGAAATCCTTGAATGCTTTGTTATCCTTCTGTGGAGAAAACTCAAAGTCACAATAGTTAGTGTTCTGATGGAAGAAATATTAAACCAGATAATGGATTTAAAGTGCTTTGATGTGACTTTTGCTGCCCTTACCAAGACAAGTCATAACGCCTCTGGGCATGGCAGCAGGAAATTGAAATTGAGTTTCTTGCATAAATTTAGGCACCATCAAAGGTCATTTTCTTTATGAAACAGAAAGTAAAATATTGAAATGGAAAGTACAAAAGGGAAAAAACAATGATGTGTGCCATGCAACCAGAAACCTGAGAAGATAGTGACTCAGCAGGTATATCAAATAGCCTGTCCAGGTCCTAACATTATTGTCTAAATTTACAATGCATACCAGGTATGAGAATCAAAGGTAATAAATTAACATAAACATGTATCCAGCATGATGAAAACTACAGGATCTCAGCAGAGGCAAAGGTAATCCTCATTCTCTGGGGCCCCAACACAACCAGAGGTACTAGCAAAATACTAGAGTACATGCCCCAAACATGTTGTGTTATTATGTCAATGGCAAGAGGAAAAGAATTTCTAAGGTAAAATCATAGGTTAACAAGTATAGTAATGTGAACCTCAAGAATTAGAAAAAGAAATCAATTAGCTATTTCAAGGTAATATAAATATGTTAATAATAATAAAAGAACACATAATTGCAACAACAAAGGCAAAATGTAAAAAGAGCAGTCATATGTTTTTAAATAACCAAATAGAATTATACAAATAAAAACAATAGTCCATTAAAATGGATGAAAAAGAAATCAATGGACATGTTAAATAATAGAAAAAGTTGATAAGATAGTTAACTGGAAAACATAGATCTCAGTGAGAGAGTAAAATAATCGATTAAATAGAAAATGTTAAGAAATAGGAAATATGAAAGACAGAAAAAAAGTCATTAAATTAAGTCTAAATTTTCAGAATCAGAAAAATGTGAAGAAAATGTATTTTAGAAGATAATGGTAGGAAATTTTCTAGAATTTATAAAAGACGCAAACATTTAAAACATAACAAACAACAGCCAGATACCAATGATACCATTGGTAATCAGGCACAGACCCTAGCCAGAAGCCTGACCAGACGTCAGCAACTGGGGTGCACAGCATCCACCCAAAGGCCCTCCCAGACAACAGCTACTTAGGAGGGCAGGTTCTAGCCAGAGGCACACCTAGATACTATTAAAAGTGTGCACAGGCCACAGCTAGAAACCCGCATGGAAAGCAGGACAGTGCAGGAAGTCAGAAGGCCACCAATCACTCTGAGCCAGAAACTGGTGCAGTGGTGAGCAGAGAAAAGGCCACTCCATGGCTTGCTGAGAATTGAAGACCACTGGGTGATCAAAAATTTGCCTCAACAAAGGCGCAGCAGGCTGCATTTGTTGAAATAAGAAGACATGACAAGTCTCAAAACCAGAGTTCTAGATCACCTAAGACAATCCCAAGATGGAACAATATGATACTCAACCACCTGGACAACAGAGATCGTGTCCATAATGCAAGACATGATTGATAAATCTAGAGCAGATGCAGATTTTTAAAAAAAGGAGTTTAAGAGCATGATGGGATCCAAACATAGGAAACAAATGGAATCCATAAAACAGATGCAAACAGATTTCCAGGAGATTAAAAACTCCATTGAAAGTTTACGCAACAGAATGAGCCAATGTGAGGACAGAATATCAGATATAGAGGATAAGATTGCAATTAGTGACCAGGAAAAGAAAAATTTCTTTAAAATAGTAAGAGACCACAAGAAATTAATCCAACAGCTGCTACGCGATGCAGAGAAAAATAACATAAGACTGATTGGAATCAGTGATGAAACAGGAAAGAGTACAAATAACTTTAAAAAACTGTTCACAGAAGTAATGGCAGAAAACTTCCCAACCAGAGGAAAAGAATTTGATATACAGATAAGTGAGGCATATAGGATTCCAACTAGCCATGATCAAGAAAAATCAACACCTAGGCATATAATAGTAAAGATTCCAGAAACCAAACAGAAAAAATTCTAAAAACAGGTTAGAGCAATTAGAGAAAAGAAACAAATCACATACAAAGAAAAGCCCATCAAAATCACAGTAGACTTTGCAACACAAATCCTCAAGGCAAGAAGAACTTGGAGTGATGTATTTCAAGCCCTAAAAGAAAACAACCTACAACCCAGATTGATGTACCCTGAAAAGCTATCTTTCAAAATTGATGGAGAAATAAGATACTCTCATGACAGAGAGCACCAGGAGAATTTCATGAATACCAAAGCAGCACTTGAAAAAGTTTTAGGCAATATCCTAGGAAAAGACAATGAGGATCACAACCCCAGAAAGCCCAGCAGATTAAATCCATCAGGCACAACAAGAAATTAAATCCAAAGGGGGAGAATCCAACAAAAAGAACAAGCATGACAAGGATAAGTCAATATATATCAAGTATAACCATCAATGTTAATGGTCTCAATTCAACAATCAAAAGAAATAGATTAGCAGAATGGATCAAGAAGCAAGATCCAACAATATGCTGCATACAAGAAACACACTTAATTCAAAAGGAAACTCATAGACTGAAAGTTAAAGGGTGA
>NW_004624841.1:5297723-5334193 GCF_000247695.1 Heterocephalus glaber | reverse complement strand
GCCATTTCAGTGGGTCCAGGTGGTTGAGTATCAGAGTGTTCCATCTTATTTCCCTTTGGGGTTGCTGTAGGTGATCTGGAAGTCTGGTTTTGAGACTTATTTACGTGTTTACTCATTTCAACTGGGGGAGGGGCTTTTGGCACCTGCACTGATTACCTCCTCTGAGCTGGGAGAGGTGGGACAGGGGCCAGGATCAGCAGTAGGGATGGTAGCCCAACATCCCTTTCCTGTGGGCTGGGAGCAGCGGGAGGGATGGTGGCCAGGAAGCCCCTTCCTCTGGTCCAGGAGCAGTGGGATTGTGACTCAGAAGCCCCTACCTCTGGGCCGGGAGCAGTGGGAGGGATGGTGGCCCAGAAACCCCTTTCTCTGGGCCAGGATCGGTGGGACAGAAGGTCGCCCAAAAGCCCTATCCTCTGGGCTGGGAGCAGCGGGACTCAGTACCATGGTCTGGTGGTCCGATGTCCTCTGTGTCTTTGTAATTTGGAACCAGGTGGCTGTACAGAGGAGTGGGGGTGGGGGTCCAGTTGATTGTTGCTGGGGTGTGGCTGAGTCCATGTGTTCGAATGACTGGGGACCTCAGTAGGCCATGCATGACCTGCCTGTCTGCAGTATGCTGATTAGGCATCTTCTGTGCGACTCGGGACCTTGGTAGGGCATCAAGAAGAATTTTCTTGACCCATATTTGAGGAAAAGAAGAAAAAATATTGTCTTGGAAAATCCTATGATATATTTTTCCTTACAACATAAGTAGAAGACTTTTAGGATAAGGATTTCTTTTGGGGAGAGTCTCAACTAAATTTCTACTCCTCTGAAAGAAACTATTCCCGTAGACATAAAAATCACCTTGTCACATAATTTCTTTGCTCTGGATGGCTCCTTTAATATTGTAGGATCTTCAGCAAAATGCCTCCCTTCTACTAACCAGACACCATTCATACCACCCTTACTATACCTTGCTGGAGTTGAGAGGGATGGGAAGGAAAGAGGAAGTAAAAATGACTGAGATACAGTATGTTTTGTACCAATCCCTCAAGATAAATGTAATTATTATGCATCACAAGCACATGCTACAAAAAGGAAGTAGAAAAAAACAGAGCCACTGTGCTAGGTTATTGACTTTCACCTCTCCCAACTGCCCAATCCTTTTGCTTTCCACCTCTGGCCCTTCAAACTGTGTAGCAGTAACTTCTCCCACATGATTTTGGTGTTCCCCACTACAATCGTTTCTTCATCTCCTAGCAGCTAATAAATAAATACCCTTACAACCTCAGCTATATTTTACATCCTTTTAAAAATATTGTATGATTTTGCATACGTTTGCACTTAAAAGGGCTTCAAGTTATTTTACTCTAGCACTTAATGCATGAATAGGAAGAAATTCCCAATGTCTTCAAATGTTCATCTCAGCCAATGCTGACCCTAGTTCTTCAAAATCCTAGATATCTGGTGTAAATTCCAAATAACCAAATCAAAGAACATCCGGATGACAATCTTAAGCCAAAAGTATGTCAGCAACTTCCAACATCAAATGTCATTGAAAATATCTCTAGATTATTGATATTCCATGGCTTGTGGAAGAAGACTTCATTGTCTAGTGAAAAGAACCCTATTCTATTGCATAGTTGCATATCTGCCTACCCAATTGCTATCATTTCTACAGGACAGCTGCTAGGAACGTCAGATGAAAGACATTGTCTAAGATGGTTTGTCCAATTACTTGACACTAAAACGTTTAAACTATACCAAAAACGGATAAAATGTTAACTTATGTTTAAGATACATTTAAATATCAAAGCATCTTATCATGAATTCTTGATTAGTTAGAAAAAATTGTAGTTACAACAAAATGATTGAATTTAGAATCAGAGACCCTAGAAGAAAATCCTGATTCTTTGTTTGTATGATTGGAAATACTTTTCCTAGTTTCTCTGACCTTAAGTTTCTTTGTTCTTCTGATAATAATTGTTGCTTTACATAAAGATTTTATAGATTAAATAAAATAATGATATATAACTTTTACTAAAATATAATGAGTTCCAAATGATAAGATATAATTTGCTAAGTCTATGAAAATGTTGCATTTGAGGTTTTCCCAAATCACATAAATAATGGACAAGTTAAAATTCAGAGTTGTAATATGTTTATTCCAAATACATAATCTCAGGATTTCCTGTCTCTGCCCAGGAGAGGGCTAGTTATTCAGAATCCAGTGATACTACCTTTTTTTACAGTTCCCCAAGGTAAACTGAGTCCAGCTACTGAAATATAAGCTTCTAAATACTTGCTTTTTCTAGAGATACCCAGTCTAATACCTCCAGAAGATCACTGCTGTTTTGGAATTTTTTTGTAAACCTAATTCCATTACTCTGACATGATTCTGAGTTGCAACATTAAAATATTTCAAGATAATTATAGAAACAATACTCTGTTATTCATCAGAAATTTAAAAAAATCTATCACATAATACGATTTTTCAAACTATTTGTAGATCAGGCAGTGACTGTATGGAAGGAGCATGAATCATCTGCAGCTTTCCTTGAATTATTCAGTACCTACCAACCATGATTCTAATTGTTTCAAAGGCATCTCGGTTAAAAATAAGTGGCTTTTCAGCTAAAATTCTCCCCACATTTTTGTTTAATATCCAATGACTTTGTATCAGTTATGAGTTATACAACAAAAATTGATCTTTTGGACAACTTGTGTGATTGTATAGATGCATCTGTGTAACATAGGTGTACATATATACACATATGTATGTGTATATTCAAAAAAAACATATATAGTCATCCCTCATTTTCCATGAAGGATTGGCTTCAGGACCTTCTTCAGATACCAGAATCCATGTGTGTTCAAATATCATATATAATATGGTTCAGTATTTGCATATAAGCTATGCACATGGTCCTTTATATGTTAAATCATCTGCAGATTATTTATGGCACATAATATAATGTATGTGGTATATAAATATTTGTTAAATTGTGTTGGTTAGGAAGAATGATCCAAGAGTCTGTACATGATCAATACTGACACAATTTTTTTCCATTATTTTCTACCCACCTTAGGTTGACTCCTTGGATGTGGGACCTTGGGTGTGGAGAGCCACTTGTATTCACACAACACGAACACACTAATTACTGAGAAGAGCAAGAATGTTGAATAAGGGTTAATTAAACCACTTCTTTATCTGTTGGAAGTGAACGTACTTTTCCACAAAGGAAAATTTTTTACAGTGAGCATAATAATGATAAAAAGGTAATGTGATGTTAGTGGAAGAAGATCTGGGCAGGCAGAAGAGGTGTTGGAGACGGCTCTGGTAGATGGAGAGGTGCAGTGTGATATGGACAGAGGAAGTTTTGAACTCCTCCTAGGGGTTGGTGTGTGCAGGTGCTTCTCCAAAACAGTATGGTACTGTACTGTCAAAAACAGATCCGAGGATCAATAGAACAGATTAGAAGATGCAGAAACAACTCCAAACACACTCACCCACTTTATCTTCAACAGAGAAGCCAACTGTTTTCACTAGAAGAGAGATAGTCTCTTTAACAAATGGTGCTGGAAAAACTGGCTTTCCACATAGCAAAAATTAAAGCTAGACCCATATCTTTTACCATGCACTAAACTAAAATCAGAATGGATCAAACATCTAAATATTAAAACAGAAACACTAAATCTGCTGGAAGAGAGAATAGGTAGAACTCTTGAAGACATAGTTGTAGGCAAAGACTTTTTGAACAAAGCCCTGATCGCTCAGGAAATATTACAAAGAATCAGCAACTGAGATCTCATCTTATTACAAAGTTTGCACAGCAAAAGAAATCACCAATAGAGTGAAGAAACAACCCAGAGAGTGGGAAAAAAATTTTGCCAGATGTTCCTCAGACAAAGGATTAATGTCTAGAATATATAAAGAACTCAAAAAATCATACCCCCAACTTTAAATACCCAGCTCAAAAATGGGCATCTGAAATGAATACACACTTCTCAGATAAAGAAGTACAAATGACAAATAAATATATAAAAATTCTTTATCATCATTGAGAAGATGAGAGATACAAATGAGATATATATGAGAGATATAAATTAAAACAACACCAAGATTCCATCTCACTCCAGAAAGAATGGCTATTATCAAGAAGTCAACCAATAACAAATGCTGGCAGGGGTGTGGGGAAAAAGGAACCCATCTCCACTGTTGGTGAGGGTGTAGAATGGTGCAACCACTATGGAAATCAGTGTAGAGATACCTCTAAAACCTGAAACTAGATTGAACCCAGGTCTCTCTCACACAGGTACATTGTACACCCCTAGCCGTTTGATTGATACATATATTAACTTTGAGTTGGGGTCTCACTGAGTATGCTAAGTTGCCCAGGCTGAGCTTGAATTTGTGACCCTTCTGCCTCAGCCTCTCAGAATGCAGGAATTACAGGGGGTTTTTCTTTATGTTTATCCCTGTTCTGAAGCCATTAGAAGCAAACTATTACCCTAGAGATAATAATATAATGTCAAGAGAAGAAAAATCCCTGCTCCCTGTTTTTTAATCTCTTTGTTTCTTAACTGTCCATCTGTAAAAATGTCATAGGTAATAGAACTCATAAAACCTTAATAATAGTTCCCCAGAAAGCCTCAAAATATCAGAACCTTACCTGAATTAAATTTATATCCTTACTATATCTGAGGTCCCTCACTTTCCCACTTTTAATCATACCCCACCTTATGTCCAACACAACTTACCAGACTGGCGTATAAAATATGCACCAGATAGGACAAAGAATACCAAGACAAATTTTCTGTAACCCTGTAATACATTTTTTAAACTCATTATCAGATCAATCATTTGGCAACACAGGATGAAGAAACTCTAAAAACGTAATTATACTCTAATTTTTACAGTGAAATATGTAAACACCCCCCCCACACACACACACACACACTTGTATAAGCCTTGCTTCTCTCTGAGGAATCAGGGAGCTTATTTCTGGTTGAGCCACTTCAACATAAGTACAAACTACCTGGTATATCTCTGAAACTCATTTGATCCTTTAGCATCTGTGAAGATGGGTTACTCCCAACTTGCTTAACTTACTGCATCTTTACACATTCCACAGAGTTACAGGAAAATTTAGAATAAAAGATATCAACATTATTTAGATAAAGCAAGCAGGATCCCAAAATACAATAGGACCACTGAAGCAGCTTTTGATTTTCAGTATGAATTCCAGTATTCATTGGGATCATCAAATGAATTGATAAGGCTACCAGATCTGAATTCATTGGGGCATACCACAGAGCATGGTGCTATTCAGGGGAAAACAGGAGCCAGGGGAATGGGAAAGTTTCGGTGTTTTCAGTTTTGTGCATCTCCAGCATCTATTCATTTCATTCTAATTTTCTAGAATCTGCCTACTGTGAACTGACAGAAATTTGTGTAAATAATACATTAAGAAGTTCTCTGGTTATTATTGCTAGGTACAAACCACCCTGAAATTTATGCTTTCAAGCAATGACATTTTTTTCTCAAGGTTTTGTGGGTTGATGTGGCTCAGCTAGCAGCCCTCACCTGCATCTAATGAGGCTTCAGATAGATGATATCTAGAGTTATCTGAGGAGGCTTTTGGGATGGATGAAGAGATGGCTCTTTCACAGAACCAGTGGTCAGTGCTGGCTATTGGTTGGGGTCTTGAGTGGGCTTGATGATCAAAGGATGAACACAAGGACTTCCTTTGTGACAGACTTGTCACCACATGGCAGTGGATTGTAAAAAGAATTAACCCAACATCAACTGATATATAAAAGACCCAGGAAGAAACCACAAATCTTTTATGACCTTGCCTTGGGAATACAATGGCGTTGCTCTCACCAAGTAGAATCAAGCAAATCATGACAATCTCAACTTAAGGGGAGATTAGATCCCAGCATTTGCTGTGAAGGAACATTATCCACAAAAACATAGAAAAAATAATTGATGACATTTCTAAATAATTGAAAACTAATAATTAATCTTTGCAAGCTGACTACCACAAAAGGAACATGGTGACCCTGTGGTCTCCATACTTTGGAGAAACTATTTTTATATGACTGGCACTTCTCCGTGAATAACGAATTAAACATACATGATTGTACCTCTTAATCCCTAGGCAATTATTAAATTCCCTTTGTACCCATTAACATTTATTTTGTATATTTAATATCATTTGATCCCTCTTGCCATTGTACCAAATATATATTCTTCTTGACCTGCTAATACACACACACACACACACACACACACACACACATACACACACACATCACTTTTAGTTCCTTGCATTTCTAGCATTCTAATTGTAAATATAGTGGACTATGTCCGAGGATACAGCCTGCTTTCCTACACCAAATTTATAATAGGCAAAGCTCCAAGCAATTTCATGGTCTTGTATTTTGAAACACAAGCTCAAGCTGGCTTCTTTTTATTTCTGCAACACAGCAGGATTCAATAGTTCCTTCAGCTCCAAGCCACTGATATTGAAAGTTGAATAAATGAAAGAATAAATAACTAGAATCTTGTAATAAATGGTATGTTCTTCTTATTACATGTGCTTTTCCCCAAAACTTTGTCCTTTCTCAACAGTTAATTAACCTGGACCTGGAATAAACTTCAGTGAAAAACACTTCCACAATTCCTTTTATTCCTAACTCCATTTCCACTGAAATAACTTGTCAGTCCCTAAGCTCAGCCTAGTGATACAATGGTAATCACTTGAGACCTTCATAAGCATCATCCCACCCACCAATATCTGCTCCTTTGAAGGGAATAGATTGTCAAATTGGATTTGCTGAGATCCAAATAAATAGCACCTATTTCCACAAACATCACATATTGTACCAGTAAATATGAAAAGACCTTGGATAAGCAGTACCCCTTGTATAGAAGAGGCCAGGATAAATCCCAGAAATAGATCTGAATGAATAGATCTCTCCCTACAATCTGGAATTTGCAACACATGAGGTAGAATTCTCTTTGTGATAATGGTATTTTTAAATTTTAAGAACATCAATAAATATGCTTAGGTTCAATAAATAAATGCTTAATTTTACTAACATCAGAGTCTCAGCAAGCAACACTTTATCTGAGATTCTTACATAATACAGATGGTGTGTCTTACTCAGGTCTTGGCCTAAATGAGAGAAGAAGTTAGAGGAGCTTGAGATTCCAGGAAAGGAGAAACAGTGTCACTTCCTGTTACATAGTTCTTAACCAGTGCAGACTGAACCAAAAAGAAATGGTCGCCGAAGGCATGCAAAAAATTTTCCTTTCTATAAAGGTATAAATAAAGTCTCGAGTTTGAAAAAATGTTTCATGAAAAATACAATACCATAATAGCTGATGCAAGAAGAAATGAACTGTCCTCTGTGGGTGCTTCTATTCATCCGGGTAAAGAAATAATATCAACTCTATCCCCTTCACACACAGACACACACATTCATATTTTAACCTCTATACTACCATTAATACTTATAGGACTTTTCTATTACCTTTGTTTAACATACCTTCATTATTTCAGGAAATTCTTGCCATGCAAATAATCTGGTTGTTCAGTAGAAGAATTTCTCCAAATTTTTGAACATTTTATCAATTATTTGGTAGAAAGTACTAACAGACATTTTATAAATTCAGACTTTTGGCCTGCTCTCCTCCAAATCTACACCTCGCTGTTTCCAACGATCCTAAATTGTTATATCATGACTGTCCTTTAGCTTCCTCATTGGAAGATGCAAGTTAAATCAAATTCCTTATTCTTCGTAAAAATGGTTGTGCTAGTCTCTGCAAACTAAAATGCTCTGTGTAAGTGATATTCTACCTTACATCAATGGTGATAGGCTTAGTAGTTTGCTTTATCAGTAGGTTCTGTTGATGATGTTTAGGGAGTTGGTTCATCAAGAGTGGTGCTCAGATGATTTTCTTGGATATGATTTCAAAAGACAGGGAACAAAAGCAAAAATACATGGAGATTGCATCAAACTAAAAATCTTCTGCAAAGCAAAAGAAACAATCACTGGAATGAAAAGACAATGTACAGAATGGGAGAAAATATTTACAGGCTGGATGTCTAATAAGGGGCTAATATCCAAAATATATAAGGAGTTCATATTGTTCAGTACCCCAGAAACATATTACCTGAACTGAAAAAAGGGTTTGAGGGTTGAGTAAAAGACTTGAACAGTCACTTCTCAAAAGAAAACATAAAAATAGCCAATGGGTATCCTGTAAAATGATCAAAACTACTAAACATCAAGAAAACACAAATTAAAAGCATAATAAAGTACGTTCCCTCATACCTAGAACTCTCCACCCACTTGGAATGCAATTTGATGGATAATCTGCTGTTATTCCAGCCAAAGCAAATGGTGGGTTGTCTCATACTCTTTGGAGGTGTAATCACAGAATTTATCTCAAAATTTCACATACACATTCCACTTATACAATAGTCAAGTCACACCAGATCTATGCAATTGAATTTTGGCTAAATCCAAGTCACAAGTACAATGAAAACTAAAGTAATATTCTACCAGAGGAAATGTTAATCAACGGAAGTAGCAGGAAGCTATGGACACAATATTCAGTGACCTGGAAAATTAAAATGAGGATTAATTTCAAATAACAAACTGGAATGTGTGTTTGTGTGTGTGTGAAGGGTGATCTTAAATAGTAAAAAGTCAAAGATATTTGTTTCTGGGGTAATTTACTTGTTTGTTTACTCTGGCATGATAGAAAATAGCTGACTCTGACTTGCATTAAAGGCACAAAATTGAACAATGAATAAAGATAATAGTGAATTATATACAAATAGTCATCATGACACCTCCATTAATATTTTAAAGATGTAATATTTTGGTTGTATCCCTAAGTCCCTGTGTTACTTGAATGAGAAAAATCACTGGTGCTTAGAGTAACTTAGGAGGAGAAAAGGGCTTTGGATGTAGGTAATAGATCACTAGACTGTAGGGTGTGATATTAGTTCTTTCACTGACTGTGTAAGTTTGGCCTTTCCCATTTGGAACATTGGGTTTTTCTTTTTCTTGCAAAATGAAAGGGTTGAAATAAGATAAGGGTCATCTCTCTTAAGCCTGTGGACAACCCGTGTTTAAAATTGTTTCTAGCAAGTATAGTCGTGGCCAAAATTCACATTAGTTTTATACCAATCTATAATCACAGTATTTGAGGTACACTGATTTGGGGACAGCTTAGAAACAATTAGGTGGTGTGTTGAGTTGGTTTCTGTTATTGTTGCTGCTGGTATCATTCTGGGAAAGCAAATGTTCTTTGCTGCTCATCACTGTTCTTAGGTGTGTGCATCAGATAATAGGCAGTTCTCAAGCTTCTTTGACAGGTGCAATTATGCACACCCAGACACCTACACGAATAAGCCTGATGAAGTCAGACATCTGTTTTCCTACACACTCTGCTCTCATCCCACTAGGACTTCATGATAGTCTCATATCAAGTAGCAAGTACGAGATGGTGAGTTCTCAGGAAGTCGAACACTTGAATTATTCCTCAGTTGGTCTGCTGGCTACCATGCCCAGAAGTAGACACAGGGCCAGTCAGTAAGACAGTGAGGAGGAAGTGCTGTAGCATTTACCCCAGAATTTCCTCTAACACTAGGTTACCTTCTTTTGCAGAGTCAAATCTCCTTTCATCCAGTGAAGGAAGGCTTCAGGCTGTAAATAAAGGCTATGAGTCTCTATCATCATCATCTCTTCCTACTAGCAATGAGGAGGAAGAAAAGAACCCAAAGACATGAATTCCAAGAGATGCCGACCACAATGAGTTGATCAACTAATTGACAAGGAGAAAATAAAACCCCCAGACAGAGCATTAACTCTTTGCTATTCACATTCAATTTTGTATCCTTTAGACCTATAGCTTGGTGACTGCCTTGTCCTGGCCTGTAGTCACTGCCCTGTAAGAAACAGAAATTTGGAAGGAAATCTGAATGGAATTCCTGTTACATAGTCCAGGAGAATGAAGACTACAGCAGTGCTTATTAACACAACAAACTGGGTTATGTTTTGTCCTACATATTGATTTCATCAGTTTCATAATTACCTCTACTCTTCAACAGAAATTTGATTCTTCTCTTTGTCCCTTTCATATCTAAAGTATTGGCTGTAACAATACTTACTAATAACATTTTATAATGTCCCAATATATACTGTACGATCAACTGACAATAAATAAATTTATACTTAAAGACTGGTGTAATGTGAATCTTGAATGTCCTCCAGAGGCCCATGTGCTGAATGCCCTGCTGCCCTGTGTATTGCTAGTGAGAGGCAATGAAACTTTAAGAGGCAGGGTCTGGTGGGAGGTCTATGGGTCAAGTCCTTGAAAAGCCAGTGGGACTCTAGTCCCTTATCCTTTCTCTTTTTGTGTCCTACTCATGAGGTGAGCAGCTTTGCTTTACCTTGTTCTTTGATATACTGAACTACCTCACCAGGACCAAAGCAACAGAGCCAACCAGTTGTGGACTGGTACCTCCAAAACTGAGCCAAAAATCCAATTTCTCTAAGTTGATCAACTTAGATATTTCATTGTGACGGAAAACTGACTGATGCTGACTATGTAAGAGACAATTCTATATAAATGGAAGAATAACAAGAGTTTTCTATATAAAACCCCCTATAGTACATGCCTCTTAGAGCATGATTTTAATATATGCATTTATTCAACAAACTTTTATTATTTCAAGTACTATGGCAGGTGTTGGGCAGGCAGTACTGACCAAAGCTGATATGTCCCTGCTTTCATGACATGCAACATTTATTCTTACAAAATTCTATTGTATAGTTCAACACATAAATAATATATACAATTTTAATTCTGCGTATGTGTGTAATGTTCTCCAATATTCAATATCAATGTCTGACACTGAGGACACAAAGGTAACAAAACTCAGGCAAACATTTAAATATTTTAATAAGTTGAAGAAGATAGACTTCTTTACAATGTGTGAAAGAATAGTAGAATTAAGCAGTACAGGATAATAGAAGTGAATGACAAAAATGGTAGTGGATTTGTCTCTGCATGTGTGGGTCAATTCTGTATCACCTATACAGTTTATCGAGTATTATGAGTTTTCTACATTCCACAACTTGTGGTTGAAATATAAAAACCATTCAAGAATATACGCAGTGTCAAATAAAGTATGGACATAATAAATAGTATGTGATATCAATTAAGGGGAAAAATCAAAATCTGAAATGTAATGCAAGCAATGATGTACAAGTTGGAGAAAATGACTATCTCAGTTACTTTTCTCATTGATGAAACAAAATATCTGACACCCACAAATTAAAGGAGGAAAAGATTATTTCAGCTTGCTTTTGTAGAGGTTTAGGGGCTGGAGTTGTAGCTCAGTGGTAGAGCATTTGTCTAGCAAGTGTGATGTCATGGGTTCAATCCCCAAAACACAAAAAAGAAAGAAAGAGAGGGAGGAAGGAAGGAAGGAAGGAAGGAGGGAAGGAAAGAGGAGAGTAAAAGGAAAGAAAAAGAAAGAGTTTCAAGTTTTTATAAAGTAAACTGTTGGACATGAAGCTGTGGAAGTGGATTTGGAATAACATGTGGTGGGCCTCTAACGTTCATGATTATTTAAACAGTGGGGAGTTGAGAAAGCTGATTATAATTAGCATCTATTTAGATAGCTCTACCAGCAAAGAATAAAATAGATTGGAGGTAGGAGATGAGCACAGCTTAGGCACAGCCCTGGGATACGTGAAGAAGTTGAACTGCTCTGATATATGTGAGCAGAATGAATAGAGGGAGAGCACTGAGACTGTAGAGGTGGGGTCAGTGATACAGTTGTGATTCAGAAATAACTAGTACAACTTAGATATGTTGGCAACTGGAGAAGAAGTAGTAAATATGACTTGAATGTAATAGATGAGTGACGGGGCAATGTCACTGTCATTGCATAGCAAAGAGAGAGCAGAGAATTTCAAAGTTAGATCAAGTCGGAAGAAAGGACTAGTTTATTTGTAGCTGTACTGAGTGTGAAGTTATTGTAGAGTTGCCTGAGGGTGCAATACCTTGGTTATCAGGCCAGAAGTGAGACTAAGATGTTTAGATTTGAAAAATACATATATACAATTGGGTAGGTGGCAGTTTGATAATGAAGCTCTATTATGGCAAATTTCATCATTGTAATCTATGGGCTATAACACGTTTTTTAATCATTCTAGGAACACGATAAATGATTGTCTAGTGAAAAAATGAATGAATAGGTGACTAAAATCTTGAAGGAAGGGTTTATAGACTTTTATAAACAGAAAATTGAAAATTGATTTCTAGTAGAAGTATTTTTGAAGGGTTGGTACCAGCCAAAAGCCTAAAAGCCTAGGACAACATCAAAAGATGGTAAGTGTGTTTGGAGACTGGTGTAAGGAAGTCTAGGGAGCACACAAAGGAAGAAATAGTCAAAAGTAAATTAGAACTCTGCAGAGATCAAAGAGAAAGAGAATAGAAAATAGACCATAGCCTTTGGTCTAAAGGGACCTTTTATGGCTAAGTAAAAAAAAAGTAATTTTAATGAGAGAAAAAGGGTGGAAGCCACATTGCAAAGGAATTAGACTGAGTAAACTCTAAGAATGCACAGGCAGCTAGCAAGGGGTGTTTTTGATTCAAAAGTCTTGGGGTGAGAGAAGAAAGTGATGAGAGATGTTGTAGTTCCAAATAGTATGGAAATTCCAAGGGAAATATCTATGAAATTAGAGGAGATTTCAGCATTGTAACAGAAAGAGACCAGGATAGCTATTTTTAAGAATTTATTTCACCCTTGAATTTCTTTAAGACTTTTGATTTTCTGCCTTATTATGCTATATAACCCATTATCTCAGCATCATTGGTTATTTTTGTAAAAATCAGTCTTAAGCACATTTTAACACATGTACATTCCTTCTACTGATTCTTCTCCTGACAACATAATCTACTTGCAATATGAAATAGTTTCACTGTAATTCCATGGAACGGATTATACTAGAAAGAAGATATACTGCTTGTTAAGGAAAGAAAAAAGACCCTGGGAAAAATGAATAGCAAACACATCTCTTAACAATATCCAGTTAGTTGTAACTCTTGCTTGTTAAATTGTAATAGATCTTAAAATTCTTCATTATGGATCTTAATGAGATTAGTGGAATCCATAAGCTTTGTTTAAAGTTTTGCCTCATTGACTGCAATTTGTGAAGAAAGAGGCAGCAAAGGACAAATTCCTGGCACATTTTGAGCGGTGTACCATAAAAGGCAAGTGCTACCAGCCTACTCTCACACTGTTTTTATATTTTTTCCTGTACATGTCTTTTGTTCATCTGTATATGTTTATAAAAGAAGCATTTAAAAAACAGAGGCGTTATTTTTAAATGTTACTTTATTCACTATAAATCCTATACTACACATGAAGTATTTGACCAGAAAGTTTGGTCTACCTGGCTGATGCTTACATTTATCCCCCGGTAGATAAAACTCTTTGAATGGATGACTCTAATAATTTTATAAAAGATACATATATATCAGTTTCTATTTTGCATTTGAGGTTCCCAACAAAGCCCTATAAACTACAAAGTCATCTTTGAAATAAAGATAATTGGAACATAAAATACCTTGAAATGCTTTATAATTGTAAAATAATTTATATCCATTCTTACATTTATTTTTCCCTATACTTTCAATCTGCAAGATGAAAATGAAATTTAAATGGATAAAATGCCCTATTATACATGGGTAGAGCATCTAAGAAACACAGAACAATGCTAATTACCTACTCTCAGTATCCACCTTTATATATGTAATAAAAATATATTTATAAGGGGAAAAAATTTATGTCCTTATTTTGTTGGCTTTCCTTTGCCTGTAAGAGTGTGGATAAGAAATTTAGGTGACTAAAGAGACATTGGGAAAGACTTCCCAAATGGAAAAATAAAACCAGTTCTTATACAGAACATGTATATTTACCATGCATATTTACCATATTTATTTATTTGCATATTTGGCTACAAATTGTATACATACTTTGAAATATTGACCTAAGCTGGTTGCCAACAGTCATTTATGAGCTGTATTCTGAGAGTGTAGAAATCAGTAGGAACTTTTGGCAAAATAGTGAAACCAGGATCCTGTGTAGGCACCTGGCTCCCAAATGAAAGAGTATCATATGGACATGAATTCAAACTTTAATTCCATCACTTGAAGGTTAAGTGCTGACTTTACTGTAAGTGTTGTTAAGCTCTTTAACGTTTGTTTGCTGTAGAGTTTTTGTGAAGCTTAACTGAAATAATGTTCATAAAAGCACTTTTTTTTTAGGATTCTGTCAAAATGGTAAGAGTTGTGATGTGTTGCCAAAGGGCAGCTGCATGGGTAGGAGGAATCGTCTCCTGGGAATGTTTTCAATATGAAAGAAATTGCCTATGAAACAGTCCCAATCATGGATGCAATTTCTGCTGGCAAATCCTGGAGAAGACAAATTTGAGTATTGCCTCTGATCTCTCTAATGTCTTCATGACTAAGGAGATATTAGACATGAAAAGCTGTTGCCATTGTTATCACATTCATAATCATTATTTTTAGATATTTATGGGAAAACTAGGAAAAAGATGATGTGAGCATGAATGTGTGTGTAGGGGTAAATTGTGATTATGCATTTGTGTAAAATTTAACTTGATGTATGGCACATAGAAAATATACAATAAATGGTTTTACTATTTCTGCTATTACCTGTATGCATTCTATTTAAATAGGAACAATATTAGCATCTATTATTCAAAGATAATCTCCAGCTCTGAGTAGGTTCTCTTGATATCAAGGGAATATGTTTGATTTTATTTGGCATTGGGATTCATTGAATATATTGTATTAACCAGGAATAACATGAGGTAATAATATTTTTAAGTGCTGTGTGCAGTTTCTCAGGTTGAGAAATTTAGTTGACTCTGAGTTCTAAAAGAAAGGGTGTTTTATAGTAACAACAATAATATTAGCAAACAGTAGCTAGGTCCTTATGTTGTTCACTGGACATTACAGATGTTCTTTGTGTGTATTCTCTCACTGGAATTTTGCAAAAATCCCCATATTATCAGTATTATATAGATTTATTGATAAAGAAACCAGGTACATAGCTAGCAAGTGCTAAGTTTGGCAATGAATCTAAATAGCATAACTTCACATTGGAATTTTTACACCACTGTGCTGTTCCTCCTCCCAAAATACTATTGAAGGTTAACTACATAAATATGACTATAGTCTATGGAGAAAGAGACTTGATATATCTTCTTCTACCCTTTGCTTGTCAAGCCACTAGAGTTTAAGGGAAAGAACGCAAGTTACAAATAAATATTACCTTCATATAGAACAAGCAGGATGAGGAGGACACTTGAAATCATGTTATATGAAAGCAAGCAAAATTACACTGATTCAGTCCAATCATATGAATGAATCATGTTCAAATAATAGAGATACATTCTTAAGGGACATGTGTGGAGTTGTTAAGAAGAAACTATACTGAGATGGCATCAACTATGAGGACATGTTGGAAATTTATTCAAAGCAGACCAAACAGATAATGTAGGTATCTCTGCCTCTAGTCATGTGTCAACTCTGCATCTAGTCCTAGCACTAACTTTGTTATCTTGTATGTGGCAAAGCATATTTACATATACAGTGAGGAACTAACTGGTTGGCTTTAAATTCTTTTCCAAAATTTAGTTCTAAGATTTTGAGAAACAGCCAATCAGGCCTGAAAACTTTGCACTGAGGACTGAAAATTATCAACATGGTATATCCAACAATATCCCTCACCTCCAAGTGAACTAAAAGAATTACACATCTACAGCACTATCTGCTCACTATTTCCCACCCCTCCTCAAGGGGGCTAATTCAGTGTTTATGTGAACTACATGTGGAAGTAAACTAAACAAGAACATCTGTGATTGTTTCTAAGTGAGGTAAGAAAATGATTTTATATAACTTTCTATCACCAAAGCTAATACATTGTAAGAAAACCCTCTGATATTCTTTGTGAAGCAAAAATAAATAAGTGGATGCCTCTTTACACAATTTTGGATGAAACTATGCTTCTTCAAAATAGCATCACTCTGAAGCTGAATCTTTTTTTTTTTTTTGGCTTCCTGGAGCAGTATGTCAGAGTACTACTGTGCAGGATTTTGTGTTTCATCTCCAGTATGGAGCTATCCTCAGCCAGGGTGAAAAGAATCACTATAAGTATGCACCAGATTTCTAAGCTGTTGAGCCAAGGGGTGCATCAAGTCAGGAATTACACAATAATTTTGAATTCTTGAGGGGACAGTATCATAATAAGATCTTCATAATTTGAAAGAACATTCTATTCCAAATTTCAGGAAGAAACACAAACTCTGCATGACTTCTAATCTGAGCAAGACACAGCAAAGTAAGTATGTTGTACATAATGAAATACAAAATTGGAGCTTGGGGTTTGTTTTGTTTTACTTTCACAGATAAAAATTGTTATCACATAGATATCAGAGAAGTTCTGATCAAATTCATTGATTTAAAACTTTTGCTTTACTTCCACCATCAAATAAGATAATCTATCAGATAAAGAAGCTCTGGTATGATAATAGTACTGGTTACTTATAAACTTAAAAGTAAGACATTAGTGATCCATATTGTGTAAAGGCCTAAAACATGACCTTAGTACCACAGAAATGGGGTCTGTTGAATTACAATATTAATAAATATATTATGCAAAGGGTGAAAAAAATACAGTGAATATATACTTTTTAAAAAATTATTATGGAAATGATCTATTGTCATTAATCCCCCTCAAAATACTCCCCTTCACTTCATACATACTGATTCTGTCATTCTTGCCACTTTCTGAAGCAATTCAGTTCAGAAAGTCCTCCTTCATGAATGTCTTTACAAGGTGTGATCAAAAATATGGTAAATGATGATGCCAAATCCCACCTAACAGAAAGAAAAGCCCATAACAACATTGTGGTTATGCCATCATCCGTCAAATCCCATATTGTGTGACTTCTGGCTCTTCCCCATAGTCAAAATGACCGTGAAAGGCAAACATTTTGAATCAATTCAGGACGCTGAGGCAACCACAACAGCTGTACTAAAGGAAAGAGAAGGACTTCTAGAACCACTTCAGAAAGTGAAAAGAACAATGGGATAAGTGTTTTGAAGTGGAAAGATATAGTCTAAGGTGTACTGATGGCGATATGACTTTTACTGTAGTAATTTTTAAAATTTAAACAAACACTATATTTTTCTTTTATACCTTATATTCTTCCCCACTTCTCCACCTGTGAGATGAAATATACTTCTCTATTTTCTTACTCTGTGTTTGACCACTACTTGCTCTGAGAAATGGAAAGTGCATAAAAGGGACCTTGTGGTATCTGAGTGGAGATGCAAAGAGATACCTATGTTCCCTCTTACTCTCCTGACTCCTGCTAAGAAGAGTGCAGCCATACAATGGTCCCACATGAGAATATTTGAGCCACATCCCAAACCTGGAGCACTTCTGGGAGAGTCATGACCTGCAAAGTCATGAAGAACAGCTCTATTGTAGGGATTATGGTTAAACCCTCCAAAACTGTCTAATCCACAGGACAATGATAAAGAGGCTCAGAGGTGAAGAAACATCACCAATGAAAGAAGATCAGAGGTGAAGAAACATCACTGATGAAACATGTGATGAAACATAACATGTTATATGAAAGATATAACATGTAAGGGGTCGTAAACTAGTACGATTTTGAAGAATACCCAAATGAATGCATAGTGATTGGAGTCCTCATGTAAAAAGACAAATAGTTTTATGGCAGCAACCAGGATCAACATATTCCATTTTTAGATTTAGACTAAAAAAAATAGGATAAACACATAACACTGAGATGGAGTGTCGAATAAAGACACCAGGCTACTCAGGAACAGCTAGGCTGGGTATATTTTTAGTGCACTTAATGTGTGTGGCTATTTTTCCTTCTGCATAACAAAGACTACCAATTTAGTGGTTTAAAGCTGTCTTTATATTTTTATCTCAGTTTCTGAGGACCAAAATTTCAGGGCTAGGTTAACTGGAGCCTGAAGAGTGAAGAATTCCTTGTAGCTTGACTGTTTAGAGGAAGGAAAGAACAGAGGTAGGAAGAAAGAGAAAGGGAAAAGGAAGAGGGGAGAGAGAGAGAGAGACAGAGAGAGAGAGAGGGGATCATCTGGATCAGGTCAGCTCTACATAGGTTTATCTTCCTTTTAATTAACTCAAAGCCAAGATATTACACTTTTTAATGACATTGGCAAAATCCTGTTACCTGTGGCATATAATGTAACATAACCATCAAAATAACATCCTATCACCTTTGCCACACTGCATGGGTTAGAGGTGAGTCACAGTCTCCACAGCACACAGGGCTGTGACTTATGAGCAGTTGCCATAGGGTATGTCTGCCACAGCATCTGATAAATTACACTGGGCAACAAAATTATGCTGGGGAATTGCACTGTCTTCCCATTGATGAAATCCAATGCAGTGTAGAACAAAGAAGGCTATGACAACCGTAAAGTGGAAGTCAGTGATGAAGTCCAGATCTGGGGCATCATAAGGAAAAGGGAAGGCTCCACCCTGGCAGCCATGACTTGCTTTCTGAAAAAAAAACATTACCAAGAAGTCATGTCTGATTTAGTGTGAGTAAACACGTCCTTTCATCTCCATCAGAATCAGACAAAGACTCCCAGAAGAGGTTGGAAACAGCCCCGCTGGAGTTTACAAACAGCATAGAAAGGCTGGGCAGCATACCTGGACTGGAAGACTTGGGCAGGCACACCTGTGGTATCTGGCACCTCTCCTCATGAACTTCAGAGCCCCCAGGAAGGATGCAAGGGAGATTGCACTTCAGCATTGGCCAGGAGGGACATCTAGTGGCAGCAGGACACTGGGAGGGTTGTCTTAGTCAGTACAGAACCTACAGCAAGTGACTGACTGTATCAGGATTAGGAATCCAGTGCTGAGAGTGTTGTGCTTGGCCTCCAGACACCCTCCAGCCACCAATTTCAACTTCAGAGCAGAGATATTTAGAAAGCTATAAACAGGCTATACCTGGTTGTATCTTTAAAGGCACCTGAGAATGTTTACACACGTAAGAAGTTATGCTATTTTTTGTTGTTTTTGTTTTTGTTTTTTGGTACCAGGGATCAAACTCAGGACCTTGCACTTGCAAGGGAGGCATGGTGCCACTGAGCTAAATCCCCAGCCCTTTTACTTTTTGTTTTTTTGTACCGGGGATCAAACTGGGGAGCTTGCTCTTGCAAGGCAGGCACCGGAACCACTGAGCTAAATTCCCCACTTATTGTAAATTCTGTGTGTCACATGGGTGGGGAGGAGAGAACAAAGACTGACTGGGCAGATATTGTGATACTGTGTAAGAAAATACATAAAGAATGGAGGAAAGCAGAAGGCAGGAAGGGAATTGTGACTCTCTGGCTTCTCCCAACTCCTCAGGAAAGTATCCTTTTGTGAACTTGACCTCATCTTTCTCACTGTCTAAGATGTATGGCTTCATGCAAAAGTGGATTAAGTGGATTTTAGAATTTTAAGATAAAGCTGAAAATGTGCAGAGGTCTGGGAAATAGGGAAGAGCAAAAGTTGAAAGAGAAGGAGAATGCACTGATGTCCATGGTCTAGAGCTGGGGGTGGGGAGAGAGGTGGGCACAGAGAGCAAAGGACGATGCAGAGATGGGGGCTGCAGAAAGGAGTAGAGTGTGCATGCTAAAGAGTGGCTGGCTCTGCAGCAGCCTTAGGTGAGAGACCATTATGAAAGGAAGAGCAGGAAGTGTCGCTGAGCTTATTTTACTATAATTAAGATTTTGAACAGCTGCAAGTTATATCATGGAATTATTTTAATTCTTATTTTGACTGCTTTTATCCCAGCATTTTGTTGAATGCCCAACACATAGTGCAAGTCCAGTTATTACTTCTGAGAGAATAAATGCTTTCAATCACCATCCTAAAAACCCAGGTCTACCCATTCAGGTACAGACAAAATGAGTGATTTTGGGGATGGGGTGACAGCTGAAGGCACTGTGAAGCTGGAGGGCTACAGTAGAGCAAGACTGGAGGTCTAAGACAGACAATCAGGATACCGCAGCATGGACTCAACACTTTTTAAACCGATCTAACTTCGAAAATGAGCAGTGGTTTGGCCAGGTGTGGTAGTGCACACCTGCAATCCCAGCACTTGGGAGGCTGAGACAGGAGTTTGAGGTCAGCCTGGGGTACATAGTGAGTTCGAGGCCAGCCTGAAGTACATTGTGAAACCGTGTCTCAAAAAACAAACCAAACAAACAAAAAAAACAGAAACAAAAAAATGAGCTGCAGCTTGTTTCTTTTTATTTTTATTAGTACTGTACATGTCTGCAATGCATGAAGTTTACACTCATCTTGGGGAGTAGCTGCATGTATGTAACACAGCTTGACTTTTAAAATCCACTTCTCCTTCCAACCTATATTCCTCCCTTCATCTCTAAATCCCTTTTCCCTATTTTCATTCTTATTCTTATTATTGGCAGTTCACATCTATGCCATTAAATGTTTATACTCATTGTGGGCATTTGGTGCACTCACAGAAAACATCTTAAATAACTTTACTTCCCCTTCCTCTGCCCACCTCTCTTCACCCTCAGTCTCCTGGACCCTTTCCCATTTGCAAAATATCGAGCCCCTTGTTTCCTTCTACGAGCCCTTTATTTTGCTCTTCATTTGTCCATTTTCTTACTCAAATGAGAGACACTGCGTGGTATTTATCTTGTGTTTAATTATTTCACAATTTCTCACCATGTTTTCCAGGTGTATCCATTTTCCTACAAATGATTTGAATATATTCTTCTTTATATCTGAGTAGTATTCCACTACTTACAGAACCAACATTTTTTTAATCCATTGGTCTGTTGGTGGATATACAGGCTGCTTCCAGGATTTATGTATCATGAATTGTGCATCTATAACTATTGGTATATTTGTTCAACTGTACTATAATATTTTTAGCTTTTTTGGAAAGATACCTAGAAGGGGAACAGTCCAATGAATGGACTTCACTTACAAAAATAAAAAGACATAGAAGGAAACGCTAAAATTTGAGATGTTAAAAGGTAACAGGTGTTGAAAATGTATGTATTCCAATATGAACTATTTCCCTTAGCGACCTGAAAATTCCCACCTTGCTTCTTTATTTATACTTGAGCGCTTTTATGTACTAAAATTCTTTCTACTCATTCACTTCTCCTTTCTCCATTTCCAAGGCTCACCCCAATTTTTCTTAGCTGTGAAGTTAGAATGTTTGACACAGAAAATTCAAAGGTCCTCTGTGACCGTGTCTTAGAAGGTCTCGCGGCACCCTGACATCCAACACAAACCTGTGACTGAATTGAAATCCTTGCTGGGCAAGCACTGCGGACCCCAGAGTGGGCTCCACCCAAGCCCTGATAGCCATCGTCTCCTCCCCAGCTCTCTCTCCGGAGTAGGCTGCGCCCCCCTGTGGCCACTGGACTCTCCAGCTTTTGTACTTGATGCCGCCCTTGCTTTGGCTTTGTCTCTTTTTGGGGGGCTACAGGTTGTTTAAGGAAAACATCCTGTTTTATTCATCCTCCTGGTCATTTTAAAGAATCATTTAAGTATAAGAAATGCTTTAATTAAGTCAAGTCTGGCGGGAAATCAATTTGGAGGCAATTTCCCAGTAGTTTGTGTTACTAAATGCATTTGAAAGGATAAAATTGAATTTCTTTGAAACTCTTCCCTGCTCTGAAAGTTTTAAAATTGAAGTGAAATGGAGTCTCCCTCAATCATCCCCAATTAGTAATATGGAATGGTGCGTGTGTGCTGAGTACAGAGGCATCGCCATGGGATGAGGAGTCTCCTTGCTTCCTCGTCATGCGATTTTGTTTGAGGAAACAGTGGCTCGCCGGCCATTCGAAAAGGAAAGACCCCTTTACTTTCAGAAGCTAACAGTCCTTTGAACTCAGCAGGGAGAAGCGAGATGCCATGAAAATTCCATCCCCAGTCCGTTCATTCCCTGAGTTCAGGATCTCTGTGTGTTTGCAAGTGGATGGGTAGTTTGAGACAGTTACATTAGAACTTGGATAAATGTTTGTGCCTCAAGTACTTAACGGATAAATGTTTTATTATTTATTTTCTGACTGTCGAGGTTTTAAATGGGTCAGTGCATGATAATAAACAAAATAGGAGTAAAGGATGTATTAAAACAAGAGTATGAGAGAAAGAACTGAATAATATCCTAGCAGGAAACAGCTTGAGATGGGCATTTAATTACTAGAAAACTGCCACTCTGACCAGCAATATTAAACAAATAAGTAGAAAGAGGTAGTAGGGATAGCAAATAAAACTCCCAGGAGTGTGGCAAAGTCAAGCCATTACAAAAGAAAAATCCAGGCATGGTTGTAGATGCCTATAATCTCAGCACTCTGGGAGGCTGAGGCAGGAGGATCACAGACTTGAGCCCAGTCTATGCAACTTGGAGATTTAGTGAGAAAGGTTGGGGGGGCAGACAGACAGACAGGAAGAGAGGACAAGGAAGGGGGATAGGGAACACTTCCAACACCAAAGGTGTAAACTAATTTATAAGGAAAGAAAGTCAAAGTCTACATGGGTAGATTTGGATAGAAGCAGAAACAATGACAGACAGGATCAGGAGTTCTTAGGCTATTATTCCCCTTACTCTGAGGTGTCCCAGCTCACTTGTGCACCTGACTCCTGGTGCATTCTGGGACTGTTTGGTTCATGGTTGAATTCAGTGTGCATAATAGAATGGAGTATCCTGAAGCAGGGACTATGGGGAGCTTGTCTTTAATAGAAGACAAGACTTACCTGGATGATTAGCAGTTGAAGACAAGAAAAAAGTATAATGGATTTCAGACCAAAAAATAAAATTACTTCCTAGAGAATTTACCCTTCATCTAATACAATAAGAAGAGGAGAGGAAAGGAAAGTAAAAGAAAAAGTATCCCCAGACTATAGATCCAACAACTCACAACTCAGCTTTTCTCTCTCATCAGTGATGGTGAACATTTTAGAGCTTTCAGTGATAACAAGCAGCCAGCTACGGCACACAAGCTATAGGTTTGCCACCACTGCTCTATATAGTGAAGTGAGGAAATACTGGCTACATCATTTATAAAGAACAATGCTAATGTCTGAGGAGAGAAAATTCTTTTGTTACAGCAATATTTTAAAGAAAAGTTTTCATTAACAAGGTCACTAAAGCGGCGCTATATTTAGCCATTTTCAGCATGGGTATGAGTACCTATTATATACATCAGGAGATAAAGCTGAAAACTTAAGCTTTTCACTCCAGGCACTCGCCATTGAAGGCAAAGCTGGCTGCTGTCCATTTCCAATAGAGACCAAGTGCCCTGCGGGGACCTGGAGGGCAGACAGGTCAAGGCACATGACCCCCCCCCAAAGACAAGAGGCCAAGTTTGGAGGGAAGAGGCCAGACTGAGGACTCCGTGGTATGCAGACCCTAGATTATTTCCATACATGCACTGCATCAATGAAGGCAAGAATTCTAACAGGATCTCACTGTCCTAGAGAAGGAACCACTGTGATATCTTTTGCACTTTCATTCATGCAAAGCAGCAACAGCATTTCAGTGACCAGATCTGAAGTCCTGTGTAACCTCACACCTGTCTAAATGTATGTGACACATATTTCTGCAAGAATTTAAAAGGTGACATGACTCCAGAAGAATGAACAGGGACTCATTTAGTAATGGTTATTGTGAGCCTATTTCTCCATTACCTGGAATATATTTATCACAAACATTTTCTTTCCTAGAACCATTATTCTCATGGTGTTTTATCTTCCACAACCTGCCAAAGGCTATATGTGTCCTTTAGATGCAATGTGAGATTTGGTCTTCCCAAGAATCATGTAGAAAAAGCATGATTCTGGCCTTTTAGAGACGAAAATCTTAGGTTCTAGTACACACAGACCCTTCATCCACAGCTTCTCATTTAACGTGACACGGAGCTGGGATGCAAGCTTGCTCTTTTGTTAAGAATTATTTCCAAAGGAACTTTCTGACTCTCCCAGACACACAATTTATATTCAAGACAAACCAAAACATAACATTTGGCTTACACTGAATCATTTGTCTTCCTCTTTTGGCACTGTGATTATGTAGCATTTATAAACTCCCTGTCCAGTCAGGCAAATACTTGCTTGTCTGCGCTTTGATTTAATCTATCTAATCCCACTACTAAAGGTACAGAGCTTGCAAATGGTCCCAATCTAAGTCTGGATTTCCAGGCTTCCACTTCTAAGTCACTTAACTGAGTAGAGTTGATGTTAGGGAAAAAACATGACATGTATGGAAGGCTGAGATGGCATCACACATCAATCAGAAATAGTTAGATTTTAATATTGGCTATCAACAAAAATGTACCTACAAAGGTGGCTGAAATGGGATGTGACTTTTTAAATTTAAATAGGTATCTTTTAGAAAACACCAAGTATAATGACAGTCAAATAAAAGTTGAAAATTTTAACACTCTAACTTTTACTTTAGGCAAAATAATGGTTAGCTATAAAATGATTTAAGCTATAATTTCAGCTATAAAAAAAACATAACTACCAAGTCAAACGTAATTATCATAAGCTTCAAATCTCCCAAATTTCTATAGAAAGAAAGACTATAAATTAAACTATAAAAATAACATTTTTTTATCAGAGGAAATTTTTTTGTTTTAATTTTGTTTTTCATATGGCTTCAAGCGTAATTGATAAGAGTTTATTTTATGCCTCCAAGTTTTTTCCATAGTTCATCAGGAATCCAAAACCTGTGGATCAATGATAGGCCTTGTGCATAATCTCCACTTAGGAAACAGATTATCTCCTGACATCTCCAAACGCTTACGAGTGGGAAGGTAGACTTGTCTCACTGAACTCTACTTGCTGTCATGATGTCACATCACATTTAATTTACATTGAGAGAAATTTTCACATGGATCTTGGATTTCTGTAGGGGTGTAATAGGGAGTAGCATATCTACAGTATCTATTTTATTTTTCAATGAATGTATTTTCGAGTGGCAGAATAATAATAGACATGAATGCATATAAAATATTAACTTACCATATTGTAGTTTGCCTATACATTGACCTTTTCTGTGAGCTACAAGTTTGTATAGCCAATAATCTACTGTATTGTTCCATAGATGCATTTCCAGATGTTCCACGCCAAATTCAAGAACTTCTTGACACATATGGTTCTCTTCTATCATACCTTTTCCCAAGAGTGGCATTATCATGTGTCCATTAGCCAAATCAGGAATCTAATAGTTATTCTTAATGCTTTCATTAGCCTTTTCACTTATATTTAATTTATTGTTGGAATACAATTTTTCCTGGAACTATAAAAAATCTCTATCTCTTATGTGGTAGAAAAGACAAGAATTGGAGAGATCATACATCTCTCTTAATCAATGCCTTCTGTGACTAATGCTTATTATGTTTATCTAATAAAGCATGAATGCCTTTAGACACATTTGAAGTAATACCATAAAATAGTCATAATAATTTTATGTTTGATTGTTTTAGCTTGTTTGTGTTGTGGAGATAAAAGCCAGGGACTTGTGCCTGCTAGGCAAGTATTCTACCACTTAATCACATTTCTAGCCCCCAAAATCTAAATTTTTGCACAAATTGTGAAGTAAGGTAAAGCTAATAAAATTAAAAATTCATTGAGAATTGCACAATTATTATGCTAAAAAAATTAAGTGAATTTTAAATAAAAGTCGTACACATCTTATTGTAATGTGAGAATGCCATTTTAGATTTTAGTTGCTGAAGACATTGAGCTATAATCCTTGTTTGAATTATTCTTTAATTATGTGAATTTTAAATGATAGAAAGTCAGGAAAGCAACTTTTCCTTAGTATGTGGCAGCCTCATCTTTATGTGCATGTGAGGAAGATCTTCTCATCACCCAACAAAACAGTCTTCAGTGGTATTTCATTATCTGGTAAGAAAGCCTCCTGGTAAAATTATGTTCCAACTTTTAAGTATTCTTTCTGAGCCAAACTTTTACATGAAAACAAAACAAAACAAACAATGGAGAGAAAAGGGGAAATTATATGATGCAAAACAGCTTGTGATTCCGTGCAAATTTATTATTGGAGAATTTGTTGGAACTAGGCTTCCCTGAGCCTTTCAAATGGCATTTTGGTATTAGTTCTGGCTGTGAGTTAAAATTTATTCTTAGCATTTAGTTGCTGCAGTTTCACACAATGGGGATCTGGCAATCAGGTGCTCTTAACAGGCTTATTCTTGGGCATTTTAATCAGATTTTGAATTTTAAAGCAACCTCAGTTTGGCTTGAAAGTGTCTGAGAAAAATGCACTCAGTTCCACTCCCTAGTTACAATGACAGTTCCTGTGCTTTTGGAATAGATATTGTATGGCCATATCTTCAGTTTCCCTGTGGGATGCATCCACTGTGTCTTATTAAAAATTGATCAGGGTAGGCTTCACTGATAACTTCCCAAATGTCAGGAATCACATTATGTCCCTTTGCTTCATAAAAGGAATTGTCTGGCTGTCAGCTCACTCCAGGTTTTCTTCCATTTTCTGGGAGGAATTCATAGATGATGAGGTATATTTTCTGAGCACAACAACATAGCTGCAGATCCCTCCAACCAGGGGACCTTTCTAGCCTTGTACTTAGCATCTCTGATGTCTTGGAATCCATCTCAGAAAATGCCACTCTCCTTCTGTGGCTTGGTCCTTAATATTCTCTGTGGCTTCTTAGCATTCATAGCCAAAATATGGTGGAAAGATAATTGTACCAGGTTGTAAAACATCCAGATGATTCTGTGTTAACCTTCCACTTCTTCTACTGAAACAGAGGTTTTGTGTGAATCAAAGATGTTACATAGATGTACTCTTTGGTATGTAAATCCGCATGATCTAAAGAATCTTAAATTAGGTGGCAGTTTTTTCGATAATGATTATGATGTTGAAGTAGCACTTCTATTCTCTATTAGTTCATTTATTATTGACATTAACCTATGAAATAGAGCACATAATTATCTCCATGCTGCAGCCAAGGCAGTCAAGGCAGAGTTTTGTAAATTATGAAATAAGATGTAGTGGAATCAGCGTCATCATTCAAGGCATGATGGCTCCAGAATCATGTGCTACACTGATAACCTGAAAGTGGCCAAATAATATCAGTACTAGTCCAGGTTGTAGGATGTTTGGGGAAAATAACACTTATGTTCTCTCACCCCACTTTATCTTTAATATAGGAAAAATAAGGGATTCATTTCACTTGATGTCATATAAAGGTTCCTTATAGCTTCAATTCTTTCCCCTTTTTCACAGTTTGTCTCTTTCCAAAGCATTACTGCTCTCCTTTCTTCATGGTAAAGTATCGCTCTCATAGATCCCCAGAAGATTTGGATGTCCAGGGACAATGAGGTAAGGAGTGAGGAAGCAGGAACAGAAGAGAGAAGACCCTAGCAAGGGTGTGATCTGTGTCCAAAAGTCCCACATGTAACTTTGACCATACTGCACAGGTAGTTGGGGATGGAATTCAGGAGTGGAATTAGTCCTGACCCCAACAAGTTCAGTCTGCTAAGTCAACTGATTACTCAAGGCTCCAGTACCTCAAAAAGAGTTGGAAACTCCCTATAGCTTCTTTGCATTTTCAGTGAATAAGGTTCTGAGGGACTCATGTTAGTCCCCCAAAGAAGAGCAATCATGCCCACTGTTGAAAGCAAAAGCAAATGGAAAGGAGATGACAAAAGGGTGTGGAGAGGATCTCTGCAGAGGACCAAAAACATCTGCTGAAAACATTGTAAATATTTATTAAATATTACAAAATATTCACTAACATTCTAAGTATTTCCTAAAGAAAAGATTTACATATATTTGGAGTTAGGATATAAATTTATGATATTTATAATGACCTATTAACGTGAAAAATCCAAAGAAATACAAATGAAGGAGAGATAGATAATTGGCAAAAAGGGAAAACATTAAAAAATATATGCCTAGAGTTGTTTCTGCATCTTCCAATCTATTCCACTGACCCATAAAAGAAAAAATATGGGAATGAAATCTATGTAAATAGGGAAGGGTGGAGGGGGTGAAGGGTGCACAGGGAATGGGGAAAATATAAGAACCAAGACACATCATGTACAGGTACAAACACCCAATGATAAATGTAAGCGTATTGTATACCTAAAGTGTACCAATAAAAGAATTTAAGGGAAAAAATAAATATATCCCTACATTGAAAAATATAAAAAATTAAGTCATAAGAGGTGCCCTTCTCACATATTTCATTTGTAAAGAGAAAGAGAATGGGAGAGAGGAAAGGAGGAGGATGGATGAAAGGAAGGACCCATAGGTTATGGTAGTCTGATGAATGCTGTAGTGTTTTCTATTCTTGGGAACCTAGTGTGGGAAATACTTTTTAAATACTTTTTTCCATAAGAATCATACTATAAATGAGTTGAGACTAGTCCCATTTTTGAACCTTTTTTTTTTCTGAGATTTATGCTGAGTAACATCAGATTAGTTGTTTACAAATAAATAAGAAAAATGCTTAGCAAAAGGACCAAAAAAGAAGCAAAGACAAAAATGAAATACTGTATTGCCAACTCTAATGTGTTTTTTAATGAATAAACCTATGCTTAGCCCCTATTGGAATCAGGGAGCAGTAGTTGAGCTCATCTCTCTATTCGCAAGTTGAACTGCTCAGCAAAAATGCTACCTGACTTCTCTTTAAAGTCTTGCAACTTTGAACTCTTCATTCACACTGTCTTCAGTTTAAGGGTCACAAATATAGGGAATCTTTGGGCTGACAAGATAAGTCCATTAAGGAGAAGGTAGGAAAGAATCTATTTCAAAGCAAGTGCAGCTCCATGTAACTCTAAAAGAGACCAGAATGACTTGTTCCCAGAATGGTGCATTTTTGTAAGTTGCACAAAATGCATTGATGGGCCATGTGGGTGTGGGTAGGTGGTTGAGAAAACTGAGAAAAGATAAAGAATAGTGGGCCAGGGATTTAGCTCAGTGGCACCACACCTGCCTTGCAAGCACAAGGTCCTGAGTTTGGTCCCTGGTACTGCAAAAAATAAAAATCAACAACAACAACAACAACAACAACAAAAGAATAGACTTGTCTAAATAATAAAGCAAGAAGTGTGAATGTTCCATGAACAATCAATAAAATCTCTAGCTCCCTGTGTAGACTGGGTGGAACAAGTGTCAGCAGTCAGGACCTGCAGAGAATGGGGGCATGAGAAATGCCCAGTAGAGATAATGACTTAGAGACTTTTAAGAACAGAACTATTCAATACAGTCATCTCTCAGTGTCAGTGAGGGGTTGGATTCAGGACTCCCTTTGGATACCAAGACCTGCAGGCACTCAAGTCCCTCATATGAAGTGGTGCAGTATTGTGCTTCACCTACCCATATCCTCCTGAATCCTTCAAATCATCTCCAGAATACTTATCTTACCAAATAGTGTAAGTACTATGTAAGTACTTACATATGTAAGTACTATACAGTTACTGAACTGTATCATTTAGGGAGTGATGGTGAGAAAAACATCTCTACATGTAAGCATTGTACAGGCAGGGTTTTTTCTGAATATTTTCAAGTCTTGGTTGGTTGAATCCAAGCATGTAGAATTAATGGGGATCGGGTACTGAATATATTCAAAGTTACCTGGTTGGATGTCCTGACAAGCATCCTCCCTCATTACCTTCAAACCAGCAGTAGAGGGGCAGAAACATGCAGCTTGAAAGGATGTCTAATGGAGGAAGATAAGTTAGGTAGAACTGTCAAAGACATTGGGATAGGAAAAATCTTTACGAACAAATCCTCAGTAGCATGGGAACTAGCACAAAGAATCAACAACTGGGATCTCATCTTATTAAAAGGCTTCTGCAATGCAAGAGGGACCACCAACAGAGCTAAGAGATAACCTACAAAGTGGGAAAAAAATTTTACCAATTGTTCTCCAGACAAAGGTCTACTATCTATAGTATACAAAGAGCTTAAAAAATTCGGCCCTCCCAAATTTAAAGACCCAGTTGCAAAATGGGCATCTGAAATAAACAGACATTTCTCAGACAAAGAAGTAAAAGCAGCAAATAAACATATGAAAAAAATTTCAACATCATTGGTCATTCAAGAGATGCAGATGAAAACAACACTGAGATTCCACTTCACCCCAGAAATAATGGCTGCTATCAAGAAATCAACCAATAACAAATGCTGGCCTGGATGTGGGGAGAAAGGAATCCTTCTTCATTGTTGGTGGGAGTGCAGACTGGTGCAACCACTGTGGAAATCAGTATGGAGATACCTCAAAGAACTAGGATTAAAAGTCCCATTTGACTCAGCTATTCCTCTGCTGGGTATCTTTCCAAAAGAATTAAAAGAATCATACTACAGTGATATATGCTCACCCATGTTTATAGCGGGACAGTTTGTAATAGCTAAAACTTGGAAACAGCCCAACTGCCCATCAACTGGAGACTGGATATAGAAGATGTGTTTTTTTATAAAATGGAGTACTACTCAACCATAAAGAATAAGAAACTAGAGACATTTATTGCTAAATGGATGCATATTGAGGTGATACTCTTAAGTGAAATAAATAGGACACACGTGTAAATACTGAATAGTTTCTCTGGTGTGAAAAACTAAAAGAGTAAATAAGGATCAAAATGTATAATTGATATTGTGTAATAGGAAGAAAAGGTCTAAAGGAGTAGGGGAAGTGGGAGGGGTAGGGGAAAGGAAAGAAGGGAAAAGAAAAAATATGAGAAAAGGAAAAACATGGAAACAAAGTCTCTGTAAATAGGGAAGGGTGGAGGGGGTGAAGAGAGGGCAGGGGAAGGGGGAAAAAATAAGAACCAAGACACATCATGTACAGGTACAAGATCCCAATGATAAATGTAAATGTATTGTATTCCTAAAATGTACCAATAAACTTAATGAAAAAAAAAGAAATGTTTTTCAAAAGTATTTAGGTAGAAAGAAATGGCACAAGAATTCCATGCCTCCATAAAGACAAGAACATCATCAGAAAATAAAATAAATGAATAAAAACTAAAATATTTTCATTACTTTGCTCTTCTCTAAGTAATAGCTTCTTTCAAGCTTTAAATATCAGATGGTTTCTCCTATGTGAGAAACTCAAAATATAAAGAACAAAATAAAAGATAGACAAGAGGAAAGAAGGCGATAGATCTTTTCCATAAGAGAAGGGGACAAGCAGATGGAGGCAGAGGAAAGGGGGAGGAAGGGACGGGGACAAAGAACATAAGATGTGTCACGTACCTGTACCGACTCTGTAGGAGGGATGTGATCGTTATGTACTGTACACACATAATAATAAAAATAAACAAATAAAAATATTGACAACAACAGCAACGACAACAAAAGAAATGATGTTTCTTGGAGCTGAAAGGAGCAGGTAAAACCATGGTGGCTCAGGGCAGGGATGAGCACAGCATCTGCCTATGGCCCCACTGCTGCTGCCCCTCAACCAAACACGATACAAACCTGGTTTTCCTGCCATTTATTTTTTTTAATTTGTATTAGTACAAGTTTGTAGTACTAATGATTACATTTATCATGGGAAATTGGCACATGCCTATAACACATCTTAATACTGTTTCTCGTCCTCTTTCTTTCCTCTCCCTCTCCCCTCAATCCATTTCTTGGTCCTCTTCCATTTTGGAAAAGATCTATCTCCCTGCTTCCTATTATCTTTTGTTTTACTCTCTATTTTGGGTTTCTCATATAAATCATGCCATTTTTAAGCTTGTGTGCCTGATTGTCTTACAGTTAACACTATGGTCTCAAGGTGCACCTTTTTTCTACAAGTGACTCATTTATCCTTCTCTGCGTAGATAAAGAAATGTGCTCCATTTGTGTGTAAATACCACATTTTCTTTATCTATTCGTTTGTTGATGGGTATATAGGCTGTTTCCAAGATTTAGATATTATAAGGTGTGCTGCTATAAACAAGAGTATGCATGTATTACTGTAATATGATGTCTTCAACTCTTTTGGGAAGATACCTAAAGGGGAACAGCTAAATCAAATGGAGTTTCGAGTTTTAGTTTTCTGAGGAACCTCCACACTGATATCCATAGATGTTGTACTACTTTACATTCCCACCAGCAGTGTAGAAGGGTTCATTTTTCCCTAAAACCTCACCAGTATTTGTTATGATTTGGTTTCATAATTATAGCCATTCTTTCCGAAATGAGATGGGATCTGCTTTGTTTTAATTTGCATTTCTCTAATGAGATTTCTCCAGAGAGGTTGAACATTTTTTTCATATATTTATTGGCCATTTGCACTTATTTTTTCTGAGAAGTGTTGATTCATTTCAGGTGCCCATTTTTGATTAGACCTTTTGTTTGGGGAATCTAATGTTTTTGAGTTCTATATATAGTCTAGGTATTAGTCTTTTGCCTGAGGAATAGCTGGAAAATATTTTTTTCCTGTTCTAAAGGTTTCCTCTTTACACTGTTGCTTATTTCTTTGCTGTGTAGTTTTTAAATTTGTGATGATCCCATTTGTTGATTTTGATGTGGGTATAATCAAGGACTTTCCTCCACATTTAACATAAGGGAGAGTGATCTTTAGAAATAGGGGAGAGAAAAGTGTGTTAGGGAACAATGGATAATGCCAACTGGTTTGAATGTTCCTGGCACCACTTCTGAAAAGGAAGGCTGACGTTTGCTGGCTCATGTTCAACACATCGGTGTGAATCCTTTGTAATAACCTCATAAAATGTAACATGTACAAAAATCACAGGAAGGGAGCAGGTTCCAAAAGTGCAGAATCTAATTTAGTAGATATAGAACAAGACCTGAGATTTTCTATTTCACATAAGACCCTAGGTAAGTTTTGAAGTATAAATTAAATAATATAGGCAAAATATCTCTCTATAAGAGGTAATTTACAAATATTAAGTATATTCCTTATTTTTCAATAATTCAAATTCAGATAAGAATATTTAACCTTATAATATTCTTCTCTATTTTGGAGAAACTATAATGATTCAATGATATTTATATACTCATAAGACTCAAAAGATTGTACAACCATAGATACTATGCAACTATTCTCAGTACCTCAATAAGAAACACTATACTGTATTCTTTAGCAGACAGTCCTCATTCTTCCATCCTGTCAGTCTCTAGTGGCCACTAACCTGCATTCTATCACTGTAGATTTACCTATTCTGGACATTTCTTATAAATGAAGTAAATATATGTAGTCTTTTAAACCTGCCTTCTTTCATATTTTTAATTTTAATTTTTAGTTGACACATAACATTGAACATTTTTATGGGGTACCATATTTATGGGGTACCATATATATCCATCCAATGGTTACTACTTCAAATAAGTACTAAGCATATCTATCCCTTCAAACAGTTATAATTTCCTCATGGTGAAAACATTCAAAATCGTTTCTTTTAGCTTCTTTGAAATATCTGATGCATTATTATTATCTATGTTCATTCTAAAATATAATAGAATACAAGAACACATTTCTCCTATCTAACTGTAATTTAGTATACTCTCACCAACCTTTTTTCATTCATCCTTCCCTTTCCACTACTCTTTCTTTAGACTCTGACAGCCACCATTCTAGGGTCAACTTCTATGGGAGAGCGCTTTAGATTTCACATATAAGAAGATCATATAATCTGCCTTTCTGTTAACCTGCCTTCTTTCATTTGGTATAATCTTATCAAGATTCATCCAAGAATAATATGTATCAATATGGGAAAATAAATGAAAAATCCTTTTTATGGTAGAGAATGTTCCATAGTATGACTATTCCATAGTTTGTTTGTCAGGTGATGCATATTTGGATTTGAAGCATTATTAATAATGTTGCTGTGAGCATCTATATACAAAGTTTGTATGGATGTATATTCTCATTTCTCTTCATTGGGTAGTTCAACCACTACAAGAAGAGACACTAGGTAGTAAGGTAATACTATGTTTACATTTTTGTGGAACTGCTAAACTATTTTCTAAAACAACTGCACAATTTCACATTCTTCCTAACAGTGTGTGAGGGTTTGAACATTTTATCTTTGCCAATATTTGTCCCTGTATTTTCTTGAGTAGTAGTTATCACATTGATATGAAAGGGTATCTTAATGTGGTTATTTGAATTTTCCTAATGAATACTGAGCATCTTTTCATGTTCTAATTTTTATTTTATTTGTTTTACTTTTGGAGAAATTTTTGTTCAATTCTGCCATTTTATAAATGGTTTGTCTTTCTATTGATGGGTAAGAATTCTCTATATAATCTGAATCCTATACACTCTTATAAGATGTATGATTTCCAATTGTTTTTCAGCCATTCTGCTTTTTAAAAAGTTTCTTTATAGTGTCATTTAAAATTGTACTTTAATAATTGATTTATGTGCCTATCCTTATGCTAACAGTGGTGAGTAATGTAGCTTTGTAGTAAATTTTGAAATCAAGATATATGAGACGTCTGATTCTTTTCTTTCTCAAGATTTTCTTCTTCTCTATCCCTAGAATTTCCAAATTTCCAATTATATTTTAGAATCATCTTGTCACTTTCTAAAAAAAAAAAATGTCGGCTTAGATTTGGGTAAGAATTGCATAGACTGTGCCCACCAATTTGCCTTCTAGCAATACTAGGTTTTTTTCAAAACATCAGCACAGGACTTCTGTCAAGGATGCTGTATTTTCAGTACAGTAGTATTATATTTATATGAATTTTTCATAAATATTTATTTTTGATACTTTGGTGAATGGGATTATTTTTGTAATATCATTCTGTACCTATTTCCATTGTAAGCATGTGGAAAAATGATTTTTTATACTTACATTCTGCAATTTGGCTGAACTCATTTATTTGCTATAATTATTTATTGCATGTTTGTCTCTGTATATGTGTATGTGTGCATGTTCTGTAGCATTTTCTATGTATGAAATAAGGAAATTAGGTCCCTTCAAACAGTATCTTTTGTTGTTGATCCTTTCAAAGACTGAACCTTTATCTTCATTCATCTTCTGTAGTTTTTCTATTTTCTATTTATTTACATTCTAACTTTTATAATATCTTTAGTCTGTTTACTCTGAATTTAATTTACTCTTTCCTGTGCCTTAAGGTTCACGATTAGATTATTTTAGATCTTCTTAATAGGCATTTGCAGTTACAAAGTGTCTTAAGCTATTTTAGCTGCATCACATAAATTTTATTATATATTCTCATTCTTGTTAATTTTATGATATTTTCTAATTTCTATGTGATTCATTCTTTGTTTTATTTAGAAATGTGTTAATATTTCATTTTTGTATTGGAATTTCAAATTTTTATTGCCTTCTAGTATAATTCCATTGTAATTGCATAACAAATTTTGTATTGTGTAGTCCTTTTAAATTTATTGGCATTTGCTTTATGGCCAAATAAATAGTCTTATTCTGGTGAGCATTCCACACGCACTTGGGATGAATATGTGCAGCATTCTATTCTCAGGAGTAGGAGGTTCAATACAGGTTTGTTAGGTCTGCTTGGTTGCACCGCAGCTCAAGGCTTATGTTATGGGTTGTTAGTCATCTTAGACTTGTAAATTAATGTTTTTCATCAAATTTGGGGAACTTTGGGTTATTAACTCTTTATATAGTCTTTCCACCCCTTTTCTTTCTTTTCCTGTTTTGCAATCCCATTATGTCAACATTGCAGTGCTTTATATTGTCTTCTGGGCCTCTAAAATTCTGTTAACTTTTCTGCCTAGGACAGTGGATATAGCTGAAATTCCTGGCTCTCAATTTGCCTGAGACTGTCCCTGTGCCCTCTCTGGGTATACCCTGGAGAGGTGTTTGTTTGTGGGGGAGTTAAACAGTTAGAGCAAAATAAAGATGTCTGACACATATTTATTGCTAAAATTGTGAAAATCAGTTTCTTTTTGTCATTTACATTTCAGCTCAAAGTTTTTTTTAAGCAGTGGGATTCTCATATTTTCCTTGCCATCCAGTATAGAGTTACATCAAGTTTTTATTAATCACATTGACTGGTCTATTAATATATAGAGCTTAAATATTTTAAATATATGGACAGGATTTTAACATTTTCAAATTATATCAACATTTGTTTTCTGCTTTAAACATCATAATTTTGGATCTAGGTAGTGGTTCCCATGCTTTATGGACAAGATCACTAAGACATAGAGATTCTCATAAATGTAGGAGATAAAGTACGATTTAAAAATAGGTTTTCTATTTATGTATTCTCTGTAGCTAATATCCTGAATCATGTCAAAGTATCAAGAATTTACTGGTCAAATTTCAACTCTCCTCATTGCTTTATGGAGACATACTTTTTTTTTTTTTTTTTTT
>NW_004624841.1:5269168-5297338 GCF_000247695.1 Heterocephalus glaber | reverse complement strand
CAGTATTTACACATAGGTGTCCTACATATTTCACTTAAGAGTATCGCCTCAATGTGCATCCATTTAGCTATAAATGGGAGACATACTTTCAAAATCTGTCAGTATTCAATCCCTTTGCTTTCAAAAACACCCTGTGATGCTTGGCTTACCTTAACCGCGATATGTGGGACTCAGGTTTAGACACCTCAAAGGACAGTGAGATAGGGTGCCTGCTGACAGGAGATCTTTTCCCAGTATGACCTCTGAAGTCAGGCCTTCAGAAAAGCCCAGAACCCATGATGCTCCATCTTTTCCTCTCAGACACATGTAACATGATAATGATGGCACAAATTATTTAAAAAGAAGAAATTACCATTTTCCTTCTAGGTAAAAGTTCTGCTTGGAGAATTTGGATGATGTAAGTTTGTCTGAAAGCTGTAAAGATGAAAGGTATCACTTTTTTACCTGTTAGCCTTGTAGGATAATCAGAGTGTGTCTTGCCACTTCAAAGCGTAACCAGAACACAACTTCTGGGAAAGACTGCCCAATAGTTTTTGAGTAAATGAGGAAGAGTTGCTTCCAGGGCTATATTGTGCAACACATTTGTAGATGGCTACAGATTTTAATCTTCACCAAATTTTGAGATGACTTCTAAATCTTTAGATTTCTAGGTCCCTCTTGTAAATTCCTGTGTATGAATTGGGTAGTTCTGCGGGGGGAAGATTTAGGTATTTTCTGTCACTATGTAGACCTAGTTTTATTATTTAGGTGCTAAACCGATGCTCTGTCTTCTTGCTTAGAGATGTTTATCATTTCAATGATCAAGAGGTAAAGTAATTTGGGATTCAAATTCTGGAAACCAATCATGCTTTGCCTAAGGACTGTCTTACTGCTCAGACTGTTCCCCTGTGAAGTCAGGTGTGTGCCCTGGAGAACCACTAAGAATGTTAATTGTGAGTTCACTTCCTTAGGACTCCCAGAAAGAGCAAGGATAAGGACAGAACTATGTGTGGGGTGGTAAATAATGTTTAATTATTTGCAAATCAGCCTTAAGGCAAGGCAGCAGCAACATCTCCTATTAGTTCTGTTTACCAGGGGAATATTTCCTAGCTAATTGGATATTTCCCAAGGAGATTATTTTTATCATTAGGTCATTCCATAAATGATGATTCTGAGATTTTTGCCTAATATTTAAAACAAAAATCTATAAATAGTGCTGCTTTGCTTTTTCATCTTATCCAGTAGAGAACTAAGTGTTATGGTTTGGATCTAGATGTCCCCACAAAGCCTCTTGTGGTCAAAGGCAGCTTTTTCAGAGGTGGCTGAATCTACAGTGTGTGATGCTGGGATTAAAGGTGTGTGATTACTAAACCAGTACACTGATGGGTTTGGCACTGCCTTAATCCTGACAGTCTGGATAAAAGGGGAAGAAAGATGCTGTGAAGGTTCCTTGTTGCTTTTGCTACCATGTGGGCGCCCCTCTGCCATGTGCCACCCTGCTTTGGACCCAGCTGATTATGGACTGAAACCTCTACAGACGGTGAGCTAAATAAACCTTTTCCTTTTTAATTTTGGTTATTGGGTATTTTGTCTCAGTAACAAGAGAAAAGTAACTAACACATGAAGAATTGTTTCCCTCTGCAGTGATTCAGGGTAGGTCAGGGTAGTTGGGAAGATCTTTTTATTCTAGCCCCTGCTGGACAGTTTTTCTGATAAGCAACCCTTAGTAGTACAAGTGGCGCCCATTCCAAACTCCTCTTGTCTGATTCTGAAGCTAAATTGACTCCCCTCATAAAGCACAATGGGTGCTAGCTGGCCTACTTTCTCAGAGGGTCAACATAAAACTTTCCAAATCTGGCCAATTCTTTTGGATAAATAAGTCCAAAGGGTTTTGTTCCTGGCATCTTTCATTTGTGTTTGGCATCTAATCATCACTGTTCAGTGTCTAGTTTCTTCCAATTCATATACATAATTTAATTCCTGTTTTACTCTGTTCTCTAGGTAATACAAAGGCGCACAAGCACATACACAAACACACACATACACACACACACCCCTAGCACAAGCATGTATAAACATAATTATTGGTTAAATATACTAGTCAAATATTTCAAGAATTCTATATTCAAGAGAGAAGATATTCTTACATTCTCATATTAATTAAAAACAATCATATATGAACAATGAAAAAATATATTAAAAACTCTCAAGAAAAACTACAAAAACCCTGACACAATTTGTTTTTTTATAAATTATGTAGGGTTATATCCACAGTTTTAAAGGATTTACTGAGATATAGTTTTGTAGCTTCTAAATTCTAAAATACTGATAACTTTTAAGCTAACAAGAATATGATGAATGTTTTGTTAAATTCAGATATATTTTTTCATGCAATTCCCTGTGGAATTCCTATGTTCTTTCATTGTTTCTCATAGGTATTAAAGATTTGGGAATAATTTTTTTCTTTCCAAAATAAGGAAAAAGAAAGTATAAATATATAGGGCATATTACCATTCTTATTTTTACTAATAACTATTAACATGCTTCCTATAATGCCCAAAAGAGAACTATAAAAATATGTGTTAAGGTCAAGCTTTATCTGAGCTCTTAGAAAAAAAACCAATTCTTAGCAAACCTACTACCTCCCCCAATTTTTTTTTTTCAGAAATCCCTTCCAAATTTTGTGTTCCAGGTAGTAGTTTACCACCAAGGACCATATTACCTTATGTCATTGATATAAGACCTCACTTCTACTCTTTGTTGGGACCCCTGTGAGACTTGTGGGTGACTCCCTTATGCACCAATACTGAAGATAAACTCAGACATTCCTTTTTCCTGACCCAGCTGAAAAAGCCAGACACAGATTCTCCGACTTCTTCCTCTTTACGTCATAAATGATGACCTAAGATTAGAACTGCTCCTCCCCTTAAACTAGCACAGAGAGGAACGTTTCCTTTTCAGCTAAATTCCTGAGACTTCACCTGACTGCCAAGCAACCTCAAGAATGAGTCAGCCCAAGTTCCTCCCTACGAGAGTCAAAAGATCAACCATGTTGCTGAGACATTTTGGGGCATTGTCATTTTATTGTAATAGCCTGAATAAAATCAATTTTCTTGCTTGTTCTTTATTTGTCTTTGGCATCAGTGATACTAAATGAAACTACAGCTCTTAAGAAGTACTCAGATAACACCTAAGAAATTTTGGAGTCAGCTGATAATTTCACCACCAATCAGTCCTTGGTCAATCATTTCTCTCCTTCACTATGTGCTTTCTGCTTCCATGCTACAGATTGGCACAGTTACATGCAACAAAAACACATATCTGTGCCTTTGTTCACTTCTTTAAAATATGGCTCATCTACCACCAAAATGTATAAGTCTCAAGAAACAGTGCAGAGAACAAGTTTTCTAAGCCTTCAAGAGCCCTTGAAGTTTCTGTCTCCCAAGGGGTGGGCAATGTTGGCCTTCTTGGTTTCAGTTGATGTTCTTTCTAAGTAAACTAAGTGGTGTTTTCCTTTCTTCTTTCTCATTTTGAAACCAATAGGCAAGTTTTGTTCTCCCAAAATATACTTTCTTAGAGATGACAGAGGTACCAAATCTGCTCTGAGCTATTAATACTTACTCCTCGGTAGCGTTGTAAATTTCCTCTCAGAGGGCTATTGTGGTGGTGGTGGTGGGTGGCACACAAATGGTGGAATAAAAGTACACTTATTCCTCTGTGGATCTAAAGTCAGTACTTTTACACTGTGTCCTTTTCTTGGCCCTGTAGCTTGTTAAGAAGAGCAATGTAGTGCTCAACTCCCAAAAATACCTGCTACAAAACTCCTTGGAAAAGGAAGGCTCCTTAGATAAGGCTGGCCTTTTTCAGCTTTGTATGACTACAATGTAATACCAGGGGCAACTAATTTAATAAAGAAAAACGGTTTATTTTCATCACAGTTCTAGAGATTTAAATCTGAAATCAGGCAACCTTATTGACTTAGACCTCTGAGAGGATTCTGGATGGCAAAGGCAGGGATGTATGTTGGAGCCACTAGTCACTTCTTTTTTTTAAATTTATTTTATTGGTACATTTTAGGTATACAATAGTTATATTCATCACTGGAAATTTGCACCTATACATAATCTCTCCTGGTTCTTATTTTTTCCCCATTCCCCTGCCCTCCCTTCAACCTCTCCATCCCTCCCTATTTACAAAGACTTTGTTTCCATTTTTTCATTTTCTCATATTGATTCCATTCCCTTCTTTCCTTTCCCCTACCCCTCCCAATTCCCCTTCCCCTTTGCCCCTTTTCTTCCTATTTCACATTATCTATTATAACTTTTAGTGTTTATTTACACTTTCACTTTCTCACACTAGAGAAACTATTTGGTATTTACACGTGTATCCTATTTATTTCACTTAAGAGTATTGCCTAATTGTGCATCTATTTAGCCACGTCTCTAATTTCTCATTTTTTATGGCTGAGTAGTACTCCATTTTATAAAAAAAAAAGCCCACATTTTCTTTATCCAGTCTCCAGTTGATGGGCAATTGGGCTGTTTCCAAGTTTTAGCTATTACAAACTGTCCCACTATAAACATGGGTGAGCATATATCACTGTGGTATGATTCTTCTCATTCTTTTCGGAAGATACCTAGTAGAGGAATAGCTGGGTCAAATGGGACTTCTAATCCTAGTTGTTTGAGGTATCTCCATGTTAATTTCCACAGTGGTCACACCAGTCTGCACTCCTACCAACAATGAAGAAGGATTCCTTTCTCCCCACAACCCCGCCAGCATTTGTTATTGGTTGATTTCTTGATAGCCATTCTTTCTGGGGTGAGGTGGAATCTTAGTGTTGTTTTCATCTGCATCTCTGGAATGACCAGTGATGTTGAACATTTTTTCATTTGTTTGCTATTTCTACTTCTTTGTCTGAGAAATGTCTGTTCATTTTAGATGCCCATTTTTGGATGGGCATACTTCCGAAAGTGCTATATAGATTCAATATAATCCCAACTGAAATTCCAGCAGCATACTTTATGGACCTTGAGAATTCAAAAAATTCATTTGGAACAAGAAGAGACCTAGAATAGCGAAAGCAATTCTAGGCAACAGAGCCATGGCAGGGGGAACCACAATCCCCAACTTAAAACTATACTACAAAGCTACTGTGATGATAAAAAAAAAACACCCCAAAAAACAGCATGGTACTGGCAAAGAAACAGACCTGAGGATCAGTGGAACAGATTAGAAGATGCAGAAACAGCTCCAGACATACTCAGCCACCTCATCTTGGACAAAGGAGCTAAACACCCTCATTGGAGGAAAGACAGCCTCTTTAATAAATGGTGCTGGAAAAATTGGGTTTTAACTTGGCAAAGATTAAAACTAGACCTATGTCTCTCACCATGCACTAAACTAAAATCAAAATGGATTAAAGATCTAAATATTAAAACAGAAATGCTGAACTGGCTGGAACAGAGGTTAGGTAGAACTCTTGAAGACACTGGTGTAGGAAAAGATTTTATGAACAAAACCTCAGTTGCCCCTGAACTAGCACAAACAATCAACAAGTGGGATCTCTTCTTATTGAAAAGCTTCTGCACAGCAAGAGAAACCACCAGTAGTGTGAAGAGACAACCCACAATGTGGGAAAAAATTTTCAACTGGTGCTCCTCAGATAAAGATCTACTATCTAGATTCTATAAAGAACTTTTAAAAATTAGACATCCCAAATTTAAAGTAGTCAAATCTTAAACTATGAACAGAAAGAGATCCAGAGACAAATGGCTCACAATCCCCTTTGAGGCCATGCCCCCAATGACCTAAGGACTTCCCACAAGGTCCCTCCTCTTAAAGGTCCACAGCACTTCATACTTGATCTTAGCCAAAAGGCCAAGAAGCGATAACACAGCACTTCATGATACTTCATAATACTCTGGGAATCAAACCTTTCTATATAGATTTTGGGGAGATACTCAAATTACACCCAAATCATACCAATGATCCACAGAAGCAAAATGTGTTTTCATTAAATATGACTTACTACTCCCTCTGAGATGCCTATCTTTTTTCCCCCAGTACTACAGACTGAGAACTTTCACAGTGAGCTATAGCTTCATCCCTTCATAAACTTTGAGACAGGACCTTAAAAAGCTACCTAGGCCGAGCTCAAACTTGTGATCCTCCTCCCTCAGTCTCCCACAGAGCTGAGAGTATAGGGGTGTACCACCACAACTGACTAAGATGCCTATTGCTACCAACCACAGCACTGAGTGTATCATGGGGGATATCTTTCAACTGTGTGTCAAGTTCTTGAAAGTCAGATTCAAGTCTGTCTGACTCCAAAATCTCTGCTCTTTCTCCTCGATGATTACTAGGTCATGAATAAATTTCTGGCCATGATATACAAAATAAAAGATAGACTATGACTGCAGAGCACCTGAAACCTTTAGTCACTACCAGCAATCCTTAGAAGAGAGGTAAAGCGGGGAGAGGAAACTCAAACCACTTCTGTCAGATAAACTGAGCAGATAGGGGCATGATAGGCACCCACCTATAGGGGCCACAGGTCTCAGCACGGCAGCCTACAGTGTCTGTCCTCTAAACAATTCAGCAGGGAGTTTCCCTGTTGTGGGCACACGGTAAAACAGTGAGGAACGGTGGAAAATTATGTTTGTTTTCTCCTGTAGAGTGTTATGAAGGTTTCATCCTCAAATCTAAGAGAGAATGCAGATTTCTAGAAAAAACAGGTGAGATGAAGCTGAAGTGTTATTTATACAAACATGAAATCTTTCTGAATACAGCTGTATTACACTGCTTTTCTCAGGAATAATGAAGCTTGAGACAAAAATGTTTTTCCTTGCTTGTGAAAAAGTATTCCAGAGATGTGGTATTGCCTTTCCTCTGTGTGTACAGTTTCATTTTCCCCAAGTGGAAGTGGTGAGGAACTTGTGAATGGTCAAATGGAATCCTGTCTATGGTCTGCAGGGCGGAAAGAAAGTGGAAACTCAACTACATTTGTTTCAGGTCATGCAGAAAAGACATTTCCTTGAATCTTTCCAAGTCACCAGGTCCACTGAGGGAACTGGATTACTGAAGTGTCAAGGTAAACTTCCACCTACCCACCTGCCAGTTTTAGATGATACTAAGATGAAAAATATAGTATCTAGCAGTGTTTTGGAAGGATATTAGGGATGGAAAGGCAAAAACACTGACAAAGAGACCAAAAACTAGATAAATAGCAAAGGCAACACTGGGTATGCCAATAAGAAAGGCTCATGTTGGCACCGAGAAGCACAGGTGGTTTAGTGTCGACACAGGAATTACATAAACATTGAACTATCACTCTGACAGCCTTCAACACTGACTTCCCAGTTCATTTCCTGACTTTGCATCTCCTCTACTCCCACCCTACATCTCACCTGGATGCTCTGGGTTTCCAAGGGCCTCATGCCTTCTGGTGATGGCAAATGCTCAAAGCACCCTCTGCTGCCATGGTCCACTTTAGCCAGCTCCCTGACCTGGATTGTGCACCCTTCCCAATCCAAGGAGGCTCTTCCCCAAACGGGCCATCCCATTTTGAGCTAAGATTCTCCCCAGTCCACTTTCACTACAGTTGAAGTAAAAGGGTTCTGTGTGTAGTCTCTTCCCACTTTGAATTCAGAGCACAGCCTCTGCCAAAAAAATCCTCTTCATGAAAAATCCACCTAGCTCTTATCCTATATTGAAATTTAGAGATTAACAATGGGCATCTCCTATTGAAATTTCGTATCTATTTTTTCTCATTCAAAACTTCTGATTCCAGCTCTTGCTATAGGGTATTTAGCACTTCTTAATTTATGATGGTGCAATGTGTTCATCTTCCTAATACCTTAATTCCCTGAATACTGCTACAATGCCTTTTGTGACTAGGATATAGTTAGAACTGAAATTCTTTGCCTTTTCACTTTGTGATTTTTCTCTGTATAGTTTATAGCTTCTCTGTATAGTGTTGAGTTGTAATGCATGAGACCCTCAAGATGTTATGAATGGTGTGATCCACAGGTGACATTTTCCAGTATATTTTTGGGTTGATCTGATACACAAGACGTCAAAAGCCCGTTAAGAAACAAATAAGGTTACTTGTTGAGAATTAGGATGATTACCATGATTACTACAAAGTGCATATCACTCTAATCACAGAACTAGACTAGAACATGGAAAGAGGTAACTGTATGGAAGAAGATGACTCTTATTCATCCTTTGTAAAATGTTTACTCTGTGGAATGTGTGAAGGTATCACATTACCTATACACATGATTCTAATGGGCATTGTAAAGAATATTAGATTTTTTCAGGACAGACTACCTTCTAAAGTGACTACACTACCCAGGGAACTCACAAGTAGTAAAAGAGCACCTTTCTAGCATATTTCTAGGAGTGTCAAGTTCTCAAGGCCTTAGTGAGAATAGTAAATTGATTAGGGACACTGGAATTGGAAAACAGATGTCCTGTGTAATTGTGCCAAAAAGCTATGTCCTTTGTGGTCCAAAACTTCACTCCTCATTTTCTGACACATTACATAATTTATCTATTTTATTTGTTTGTCAGTCTTTCCCATTAAAATATAGGCTCCACAAAGCTAGAGACATTCATTTTGTTCTCTGTTGTATCACCCATTCCTGGCAATTCATAAAAGGTTTCTGTAATGAATAAGAAGAAAGAAAGTATGGGGAGGCAGATTTTTGGCTCAACAAGACTTTAACAGGATGTATATTTTTGACAAGCTGGGTAGGTTTTCCCAGGCAGTGAGGACTTCCCTGGAGCTCCAGTTGTGACCAAATGACTTTTAGCGTGGGGAATTTTAAGGGATTCCAGATTGGAGTTTGGCCACTAAAATGACTTTCAGCCCTATGGTTCTGAATATGAACCTTTGTCAAAGAATTTTCAATGAAGGAATCTTGGACAATCATATTGTTATGATAGAAAGTAAGTGACTAATTGAACTGGGGTATGGGGGCAAGTAGTAAGAGATGACATTGGGCCTCTCAAACTGGGGATCTTGGTGCCACTGAAAGGAAAGCTGAATTTCAGTAGAATAATCCACACCCTTATCTATACGAAGGTGCCTAAAAATGGTGGGTGCCCTGGGTGAATTCCTTGAGCTATACAAAGTTCACTGTTATTATCTAGCATGTAGGTATAGCATCCCTGGTTGAGAAAACTGGCCCAGAGTGATTTCTGTAGCTATAAAGGGCGGAGGTCTAAATTGAATCCCTTTCTTCACTCAAAGTTCCTGCTCAGCCTTCTGCTCTGGAGAGCTGGGAATGAGAGTGAGGCTCCTTACCAGGGAACCTAGTGGTTGCTCATCCACACAGGGAGAAGGTCCACCATGTGTCCCTGACTCCACTGTAGACAGTGCCTCCCCAATCCCAGCTCCAAGGCTTACCACGTGCTACCAGAGCGCCTCACAGTAAAACCCCAAGTTAATGATGGTGACACCAGCCAAACATTCTTGGGTGGGCTGGTACAACCTGTAATAGAGAAATATTAAGACAATGGGTTCTTACTCTCTCCCCTCTGGTGATGATGCCTTGTGAAAACAGCTAATGGGCAGTTGAGTGCAGTGCCTTGAGATCTGGGAGAAAAGGAACTCAACAGAGAATCAGGAGTAAGCTCTTAAAGCCAAGGGGAAATGGAAAGTGGAGGAAGTTTGGAAAGGTAGGTGAAGAAAGCACTGGAGAGCACTTGGACCACACGGAGTGAGCACTGTTGAACTTGGTTTTAGGGGAGTGTTTGTCCAGCTGCAGCATTACAGCTCCTTTCTTTGTACACTGCATTTATTCCAGTAGGCAGAGAAGAAGGGAGAGACCATGAAATCCCAGGAAGAGGAAGCAATGAACTAGGAATGCTTCACAAAAGTAATTTTCCATTTCAAATAGCTGACAGCATCCCCTACTATAACGTGTGAAAGCTTTTATTTGCTGTACCAGAAAGGCTGTGAGTAGATGGTAGAGTCTGGGTCAATTTCTCCTTAACAGGAATATACTGTGCATTAGAAAGATGACTGAATATGGATTCAAGGGTTTGTGGTATTTTTTTCACTTGCAATTTTTAGAACCATAATTCAACACTACTGGATTAGAGCACGTTCGACCAGAGTGAAAATCAAAAGCCTTCCTATGAGGGAAGTCTCAGTGTTATAGCTGAAAGAGGTGACAGCTGAATTACTGCCATCAAAAATAATTTATTAACCATGTCTGTACAAAGAACTCTGGTAGGCACAAAACCCCAGGGGCTTTCTGTTTCAACGCATCCTCTGCTCTTTGCTATTTCCTCTGAGTAGTCTGGCTATTCACCTGTGAATAAAATGGATACCATGCAAACTTCATCTTTGTGGAGAGCATTACAGGAAGAGAATGCTGGCTCTATCGTCTGGCCTATAGTGTGGGGAAGGTGTACTGGGAGCCTGCCGTGATCAACCTCTCATTCCTGGAGCTTATAAATAAAAACATCTCTGGTTTCCACTTCAGACTAGGAGATCCGAGTAGAGTTGGCAAGCTAGGTTTTGCACCATCAGCACATACCATGCTGATCCTGGCTCTTCAGCGTTCCTTTCCCTCTACTCCACCCTGTCCCCTAGGCAGGTAACATGCTGCACATGAGATTCAGACACTTGGGTGCCTCCTTACCCAAGGAAAGAAATCAGCAACAGAACTTGAGATGCCAATCCGAAACCTTTTTGCATTTTACCTCTCAAGAGCACTTGCCTTGTGACGTGTGTACCTGTGCTTATATCCACATTTAAAGACAACCTCTCTCTCTCTTTCTTAAAGGTAAGTTATTAATGGCCCTGAGAGATGTGACAGGTCTGATCTCTCCGCGACCGCCTCCACCACCAGCATTGCCAGGAACTCCAGGCAAAGGTGACTCTCCGTGTAGCTGCCCCGCGGCCAGGCAGGAGAGCGCCCGGGTCCCTTCCCCAGACGCGCGCCCCCACCCTGCGGCGCCAGTCTCTGACCGCACCGAATCCACACCAGAGACCTCTCACGGCCGCTCAGGAGCCGCTTTTGCCACACTTCTCCAGAGGGGCTTTGCTTGGATCATGTTTTTATCTTGTGCGCACTGACAAACCACCTTTAGGTGTTGGTGGGAGGCGCTACTCCGCCCGCATTCCAGCCGGTCCGAGGCGACTCTGCACACACACGCACACCCCCACCCGCCTGGCAGCGGCGCGCGCCTGGAGCAGCCTTGGCCGTGTCGTTCTCGTCGCCCGGGACCCCTGGACGCGGACCTCGCTCCAGCTCCCCACACCGCACCGTGCAGCATTGCCCCGGAGCGACCTGGCTTCCTCCGCCGCTCTTGTTGCCGCGTGGCCCCCGCGGGCGCGCGGTGGGTCCCCCCTGGCCCGGGCTCGCGGCGACACCGGAGTTTGATTCTGGGCGGCGGCGGCGGCGGGAACGAGGAGCCGGGCCGCTCGCCCTCCGCGCCGCGCCGCGATTGGTCTCTCCCAGAGAGCGCCGGCCGAGGGTTGGCTGCGGGCCGCCTGAAGAACAGGTGCACTCGCCGCCGGCTCGCGGAGCAGCAGCAGCAGCAGGAGAAGGAGCGCGGCGCCTAGCCGGGCCCCCTGTGTCGGAATGCGGCTCGCCGGCGCCCGGCACCGCGCGGCCGGCCAGCCTGGCCCCTGAAGGCGGCGGCGCGAGGCCGGGGGCGGGGAGCAGGCCGGGCGCGGCGCCCCGAGGATGCCGGCGCGGCTGGGGCGCACGCAGGCGGTGGGCAGGGGAGGCCGAGGCAGCGGGGCCCCGGCGAGCAGGAGGCCGCTCGGCGGGCTGCAGACGCGCTCCGCTGCCGTTCCGTGACCGGGGCCGTCTCGCCCCTCGCGCGGCCGCCGCCGCCGCCCTCTCCCCTTCCTTCCCCTCCCTCTCCCCTTCCCTCCCCTCGCCGGCGCGCCCCTCCCCCGAGCTCCCCGCCCGCAGACCCACGCTCTCCGCGCTCCTCGCTCTCTCGGGGGGAGGGGCGTGGGGGCGGGGAGCCGATTTGCATGCGGCCCCGGCCCCGGACGCTGCCTGAGCCCGCGCCCGCCACCGCCGGAGCCCGCGCGGCCCGTGCCTGTGCGCGGCCCTCGGGGGCGAAGGTGAAGCCCAGCTCCTAGGATGAGCGAAGGCGCGGCTGCTGCCTCTCCACCGGGGGCCGCGTCTGCAGCCGCCGCCTCGGCCGAGGAGGGCACCGCGGCGGCTGCGGCGTCGGCGACGGGCGGGGGCCCGGACGGTGGCGGCGGTGGCGAAGGGGCGGCCGAGCCCCCCCGGGAGTTACGCTGTAGCGACTGCATCGTGTGGAACCGGCAGCAGACGTGGCTGTGCGTGGTGCCTCTGTTCATCGGCTTCATCGGTCTGGGGCTCAGCCTCATGCTGCTCAAATGGATCGTGGTGGGCTCCGTCAAGGAGTACGTGCCCACCGACCTAGTGGACTCCAAGGGGATGGGCCAGGACCCCTTCTTCCTCTCCAAGCCCAGCTCTTTCCCTAAAGCCATGGAGACCACCACCACGACCACCTCCACCACATCCCCCGCCACTCCCTCGGCCGGCGGCAGCAGCGGCGCCTCCGCCTCCTCCAGGACGCCCAACCGGATTAGCACGCGCCTGACCACCATTACGCGGGCGCCCACTCGCTTCCCGGGCCACCGGGTGCCTATCCGGGCCAGCCCGCGGTCCACCACGGCACGGAACACTGGGACGCCCCCGACGGTCCTGTCCACCACCACGGCCCCCTTCTTCAGTAGCAGCACGCTGGGCACGCGACCCCCTGCGCCAGGAAGCCCCAGTACCCAGGCGATGCCCTCCTGGCCCACTGCGGCATATGCTACCTCCTCCTACCTTCACGATTCTACTCCCTCCTGGACCCTGTCTCCCTTTCAGGATGCTGCTGCCTCCTCTTTCTCCTCTTCTTCCTCCTCCACCACCACCACCACCACCACACTAGAAACTAGCACCAGCCCCAAATTTCGTAAGTAAACACGGTGTCTCAACTCTGATTTATCACCCTGGCCCCTCTCTGCTGTCCTGCCATCTGTGCCCCTTGCTGCTTGGCTTCTGGCAACCCCCCTCCCCCATCCCAGGTCGGGCGCGCAGAGTGCAGGACTGGGCGAGCACAGGTGTGCGCCAGTGCTGGGTCCCGTGTGCGGCGGGGCTGGGGAGAAGAGCGGGCAGACCGTGCAGCTCCACGGCCTGACTTCCGTGGGTCCCGAATGAGAACAGAACCCCTGACTCTCTTGAAAGGGTTAAGGCCAGTGCATCCGCTCTTACTGCAGACCTGCGGCCAGGCGAGCTCCGGCATCCCGTTCCCGCACCGGGCTGGGGAGGGAGGGAAAGAGGGAGGGCCTTCCCCAAAGAGCCCTGTTCCTGGTCGCCCGTGGGAAGCAAGGAGAAAAAAAGGCCCCAGCACACTGATCCAGGAAAAACCACAAAGGGAAGTGAAGGCCGTGTGGGGGTTAGGATGTGATGGAGATGTTGGTAGACTGTAGCTGAAGCCCTTCCATCAGCCCTGGCCCAGGCCGGGACCTGGAAGGGTTAATTAGAAGCCATTGGGGGAGGTTGGGAAAAGAGGCGATCCTAGGATAAACTGATCACCCCCTAGCCTGCCAGTGGCCCAGAGACAGAGGTGTAGAAATTGATTCTGTGGCCACTGAGCCTGAGTTAACTAGGAGGAAATAAGAAGAGAGCCCTGCAGAGTGGCTGCCCCTGGGGTTCTGAGCAAGAAGGAGAGCTTTTTTTTGTTTCCTTTTTTTTTTTCCAGCTTTGCCAAGCATTTGCTTTTGTTCTTTTCCCAAAGGTGGGGTGTGAACCTGATCTCCTTGCCCTCCCAGCTTGAAAGACAGGCAGGCTGGGACAGAGTTTTCTGCACTGGAAGGGAGAACACCAACCCTTTCTGATTCACCCTTTGCGTGAAACATGTTCAGGCTGGCTCAATTCATGAAGGTCCTAGACAGTTAACCTCATTCAAGATAGCTTTTTGTATATAGGTATAGGCTTTGTATTTTTCTGAACGTTTTAGGTAACTAACTGACCTCCCACCCCACCCACTTAACTTATTCTAAGGAAATCTCAGGAACTTCATTTATCTGATGACTGATCAGGGTATGGGAATAGTTTGTGAAGGTTATTTAGGACAAACCCCCAGCTTGCCAGTTCAAGTTCTTTGGAAAGCTCTTCTGCAAAAACTGATTATGCTGTCTTGATACTGTATTTCTGTTCGGGGCTGTAACATCCAGGGGAAAGACAGTGCTCCTCATTAACTCCTCAATGCTGCTAGGAATTCCTGGTTTGCTTTTTCTGTCATCTGGTATTTTTTTCGTATCCCTAAGCTGTGATCTTCCTTAACCCTCGAAACTTTTTTCCAGAAAATTTTTATTAAGGATTAAGTGTACTTGTAGGTAAGATCCAGGAGAGAAACTCCTTTTTCCTTGTACACAGTTTTGGAGAAAACAGGCTAGACAATAAATGCCAATCAGGAAAGAGAGGGGAAGGAAGGATTCTGCCAACACTAGAATGGCAGGAGAGTCTGTAACTTATAACTTCTCTGGTTTGGTTGGAGCAGTCATTTTTTTTTTTTTTTAAAGCAGTCATTTCTGAAAGCAGTTTTCTCAGATGTTTAGAGGCGCCTCTCAACCACCTAGCTTGAGTTTTGTGCAAGGATGAAGGATTTGCTGGTGTATGTTTGAACATATTCAATCCACTGAAAATAGGTGTCCATGGAAGCCCTAGATTGTTTTTTTTTTTTATCTTTCGATGCAGTTGATATGAATCATGGAGTGTTCCAGCACTTCCCAGCCCTGTGTGGGGGGGTGCACTTCTTGGGGTGTTTTTTGTTCTTATTTAATTGATTTCCTTGTGTTCCATTCTGGGGAGGTCTTCAGAGAAAAAGCCCAAGGTAATTATTTCTGCCCCTCTGCTCTCTTTCTCCATTCTGTAGAAGGGAATGGCAGCCTGTTTAATAAGTAATGATTATTGACAGGAAAAGAGGGGAAAAAATCTGTAAATGATGTCAATGTTCACATAGACATATAAGCATTATTTATTTTATTTGTATTTGTGGTCTAGCCCTTTATCTGTTTGAAATCTTTAACAAGGAGCTGAATTAAGGGATGAAAGGCAAGTATGCAAATCTGGCAGAAAGTGACCTGGTTTTGATAAGGGAAATGTTACTGAAAGGTAGATTATGTAGTTTCCATAAAGGTGGGTTTTAGATAGGTAGGTTGTGTGGCAATTTAAAGAAAAAGCATGTTTAATTATTTTTTCATCTAAGGTTGCAGGATTCACAAAAGGAAACAAAGATTTCATTTGAGGGATTATCAGCATTGTTATGCTGAGCTGAATTATAGCTTGAATGGCTGTCATTCATATTTTTCAGTTGTTTTGATTATGTCAGTAAAGTTCCCAAGAGAGAAATTCCCTTCTTTCTTGGCTCCTGCCTCCATTCCTCAGTAGGATGTTTTTCTTCTTTCTGTGCTTGTTTCTTTTCTTTCCAATATAAGTCATGCATTCAGTTTTTGCATCTGAAGACAGTCAAGCATGATGCTGTTTTTGTGAGGCTAACCTACAAATTCTTTAATGGCCAGGGTCTTGGCTCTTGAATTGAATCTCTCATGGCTTAGAGAATGAATGTCTTTGTGTTGATCTCAGAGCAGTCAGAAGGCTCAGGTCTGTAAGGGCAGCACAGTTCTTTGGAGTGGGAGGCACTTGTTCACTGAGAATAAACACACTTGCTAATGGATAATGGGACTTTTGCAAGCAAAAGCTCTTTGTGCTATAGGAAAAGCCCAGTTTAGAACTTACACAGCAACAGGAGAAGAGCTTAGAATTTGAGTCTTGTCTTCTGTCCTCTATCCCTTAGGCCACGAGTTGGATGAAAAGTTTCCTTCCTGTCCCTGGAAAGTCTTGGCTTCCCAGTGGCCCAGTACTTCCTTCCCTTAGGCTCCTTAAAAACAAGTGTCTTAAACATATTGCTACTGGGGGTTATTTCAGTAAACGTCTTTTGAAGCATTTTGTATCTGAAAGAGGTTAGTCTACAAATTTTGAAGTCAACGAGAGGTCACTACAAACAGAAGAATAGTGATTTTGGCTAACCTCTTTTCCCTATTATAGCCCTTTCACTTCTATTTTCAGATTTGAAACATATTTGTATAATGTTTCTAATACCAATGTGGATTCACTTTGAGTTCTGTAATTCTTTTACTCAGTAGAAGGAGATATTTAACAGGTAAAAGGCCAGTCAATGGCTGAATTCAAAGATAAAGACAAAGTGTACCTTTTAATAGACTATTCTTCAGATCATATTTGGAAGGTTAGTTAATTCCAGTAAATTGGATCACAATTATTGAATAGTGCATTTAGAAAAGAAATGAATATCATATGTATTAGTAATTTTTAAGGATGTTACAGAGGCAAATTTAATTCAACTCTTTTAAATAAAACTGTAGTCATACCAATTGTGAGTTTTAAGAAAGCCCTTGATGAAATCAACCATTTTCTTGTTTATTCTTTTCAACATCTTTACTCCTACAATAAGCATACTCTTGGTTGCTTTGTGAGTAGGCTCAGCTATAATTTGTTAAAATAAAGTTACTTCTATACCTTATGTTCTGTCTACATGAGTCAAGGCCTTCAAAGATACTCCAACATGGAAGGTACTGGCCCCAATCATGCGTGTGTTGTAGCCAAAGTGAGAGGATTCAGAGCTCAAGATCAGCCATTTTTTATGAAATACAATTGAGAGCTTTTTTATGAGCATATGATGCAATCTGAGTATATTTTGATTTCCTTTGGTCTTAATACAGAATTATGGGACTTTTCTGCTTTGATCAATTGCACCATACAGTTTTGTTCTTTAGACTCTTATGTCTTTAGACACTTACCAAAAAAAAAGTATGTGGGGTTGAGCATTGGCTACTTTTAGGGCCCCTTTGAGTTTGATCTGAGTGTATTATAACAACACCATGGTTTAAGCATTCCTCTCAGTTCCTGGTTACCAAGGAAGGGGGAGTGGGGGTATTTTTTGCTAATCAAGAATACCATTTCCAGGTTTAACTTGTGAATCTAGCCACCTTACTATTTAGTTTATTTCCCAGATAGACTTTATTTTAAATGCACAGTGTTGATCCACATGCTTATGAAAAAAAAAAAAAGAGCTGCTTTGAGGCAGTTTCTTTCTGCTACTGAAGGGTTCATCTTTTCTCAGTCTGGGTTGGGCCACAGGCAGGCATCTGGTGCAGTTTGTGGGGTCATTGCCACCCTGGGAGAACACCTGAACAAGGTCTCTCCTTCCTTTCAGTGTTCCCAGCCTTTCCTTCTGGTTGTGCCATAATCCACAATGAGAGAGCTGATTTTCAACTTCTTTTGTAGAAATCATTTTCTCATAACCTCTCATATTCAGTGGCAACCATATCTCAATATTCTATCTGGAAAATTGAAAATGGGACATGAAATTTGGCCCTGAAATATAAAAGAGCAAGGGAAGAGTCATAAATCTAAGTATTTAAAATACATTTGAATTGCTTCTCGATAGAACTGAAATTCATTTTTCTTACTTTCAGTCTGTTTTTATCTCTAGACCAGTGTGTTGGGTAAGCCACGACACTCAGATTGCCTTGACAAATACCACTGAAATGCTGAAAAATTTTACTTATCTGCTCCCAGGAATGTTCCCTGTAGAACTGTGTTCATGGTGAAGGTATGGGGAGGGATGGACTTGTGCACTCAGCTTTATAATGTTAAGGTGACATATCTGAATAAGTTATAATGTCAAGGTGAAGACATATTTGAGTAAGTGCTTCCCATTCATGCAGCTGTCTGCAAGAATCATAGCACACTTGTTTGTTTTTCCATTTTCATTAGTCTCTCACTGAAGATTTCAGTTCCATTGTTTTGAATCATGGCTCTCATTGAAGATTTTTTACAAATTTTTGATTTTTTTATCTTTATTTTTAGGATATGGCAAAAGCTCTACGCAATAAAGAAAATTTTGTTATATATTCATAGTAACCTTGGTCATTTTAAGTTGTTTTAAACAAATTATCACTATGATAAGACATGTTGGACTGCTTAATTAGATTTAAAAATTAAAAGAAATTTAGGTAATTCAGTTATAAAAATATCTTAATGCTTTTTAAAAACTAAATTAAGTATTCTAAAACTTGGTAGAAGACTAATGGCTATTCTCCCACATCGATTGGTTTACACATCATATTAATAAGGATAACATTTATTATCTGATTCCACTACACAGTTGTACAATTAAACAGAAGCTGTTATATATGTTTATATATTACATTTCCATAATCCATGTTATACATTTCAGTCTTTTAATTGATTTTTTCAACATCTAATTGTAGGCCTTGCAAAGCTGCTAGTTAATTGGTTGATTTTAAATGTTTATAAACGTAATTGCTTAAAAAGAAAATTAAGATAAAACTTAATCTGTGTAACATAAATTCTCCACTATCTTGCTGTAACGCCAAGGCCTTCTCCTGAGTGTGTGTCTGCTGGTTTCGGTTTAGCTCCCCCCACCCCCACCCTAAGCCACACCTCTCATCACTTGTTCTTCGTTAAAAAGACGATAGTGACGAACTCTCCATGCAAATTCAGATTCTTCCTAACCACTCTAATATGCAACTGCCCTGGGAATCTTTTATAATTTTTTTGTCCATATAATTCAAAGTAACTCTCCTTCCTTTTTCTGTCTTGAAAAAATCAACAACAATTAAACACCTTTTGGAGTTTTTTCAAAGCATCTAACTGCGTTTTAATAGAAACTACAATTATCTTTCATTTCCAGAATCACATCCATGGCTTATATAATATTTATCTAAATTACATAATTACCATAACAACTGGTATAAAGAAGTTTGTTACTTCAACTGAGTATTGGTAAGGGACTAACTCATCTTGCACCTGCAAGGTAAGCAGGTTTCCTTGCACCTGCCTGGTGGCTGTGCCCTTTCCGAGGTGCCAGGGTCTGTGAGGATGCTCCTTCGGGGCTTGAGGGAGGCAGCTGATGACAGCAAATTGGCCAAGAGGAGTTTAAGAAATTGACTGTGATAGTTGGTAGCATTACTGAAAATGAGTGCCAATCATTACCATATTTATTAGGGTCTTTTGTGGAAAAGCAAAAGTATATATACTTTAAAAAAAAAAATCCCAAACTAGAAACGTGTCCTTATATCCTATGAGAACTATGCAACCTTAAGAAACCAATTTATTTTCCATGACCTTTAACTTCCTCCCCTGAGATCATGGGGGTGATGACAATACCCTGACTTGCACACCACTCTAGAAAGAGGTCATTAACTGCAAAACACTTGACTGGGAAGTGGGTAGCTGGATCTATTCGTCAGGTCATTGAATCAAGTTGGAATCTTAGCTAATTTGCCCCCCAGGATGAGGGATCTTTCATCCCAAAGATTATTGTTCTTGCTTGTCCTGGATTTCTCCTGTATTCCTTTTCTGGTGCAGTGTGAAAATCTACCTCCAATCAGCTTATAAGTTTAGTTACAAACTAGAGCCCACGGTTTCTCGTACTTTTTTTGGTGTTTGTTGAAGCCAATTTGGGACAGCTCATTACAGGACCTTGAATTTGGGAGGAAATGAATGAGATTGCTGAATGATCTGGAAATTTGAAATCTACAGAAACCTAAAGATTCTTGATAAATGGAAAAATGCTCAGGGCTCCCTTTTGTTCTGTTTCTACACAGTCTTATTGTCACTGGGTCTTTAAAGTTGGATGAGAATTGAAGTGGAAATAAGCAATGTTTGCATCTCATTCTGTTCCTCTCAGCATTTACTGTGGATTAGGTAGTCCAGAATTAATAGCATGACCACATCCATCAGAGAACTCTTTCTAGATATATTTGTTTGCACATTGGAGAAATTTAATTTTAACATGTTGAAAATATTTATCAGTCTGTTATAAAGTTCATCCTGCGTTATATATCAAATATTACATTTTATTGTTGTATGTTTCTTTTTATTTTTTAAGGCAGGTAGGTGATTGTATATAAATCATAGATTGCCATTTCTGAGCATACAAAGAGGTTAGTCAGAAATAAACCTGAAAAACTGATTTCAAAAATTATTTTAATAACAGAAACTTGGCAGCTTCCAGTGATAAGATTTTGTCTTTGAGGCCTCTTCTAGAATATAATGAGAATCATGGATGCATGGTAAACTATAAGAACATTTTATTTTAAAAGTCACCTGAATCCATACAGCTACTTTAGCTTAAATACATCATAGCCAGGATTATGAGACTATCATAAATATTATACCAAGTCTTTGATAAAAATTCTTGAACACATTGGTCTGTGTTTTAATATAGCCTTACCAAGCCTATGTAAGACCCAATGCATATCTTCCTGTAAATTGCCAGGGAGTTAGAAGTTCACTGAGAGAGATAGCTACTCCCTCATCATCCTTTTGAGATTAAATTCTCTTGATTTTGGTGACTTGAGTTTTGCTTTTAATACCGTGAAAGGATTGTGCAAAGATTCCCAATCTTGGCTTGGGATTTTGGGTAATAATAAGTGTGAGAGCCGCCATGTGGAATCAAGCTGTGTGCCAAGCAAACAGAACATGATACATTGACATTCTTTGATTTATTTTTGAAATAGTCTAATGTGCATAGCCTAGGCATTATTATCTCAATCATACAAGTAATGGAAATGGGTTTAGAGTGGTCCTACAAATTGCCGAGACCATGCATAAGTTGCATAGTTTAAATGATCAGAAAGATGGGAAGATTGTTTTATGGGTAATTGCACTCATTTCAGTCTTAGTTTCCTAAACTGTTGATACAGTGTTATGGTATCTGTGTATACTACCTTTTGCAAGCCCTTAGCACATGGTAGCATTTGCTGTTAAAAAACTCAATAGGGCTGGGGATTTAGGTCAGTGGTTTCGCTGCCTGCTTTGCCAGGCGCAAGGACCCGAGTTTGATCCCTGGTACCAAAAAAAAAAAAAAAAAACCTCAATAAATGGCACATCTGCTCTGTACCTCTTCTTTGCTCTAGTGAAAAAGAACCTTCCTAATCATAAAATTGCCCTAGTTTGTAATCTAAGGAGAAATTCAGATGTTTCCACAAGAGATAAGGAATGTTTTTCTCTAAAGTTCTTAATTTCTTAATTTCTTTTAGCTTTGTTGAAGAGTATATAATAATTACACATATTTGATGTGTACGTTTTGATGAGATTGGACATATGCATGCATATACCCGTGATGCCATCACTACAGTCACTGTAGAAGACTAAATGTACCCATGATTCCCAAACATTTTTATTTGAGGTAGAAACACATACTATGAAATTTAACTTAATACAGACACACAAAGTATACCGGCAAAAAAGATGCTGTGTTTCAATGTGGCTGTATTTGAAGGTGTCCTATAATGTATTGTTAACTGTGGGTACTATGTTGTACACCAGATCTCTAAAACTTTCTCATCTTACATAATTGCATCTTCATTCTTATCATACAAAAATCTTCCACCTGTGACCTCTTATTTCTTGATTGTTTTAACTCTGTTTTCACCCTTGGCTTCTTGAATTCAGCATATCACTGTCAGAAAACAGTTACAGACTACATTTCTCTGTTACCTGAAATTCAGTCAAAATTGTCTTCTCTGCCCACTCCAGATTTACCTTTGATTACAGAAGTTACTGCATCGCATGCTGACAGTGATCAACACAACATGTCTGGGAGCATCTGCAGGGATACCCTTTCAGTCCTGCTGTCACTTAGTTCAGACACTAGGATACCCATCTTGCTAAGCAGATGATGGACATTGTGCCATAGGTATTGTCTCCTGCAGACTCCAACCCTAATGCATGGTTACCACTTTGGCTACACTAAAAATCTGAAAAGTTCTAAAAAGAGGAATATTAATAGCCCTTTGGTATTGTGGAAAGGATACTACCCAATAGATCTAACATTCCTCACTTAAATGGCATTTTTATGTATCAGGTGTCTTCTTAGGTGAAAGAAAAACTATATTTTGTTGGTTAAAGTGAAAGATGATTGGAGTTATTTTTGCAAGCTTAAAAAAGAAAATGGGGACAAGTGTAAAACTAAATTTGTAAAATGGCTTTTGGAGATCCATGCTGAAAAACAAGAGTACTGTAATGTCAGAAAATGGGTATTATCAAAACCCCTGAAGACAGTGAATGAACCCCATTGCCTAAGAATACCAGCATTACTTACAAAGAAGAGGGGTGGTGATACGGCTTACTCAAACTTAGTACTTTAAAAAAATATTTTAGTTGCCATGCTTGCAAAATCTAGGCTCTAGAAATTAAAAGAAAATAGGGCACAGAAGTGTTTATGTTAAATGCCATTTTGACTGAATTGTATTTAATTGACTTTTTAGGATGCTATTCTTTACTTTTGTATTTAATGTCTGACCAATGCCCATGCCATACTAAATAGCCATAGCTGGATAGACTTCCTTCTTCATCAAATGTGAAGTATTTTTACTAGTGTTAGCTCCCAAACCTGTTCATGTTGGTTATTATTGTTATTGAAATTAGGTAGTGTATATAAATACTATGGAAACTGATAAAGTAATTGTGGTTTCTATTAAAACTAAGTTGATTACATTGGAAATAGTCTATGAGGATAATTCACTTTAAAAATGGTACTGATAAAGAAAATTTTAAAATTATTATGGAAAAAATTTAAGCAGTTTAAGGGAGAATATGTATCCATAAGAAATCTCTACTTGGTTTATTTCATAGGTGGCTTTAATTCTTAATCCACAGTCAATAAACTGAACCTGAAAAATTACAATATACATTACAGATAAAGTTTTATACAAGAAAGACAAAAAATATTTCTTCAAAGACTTGAACTGTATAACCAGATATTTTGCATTTATGTGTTTCACATTAAATTTTGCTATTTTAGGTTAACTAAGAAAAATGTTTACTTATGAGATAGATACTATAAGCTATTAAATTTTGTTTTTCTATAATTTTAAGTATATTGGAAAATCATTATTATGTAATAATGTATCTAAACTTTGGGGTAAAAAATTAAATGAGATGCCAGTTTTTTTAAGCTATAAGTAGACAGTAAGTATATGCAATAAGCATATTCAAACAATGCATACTGAGTTATCTCTCTAGTCTGAAGATATTAAACTTTTGGAAAAATAAAAACTAAGCTCCATGAATCAGTTAAATTATTGATGTTGCTTCTCTGAAGATTTTAAATTTTTTTCTTTTCAGTTTAAGAGTTTGTGTGTTAATTGGTGTCAGCATTACAGTGTTAACTGAGCTGAGTTCCTGCTGTGAAGTGCAGATGTATATGAATACAAACACATTTTCATTTGCTGTGGGAAATACTGCCTTATTGAAAGCAGAGTGGTTTGTCCTGGGCCTTTGATTATTGGCCTTGATCTTTTAAGGATATGGGTGACGATGGAAGCTTAGTGAGTTACTTGATGGCGCTTCCAGTCTGCAGATGTTTACAGTCTTTAGTAATACTGCTGGGATGGATATAGCTGGATGAAATCAATTAGTTGTATGTATGTTAACTCATTACCTGATCTATTTCAAGTGTGACATGAAGGGAAACTGCAAAGGTTAGATGGTAGTCTTTGGGCTTAGAGAGGAGAGTTTAGGTCAGGTCATGTCTATACCAATGGGATGATTAGTTCAAAGATCTTCTTGATGATATAATCCTGTCATAGAATTACAAGGTTAGGGGGTTAGAGCCTACATAGATAAACTCCACAGTTCTTTGGAAAGTGATGATTTGTAGGCCACATGATGAATTGTGGTCCCAAGTCCCCCACATGGCTCATGAACAGTGGTGAACAAAAAGCCAGTATAAAAATAAGGTTCTGTTTCCATGATGCTTAAGTGTAAAAGGTCAAGACAGTGATTTCTTTGGGAAGAAGGCAGGTGGTGAATGGAAGGATGGGAGGGGACCCCTGGTGTTGAGCACCGCAGTACTGATAATATGCTTGTTGTTCTGGGAGCCAGTTATGTGAGTGAGTTCATTGCATCAAAATGTATCAGTCTGTATTCTTATATGTGTAGTCTTTATATACATCAGTGCAAATTTAAAAAAAGAAGGAAATCTTTTGAAACACTCTTTTGCCTCAGTATTCCATGCAGCCAGGGTGGCAGCCTGAGTCACATTCATAGTTCCCAGGTCCTAGCTCTTGAGTGTTTGCTCTTCAGCCCTCACAGTCTGACAGATCCAAAGACAAGATGCTGTAACGTCTGCAGCTTCCTTTGTTTTAGGATCTTTGCTTAGGGAGACCCATCCTCATAACCATGTGCCTTTTCACTGAAGCCTTCCTTCCTTTATGTTTATATTAAATAAAGCTTTCTTTTAGGCATACCAGTAATGTTTCTGATAGAGCATAAGTTGCCACATTTTTCATACATTTTACACATGTAGAACCATCTTTGTATCCTGAGAATGGCTTCTATCACTGTTGTGCAAACATCAACGGGCACGATACTCAAGAAAGACCTTCATGTACTCTTCTGGTTTTTGTTGAGAAGACCAGAGCATATATACTGGAGCATAGTTGAGTGCTAAAATGTATGATTTTAACATGCAAAAATGGGCCATTTCAAAAAGTAGTTGTCAGGGCTGACATACTTAGTTTCAAAAGAGAATTTCCTTAGGTGGAGAAACGGAGAAGTGAGGGCAAGGGAGTAAAAGCCTGGAGGTAAAAGTTGGCACGCCTTGCCTCTGTGGGGACCAGGGAGGGACCTGGCACCATGGGCAGAATAGGCCCTCTTCCAGAAGTGGTGGTGCGGCTTCACCTTTCCCTTAGGGCTCAGGGAGGACATCACTAGGCTGCTATGTTAAGGCACAGTCCGATGTGGTGTAAGGAAGTCACAGAATCTGTGGGATTCTCAGAATGTGCATTGTCTCTAGGATGACTTGAAAGGAAGAGCAGGCCTTGAATTTTAAAGATTCTCCAAGGCTAACTGGTTCCAAATTATTTAAAGATGTAGTTTCTGATTGGCACAGGGTATATTTAAGTATTGACTTCATTCCAGTGCTGCTTCAGGGTGCTGCAAAAAGCACTAGAATTGCTGTGTTTTAAGGATGTTTAGTTTATCCACAGTCACGTCAACACAGCCCTAGATTGAACCCAAAATAACAGCTTTCAAATATCAAAAAATTTGCAAGCAAAGATACAAGGAGAATAGCAAGAAGCAACTCTTGATTGCACTTCACCTAAATTAACCTGTGACTGCCTTCAGAGTTTTCAGAGACAAAATCCTCTTCAGGAATGGATTGCCACATCATCCTTCCGGTTCCATCTGGGATCCTCTTTCCAAAACTCACACCTTTTGGGATTGAATGCTGACATTGCATAGCGTTCAGAAGGAAGCCCCCTTTGATTCCCTGTCCGCACCCGTCACATGGTGAGGAGTCAGAGAAGGAAGATGCTAGAGGTGTGTAGATGAGGACCTTACGTGGTCTGCTGAAGAGCTCCTGTCATAGAAGGAGAACCACATCTGCACATTGATGTACCGACAGCTAAAATTAGTTGTCACCCACTTTACTTATCATGGAGAACCTGAGAAAAGAATGACATTCTCACTCCTGCTGGCTCATGAGGTTGCCAGCTGTTACCAGATAGAGGGGCTGTATCACTGTGTAAGTGCAAATGCTGTTAGCATTAATAGCCAGTGGCATCTCTCCTGTATTTTTTTACTGATCAGATAATTTTACTGATGTCAACATTTATAATATGCTAACGGACATATACTGGTGTTATTTGCTTAGAATATTTTCGGTCTATTTTACTGACTTAGATAAAGGTGAATATTCTTAGTCATTTGTTCCAGTCTTTGTATATTTGATCAGAAGAGAGATTTTTGAAGGGAAAGCAATGAAATAGACCAGGGTTTTAGTAGAGGCAGTGTGGAGTCTGTCTCTCCTTCATCACTTCGTTTTCTGAGCTTCTAAATGCCCTTCTGTGGTACCACACAGATACTCATTTTTCACTGCGAGTATCACTGAGTAATTTATGATAAATAATGAATTGCTGTTTCCTAAAATGCACTACAAATGGCTGATCATTGTAAAAGTCTAAGGAGCTCTATTACTTCTAAATGACTAGATAACAGAAATGTTAACCCTAAAGAGAAGAGATCAAGTAGACAATGCTGCTTTCGAAGCACAGTTTTCCTGCCACTGCTTCTCATGAGCTTTCTGCATCTGAGCTCTGCAAGAACTGGTGCCTAAGTATTTCCTTAATAGAATGGCAAAGAGGGGTCTGAGCCTTTCAGCTTTTTGGATTGATAGAAGCAATACTGGTTTATTTGTAGTGAGGGAGAGGAGGAATATGTAAAATTTGTTTAAAATTTGAAACTCTTAAGATAAGCTTTAAAAATTGTGTTACAACTGAAAGGACTTTGATGTTTTACCAGTGAAATTCGAGATGTTAGGATGCAACAATGTAAGTATTTTGGTTGCACATCAATCCTGACAATAAATTGTAAAGAGAAAACATTAGAATATTTTATCTTGACCAAAGCTTTACACATATATCGGATTTTCTTTTCAAAATTAACTCCTGCCATGATATTTGTATTCTTTCTCTTAGCCTTCTGTACAGAAATAGTTATCAAACACATATCCATTTGAAATTCATATCTCCTTGGTGCTCCAGAATGCATTTGTGCAGTAGCTAAATGTCGTTCACAGTGAATGTGTGTGTTCTACATCCTGGTTGCCATAAAATAGCTACACATCTAAGTGTTAGGATTTAAAGACTTTAATTGCTCACTGCAGAATGTCTTTATGTATTGCACTCCCATTGTGAAAATTGAATTAAATTGCCATTCTGTGAGCTCCGTATCGTGAAAGGAGAGGCTCTACGTGAGGAAGCCATTGAAAAGGTGATCTTTGGCCAGTGATACTTTTCAGCCAGAACCTTTGCTGAGTTTTAGCACAGTTCTTTCACATTTCACCAGACTTATTACTTTTCCAAATAAAATCCTTGGTTACTGTACTAGAACTTCTTCATTCCTTCACAAGGTATGCAGTGAATTGTATTAAAACAGAGCATACATGCTAGTTTTTCAGAAGAGTACTCTAGCAGTCCCATCAATTTCTCCTCACGGCTTTGCAGGAAAGTCCACTTTAATCCTCAATTATCCGATACATGTGATCAAGCAAACCTCTTGCCCTTCACAAAACAGGTGCTTTCGTTGCAGGGAAGTTGGGCTGTTGGATTGTTTGAGAATACTTTTCTTTTAGATGACAAAGGATTGTGACCATGTGCTGGGAGAGACAGATTCAGAGAAGGAAAGTGAGTCCCAAAAGCCTGTTTGATGAATGGGCTGCGTGGCTCTGCTTCTGACCATATTCCATCTGCTGTGGCAGCAGCGTGTCCTTGCAATACAGCCCACTTCCAGACCACAGACTTGGAAGTTGTATGGCTTCATCTCTATTTGCCTCCTCTACAACTGACTTCCTTCTTGATGCTTTGCCATTTTGTAAACTGAACAAAAGACCTTGGTGAAGTTGAGGATGTTGGTCACGCATTTCTAGGGGTAAGTTCCATCAAGACTGAGGAAAGAATGGAGAGCTTCTTTCTGGGAGGTTTATCATACCTTCCTACAAAAGTTGTATTTGTTACATATGTTTTTTTCTTGCAGCCATGGAAAATTGGAAAGGGGAGAATTAGAAGAGTGATTCTGAAAGGGAGGAAAGTATTTAAGGTACAGAGGGAACTCTTGCCTGGTTTGGGGAATGTAGGCTCAGCAGTGCTACTTAGTTCTTTGTTCCAAACCTCAGGGTAAACTAATGGGTCTCTGGGCTTAGGTTCTTCTTTTGTAAATGGGATTGTTGGACAGGATGGTCCCTGAGTCTCCTCATGGCAAAGATTCCAAGAAGACAAGGCTTGAAATTTGAGAGTAAAATCTTAGTGAGATTCTTTGAATTACTGATTCTATAATCACTCTCTTCCATTCCCTTTTCCCTCTCTTCTATTTTCTCTCTCTCTCAGTACACACATTCTATTTTTGTTCATGGCATATTACTGTGGGATATTTAGAAGTCCATCATTTATTAATAGCCTGATCTGGTATATTATATAGGTGGGAGTTGGTTGTAGTCAAAAAGAATTCCTAGGGCCGGGGAAGTAGCTCAGTGGCAGAGCACCTGCCTAGCAAGCACAAGGTCCTAAGTTTGGTTCCT
>NW_004624841.1:5228338-5268636 GCF_000247695.1 Heterocephalus glaber | reverse complement strand
CAATTATGAGTGTGCCTCAGTGTAAAACAACTATGTCCTGTTATATTGGTTAGCATGGGGATTTTGATCTGAGAATATGATTTCATTCGTTGGATTAGAATACAGCTCTAGGCTGTGACAAAGTTAGAGTAACATTTAGTTCAAACTGGAAGTGGCTAGTTAATATTTTTTCCACTTCTGTTATTATTAAGTGTACTTATTATTATAGTGTGCTCTGTATAGAAAATTAGAAGTCTAAACTATGAAAAGTAAAACCAACTATAATTCTACCACTCAGCAATAATTACTCTTTATCTTTTTTGAAGATTAGCCAAATTTTTTGCTTTGTGGATATGTATTCTATACGTGAAAATGAAATTAAACTTTAAGACGTCTTTAAGGTAGCTTTTTGCAATTTATTTTAAAATATTTCTATGTCAAGAACACCTCAAACCGTATCTTTCGTGGCTGAAATATATAGACATATTGAAAAACAACGTGCTTATCACTTGTGGGGAATTTAGTAGTTCATTTGAATTTGGTCATTATTATATAAAATTCTACTCTGCACATTCACAGCATGGAATGGAAATTTTGGAGCCAATATGTACACAAAAATTAATTTTTTAAAAGATGAAGATTCTGATTCCTCATCCAGGAAAATTGAGCAGTTCAGTCTCGCCAGTAAATTGTCAGAATGACTGTTCTTCCACAAACCCCTCTGAGGTCCTAGGTGTTGCCTGTCTTTAACAACAAAACAAACAAAACCTTTGCCCAACAGAAAGTATCACCAGAATGTCATGTTGGTGACTCATCCTGCGTTTCTCTAACTAGGTGTGAGAGTAGACCTTGTTAGCTAGTGTTGGAGGCCAGGGCAGTGAGCCTGTCCCGTCTGCAGGGACTTAATGGCCTGATGTTTCCCCATCATCAGGGCCATCTTCACGGCCTGGGATGCTGTCAGGCAGTAGTGAGACCAGAAGTATTACAGCTGCCCCCTGTATGTATGTTCATTAGCAAAGGTTTCCTTCTCAATCCCAGGGGCAGTGTTGTAGGGAGAGGGTGGAAACCTCAGGTGATGGAGAAAGTGTACCTGTTCTTCGCTAGGAGAATATAATATTCAGCTCAGGCTGCTAGCTAGCACGGAATACTGTAGTACAGATAGGGTGGCCTAGACAACAGGATCTTTTTCTCACTGGTAAAGAAGCTGAAAGTTAAAGATAAGGTGTTCAAGCAGGGTAGCTTCTTCTTAGGCCTCTCTTCTTAGCTGGCAGATGGCCACTGTCTCACTGTGTCCCCACATGATCCACCTGGGCTTCCACGTAGAGGGAGACACAGTTCAGTCGATAATAGAAGCTCAAGCACACACATACAGACAAATCAAAAATAATTTCAAATAATCTGAAGGTCTTAAATTGCAACATTCTCTGAGTATAGACAATACCTGGGGGCTGCTCCTCCCCCCTCCATACTTTCTAAGACATCCTCAGTGTTCCGTTCTCAGAGTGCTCTGCTTGCCCTGTGGTTCTGCTCCATGGTGGGTTGGGTGTGGAGCTGGAGATGAGGCTCACCTTCTGGGGAGGTACAGCCTAAGCTGCTCTGCACCTGGTCCTCTGCAGCAGCCGCCGCCTCCAGCAACCGCCAAGTCCAGCACTTTTCCAACTAATAAGTGCCATGGAAACCCAGTGAGCTCCAGAGGTGGGGGAGAGGTAGGTGAGCATCAAATCACCAAGTGACACTGGCTTTTCAAATGCCACATTATAAAAATAGAACTACTTGAGAACTAGCAGGGCCATGCCAGCATCCTGTAGCTCCCTGATTTTTGGCATTCAATTTCCTTTGTCTTACAGTGGTCCTGTGACAAGCAGGAAGACTCTGCTTTATCTCAGCGTGTTGGTCAGACTGTGATGCCTCTCCTCTGGCATATGACTCACTCAAATCAGATATTGATTAATTTGCTTTGGATTTAAAAATCTGAGTCTAGTAAGGGTGTAGATTGACAAATTGATCCTTTAATTATTATAGTTTTAAGATAGAGGATTGTTGCCTTAGCATCTACCTCCTTTTTTCCATTAACAAAACAAACTTATACATGTAATGTCACAGAGAGAGAAATTCTCATCACACCCCCAAATCGATTGATGTGCACATTTAGATTTGGTCCAAATACACTGCACTGATTCAGTGGATATTTGTTGGATTCCATTTATTTTGGATGTTAATTTTTTTGTTTTGTTTTCCACTCTGGATGCTATTACCATCTAATTAGGTTGAAAATCAGCAATTAGAGTTGGAATGCATGGAATGGTTGTTATTTTTCTTTAGATCATAGCTACACTTTTAATGATTGTCAGTCTGTGTTTGTGAGAATATGTGTACTACAAAAGGGGCTGTGGATGTCAGGAAAATCAGGTTGAATCCAAGTTTTGCTTTTTAAAATTCTTTTAAATTTTTTTAGATTTTTAAAATTAAAAAAGTTTTTTTTTTTTTGGTGCTGAGAACCAAACCCAGGGCCTCATGCTGGCTAGACAAGCATTCTACCATGAAGCTAAGTGCCCAGCCCCAGGTTTTACTTTTTATTAAATATGTGAGGTTAGTGGCCTCAGCTGCCATGAGCTCCATTTCCTTATTTACAAAAGCTGAAATAATACTACCTCTTAGCCAATAAGGCTGCTGCACATTCTATAGATATAAACCAAGGTGTTGCATGAGTAATAATTTACACATTGGAGTCCAAGGGATGATTGGATATGAGACAGCTGAGGCAAGCGGAACAACGATGAGAGGCTGAATGTGATTGCAAGTGATAGGCTAATTTCAAAACTTTCATCAGAATGAAATACTACTATATGCAGGAGCTGATGTTTGAAACAAACCCAAGCTAGGAAGCACTGTAGGGAGAGAAAAAAGGATGCTGTAGAAATTTCAGTCCCACAACAGTGTTGAATAGAAAAACGAATATCCATTTGCAGACATTTGGACATGAGTTTCTCAGCCTCAGAAAGGCAAAGGTAACCAGCACATCCTTTCTATTATGTCTGCCCCAGAAGTGTGGCATGCTCCGTTTGAGACTGTACTTGGCATTAATCTCTGATATCTCAATTCCTGACACATTAACACAGACAGAAGGGAAAATGTCCCAGAAGCCTAAAGAGCCTCACTTTCCTTGTCATCCCATCTCATGCTGCTCTCCAGGTTGATTGTTCTGAAAAACTGTATTTCAGGGCTGAGTAGAGAATACTTTTCTGAAGCATTTCTTCCAGAGTGTATGTTGATAGAATTTGCCAACTATTCAACGAGATTTCATATGCTGAGATGAAGTCAGATGATTTATCTTTCTGGAGAAAGGTAAAATTCATCTCCTTGACTTTTTCCAGTCTCTTTCTCATTTTCTTCATTTCCTTATAAATACTTTTTAAAAAATTCAAATGTGGTAGATTTAATTTTCAGAGGATGAAAATTTAAGAATTTGTTTTCTTGCATTTATATTGAAACATTTTGAGATAGAAAACATTCATCACAGCTTAAGGCAGCATGAATTTGTTCAGAGAAGTTCATGGCCTAAGGAGGATGCCTCATTCCTCTTTCACACAGCCTCTCTCAAAAGCCTTCATTTTTCATCTGTTTTGTAAGGACCTACTGTTATGGTTTGGATCTAAAATGATCCCCAAAAGGCTTGTTTTCAGAGATGGCCTCTAGGAAGGAGGAACTGTACTCATTAAAAGCTTGATGTGCTGTTAGCAGGGAGACCCAGGTGGAGGAGATGGATTCCTGGGGGCATGCCTTTGGAGGGTGTGACTATTGGTCTGGTCTCCTACCGGCTGCCACTGGCTAAGCAGCTTTCCTCCACTGTACCCTTCTGCCATGGCATGTCTGCCTTGGAGCCACCCAACCATGTACTCAAACTTCTAAAACTATGAACAAAAATAAATCATTTCTCATTTAAGTTGTGAGTTTCAGGCATTTTGTTTCAGTCATGGAAAGGTGAATTATGTACCTCCTATTTGGCAGATGTCATCTTTGGCACCCAGCACAAGGGCTACAATAACAATGAAGGTAATCTTTGGCCCCTTGGAAGTTACATTCTAGTAAAGAAGTCAGATGTCAATAAGTAAGATAATTTCTGTGATTGAAAAATGCTGAACGGGATACTAGGACAGAAAGTGTGAATTTATGCAGAAGTTACAGAAAGACTTAAGAAGTTTGTGGTAGTTGAACTGAGTCCCCAATGATGAGAAGACAGATATGTGAATATCTGGGCAAGAATGATAGCAGAACAAGGAAGAAGACAACTCAGGGGTGTTGAGGCACAGAAAAATGGTCAGTATGCATAAACATAATACAAAGAGTGGCAGGAAGTCAAGTGGGAGAGTTGGGCAAGGCAAGGCACAGGAGGAATTTGGACTTAGGAAGCTTCTGATATATCTGTGTTTTTGAAAGTTCACTTTGGATGCTATACGGAGTTGTAATCCAAAGGACCACATTTTGACAGGAAGATTAGCAAAAAGGCAGATTCCAGCCAAAAGGTGCTAGAAGCTTAGGCTAGAGTGGAGACATGATACACTATTAGACAGGATGTGTCTTGGAGGGAAGCAGGATTCACATGGAAGGAAAAAGAGGAATGAAAAATCATAACTCCTTCCTAGATTTCTATCCTGAATAAGAGGTGGATATTGACATTACTCACTGAGATGGGGGTGAGGATAAGCAGGATTTGGGGAGTGCTGTGGAAGGTAGGGTGAAAGAGTAGTTTATGCATTAGTGTTCTTCCTGCTTGATAGGTGTGTGAATGGACATAATTAGAAGGTAATTGGAAACAATGTAGAATTAACTAAAAACAAACAAACTATTTAGAATACTGGTGGTCAAGGGTAGTAAACTTGGAGACTCTTGTCATCATTGAAAACCAGTAACAGGGTGTACCCATGCCACATGACCTGGGGGAGTTTCTCGTACAGGCAGTGGAGTGAGGAGGTTATCGGTACTTCTCAAACTTGCATGCACTTGGAATCTCACAGAGGAGCTATACAAACTCAGGCTCCATGGTAGACCAGTTAGTCTCTCTTTTGGGAGTGGGATGGGTGAGAGGCATGAGTAGTTTACTATATGAAGTTCTCTAGGTGAGTCACAGGTGACAGCTGGATTAAATAAAAGAAAGGGAAGGCTTGCTGATCCTGTGTGGTGGCATCCCTGGAAGGGGTAGGGATATATCTGAGGAGAATGAGAGGCGCCTTGTCTTTCAGGCACAAAGGAGGCAGGAAGTGAGAGAAGGCCAGGTGTTAGAGCTGTGAGAATGGGAATCAGCACCAGCAGTGGGAGACCAAGGCCATTGATGTATCTAGCACCAGTGACCACTGTGTGAAAGAGTATTATCCCCCTCCAAAGAGCAAGAGGGTGACTTTTTACCCATTTGCTTCTTCCTGACAAGCTAGGCACAGAAGTTCTTCAGCCTGAGACCAGGCTCTGATGGCAAATGTCCAACTGACATCTCCCTATCTCTAGGAATCATGCAATCTGGGTGGGCAAAATTATTTACAGAAAATCTTAACTATTCCTATTTCTGACATTCTGGCAATAGCTTTTATTATGTTACTCAGCATTATTAAATTTAGGGTGCAATGGAGTGGAGTATGATTTGATGTGAAATATTTCAATATGTGTGTTTTGTCCAATAATTCCACTTTAAAATGTATTTAAAGATTGTGTGTGTGTGTGTGTGTGTGTGTGTGCGCAAGAATGTTCATCACAGAAAATACTTGCAAAGGAATGCTGACGCAATTTGTTTTTACCATATAGGCGTTATAAATCACTTCTTTAAAATCACAGTACAAGAAAATACTACACAACGTGATGTATGAAAAGCAGGTATAAAACATGACTGTTTTGTAAAATAAACATTGGGTATAAATATATAAAACTTTTAAAAGCAGTACATGCTGACTGTGATTACGGTCAACTTTAATTTTCTTAACATTTTTTCTTAAATTTCTTTTCTCTCCTTTTAATTTTCTTAACTTTTCAGTTCAGACCACCTATGGTTTCAATAAGAGTTGGAATAGTGTTTTAGAAGTGATTGATAAATTCTTAATTTTAGATCGGTTCATGAGTTTTATTATCTTTCTCTGAATTTGGAGTAAGACTATCTGCCTCTTACAGATACCCTAAGAAACAAATTAGATAACCTTTGGAAATCATACTGTGTAATCCCTTGTTCATACTAGTTTTTCCAGAATTCAGTATTGCCTCAACTTCTAGTGAACTTTGTTCAGTGGAAGTTTTGTTTTTCGTTTAACATTTTGTTAGTCTAGATTAGCATGCTAAAGTAGATGTAAGATTCATCATTTGTGTTTAGCTCATTGGTACAAACTGGTGTTCTGGAAGGAGGAAGTTTAAATTGTCATGATGATCTCATTTCTCACTGTCAGTGAGCACCCTAGGGTCCAGCATCACTGTGGCTAAGGAGAAGTAAGGGGGGATGTGCTGGAGGCTGCAGGAAGGATTCTGAACCCTAATCAAAGGAGAGACAACCATTGGAGAAATTGTATGTTCTGGCCAGCACTCAGTGTGTTTCAACAGGATTGTGATGCTGGAGGCTGCCATAGCCATCCTGAGACCATGAAACCTTTAGTCTGAGATGAAGGGCCTGTTCATTGATGAGTCCATGAGCTGCCAAAGCAGCCAGAGACTGCCCACCTTTGGGTGTCTTGCTGACTCCTCGTTCACATAGTCACTCGGCATGTCTCTGATGGTCCAGTGCTTGTATACAGCCAGATGCATTACAGTTGACACTAGATGTGGATTTGACATTGGGTTCTCCTGTAACAAACAGAAAATTGAGAAAAATCTTTCATGTGTTTTTATATTTTAAGCATCTATAAGAGCAAAATTATTTTAATGTACTTCTTCCTGTAAATGGCTAGCTGACTTGGCAAAATAATTTCATTTGCTGTTCATGCAAATTTACTGCTGAAATTTCCTGCAGAAACCAAGCCAAATGAATTTGTGAGAGCTTGTGAATGTTAAACAAGTATGTTGCATGTTGTAAATTTGCAGGACTCCATACCCAACATTAGGCCATCCAGTGTGCTCATCCATGCTAACAAGGCTGTTTCTGATCCTGCTGGGCACTGATGGTTACTGTCCCTGAAAATTTTGAGTTTGTATAAAATATATAAGTTATTTATGGTTTGACGGTATAGAAATCTACAGATATATGCTATCATCAATTTGCTTGTATGCTTTGAAGGTGTAATTTAACAAATTTTGCTGCCCTGGCAGTAAATGTTACAAGTGACAGGTAAGTTTCTTGGGTAATTTGAGAAAGTGCAAAACATGATGATATGCAGGGCATGTGGTGTTATTTATCTGTGAATGTAACTGAAATGCTGGCATATTTTTCAGTTAGAAGTAGTAATGACAGAAAGTGAGAAGTTTCAGAGAAGGCTTTGGTGGAATGTTTTTCCCCTTAGGTTTAACTAAGGTTTTCACTTATGTTTAATAGGTATTCAGCAGTGATCTCATGAACACAGCTACATACTTAGGAAAATGGAAAAGGTTTATTGATTCTCCTTGATGAGGGCAGGACCCCTGGTGGAGAAATCCTAAGGGAGAAAGAAGTGGGAATGGGAGGTATAGAGTGAGAATAACATAACAGACTGTCACAGGGTGCCAATGTGTCCTAATGACTGGTAGCTGTGGTCTGTGGGAGCTGAAAGTCTGTGTTCACTGCTGTTATTGCTGCCTCATGCCCGGCCCCTCCCCCAAAGCAGGAAGCAGGAAACAGGAAGGAGGCCAGCAGCTGTGCTTCCAGCATCAAGAAGGACGAGAGCCAGTGAGGCTTGTGCCAAAAACTGGGTCAGTATGTGCAGTTTCTTACAAGGACTATTGGCATTGTATCAATAAAATATCTAGTTTATTTTTTTATTTTTTTTTGGTACTGGGGATCGAACTCAGGTCCTTGCGCTTGCGCAGCAGGCAATGAAACCACTGAGCTAAATCCCCGGCCCAAATATCTAGTTTATATATACTGATGCTTCCCCAGTAGGTAGTAAAAATACAGTACACTAGGTCTTAAGCAGAATCTTTGACAAAAGTCAGTTAAGTCTAAAAGTTGTAACAAGAGTTTAGAGGAGGTGTGGGGAGGGCTAGTCTGTTTCAAAAATCACGAGTTTTACAGAAAGCACGCAGGTTGATTGCTAATGGGCACACCTGGACCATGCCCTTGACTTCAGTGTTTATTCTGCCTATCAACAGTCCCAGGAGGTCATGTGTGTGTGTGTCCTTGTGTCTGGTTAACTTCCACAGTGAGGCTGGATTTTAGACATCATAGGATTATAGTTACTGAATGAAGAGGACTTTAATGAAATTTGCAAAAGAGTCTCTGCATGTCTTGTGAATTTTCTCACTGATCATTAGATGACTGATCTCACAGGGCACCTTATTATTCCCTTTTGCTCACAGGTGGGATTCTCACTCAAATTTCCAAGACCAAGATTTTCTTCCTAAATAAAGGAAAAGGAAAGAGTTTTCTGGGAGAAATAGTCAGGAACCAGGGAGGAGGTTCCAGATGTGCTTGGTTCTAAGGGAGCTCTAGTTTTATGCATTGAGTGCGATTCCCCTGGCTGTATATTGAGGTCCTCACCCTTAATTGACAGCATCAGGAAGTGAGGCCTTTGGATGCAAGTTGGTGGTGAGATTGAGGCCTCTTAAAGGAGTTATCATCCTTTTGAGAAGAGACCCGAGAGCTTGTGAATCTCTGTTTTTGGCTGTTTGAGGATAGAGGGACCAGGCAAGTGTCTGTAAACCAGAATGGGAGTTTTCAGAGACTCTCCAGGACCTTGACCTTAGATGTCCCAGAGTCTCCACAAATATGAGAAATAAATGTTTGTTGCTTACACTACTCAGGCTATGGCATAATGATTATGGTTGCTGGTGCTAAGACACCCGGACAACTTTCAGAGGGAGATGCTTTGATGGCAGATAGGACTGGTGGTTTTTCCGGTGGCCACAGGGGGAGAGGGCATTTGTAAATCTGATAATTATAACCACTACCTGTCTAGCTTTAAAATCTTCACCAATGGAGAGGAAGTGCCAAAGGAAGCCAATAAAAATAGAATTAATGCTGACTTATCTACACTCTACTAAGTATTTTCTAAGAACTTGTCATGGATTGTCGACAACATCTCGTTTAATTCCCCATCTGGTCCACTGGGCCAGGTATTATTATTAGCATCTTTACTTCACTCGAAGGGAGCCTGCAGTGAAGAGTAGTTAAGTAACTGGCCTAAGTTATTGTCGCGTTCGCCTTTGACCAGCAATGACGACGCAACACCAACGCTCTTCTTCTAGCAGTTTATTCAGGAAAACTTAACATTCTTTTTCTTCTACCCCTGGGGAGCACCCGTCCCTAGAATAAGTACCCCTGAACCAACCAATCACGGATAGTCATGTGGCGAATGCGGATAGGTACACGTAAGAGGGGGCAGAGCATCAGACACATCACAGCCAAATAAGGAGTTGTTTATCATAAAGAGCTCTCGCCGTCGGGATGGCGGAAGGCGGAAACCAGCGCCATCTTTAAGGCGCGGCACACGCAGCTCTCCACAAGTTATCCCCATCGTGATAAAGAGGAGTCTTGTTTTGTAACCAAGGTAATAATTTAAAAGTCTCTGTCCCATTGCCTCGCACATACTTAGACTCCAAAAAGGTATTTGCACTATATATCCTACAGTAAATAAAGAAATGGGTATTTTTTTTCTTATGGTCCCAGAGCACCTGTTCTCCAGGCACATGTTCACCACCCAGCCTGTAGGTATGCAACACACAGTTGTGTCTCAGCATCCCCAGATAAGCAGCAACAGGGATAAAGCCAGCTGTTTTTCTCATACAAGATTAGGCACAAGCCATGTATGAGGCTGTTGTCTACTCTCGCTCATAGATGCCCAAGCAGTGGGTTAAAATGATAAAAGAAAACAATTAAATAAGCTGGTGTGAACATAACACAACCAACTTTCAGGAAGGAGATAAATGCTGCACGGAGCCATCAATCCACCCAAATTGCTGTCTCTGGTGTTTCTGTTTGTCTAATAGTGCTTAACCTTGGTTGAAAGATAAAAGTTTGCATAGAACCAGTATATCATATGGCCAGCATTACACAGCTTCGACACTCCAGTAAACCCATCTGGAGAGTTTAAGCCACCAGAGCTTGGCTGCCTCATTAGCTGTCTCTGAAAGGCCTTGGCCAAGCAATAGCACAAATCGCTGTTGTTCCAGGGTGATGGTGCAGAGTGAAAGAAAACAAACAGGTTCAACAGTGTTGTGCTTTGCATGTTAGAATCTAAAGTTACTTGGCTTCCCTAGCAGAGCATCGAGCCTCACACTAAATATTTATATCAGTTATTAGTGCTCCTTAGGAAGTGCTAATCAGAGAGGGGCATCGTAGGACCAACATAATGGACACAAATGCACCCACCTTCCAGACTCTAGGATGTACCTTCATAATTATTGCCATAAATGCGCATTCCTATGGAATCTGAGTTTGTATGGGTCCCAGTCCAGTCCTTGTGCCTTGTTTGAATCTCTGAACTATTCAGTAGCTGCCCAGTCTCTGACTTGAGTGAGAAGCTCACAGTCTCACATCTTCCATTCTGTTTCTAGGCGGTGCTAATACTTTGAAGTGCTGTCTCATTCTTATTCAAATTCTACCCTCTACCCATATTCTCTAGTCTGTTCTCTGGAGCCAAAATAATGAGCCTGTACTCTTTGTAGCAGACTTCAGACCTTTTCATCTCTAAAACAAATCAGTAGTTTCACCAACTTCTTTTCCTAGCTCAGACTTTCACGACTCACACAGCACTCTGATTACTCTCTTCAGAGGCAGAGCATCCCAGACTCTCAAGCTTGTAAATAATGTCATTCTTCAGCAAGACATCTTCTGTGAACCCCTTTCCTTATCTGTAAGATCAATACGTTGTCATACCTGGCTGAAAAGGGTCACTATAAAAATGAAAGAAAATGCTGATTAGTTATTGACATTGTTAGTTTCTGTTAATTGTTAGGTCTAGGACTGAACCCGAGGTCTTCCAGACCAGGGTCCATGTTGACTATTCCATGCAGGGTATTAGCAGTTCCTCCCCACTTTATATTCATGACTTTACTGTCATGCACCACTATCTAACTTTATCAAAGAAGGAAAGGACATTCATTTGGCCAGATTTCTTCATAATCCACATTGCTCTTTAGTGACCAGTTCTGCTTTTTTTTTTACTCAAGACCAACTCCTCATTTTTTTCTCTAGGTGATAGATTCCATCATTTTTCCTTGGTGTAAATCATCAGTTTTCAGAATTCCTTATAAATGCTCCAGGTCTCCCATTCCTCTGGGTCTGTGAGCTAAGCTGTGATCTGCAGATCCTCTGGCTAACTGATGTGTTGTTTCTTGGACCATAGACCTGAGTTAAGAGGGGTGAGGGCGAAGTTCTCTTTTGTTGGACTTCATTCTAGCCCTTTTCTACTCTGGAATTCAGAGAGAATTTTAAAGACAAATCTGCTTCACATCTGCTCATGTAGTTTATATAGCCTAAGCTGGAGATGGAAGAATGTTCTTGCACATGGAACAAAACTGAATAAACCACTTTGTTCTCTCCTATGCTTTCATCACAATTTTCAGGTCCTTCTGGAAGGTAGTACAGTTTTCTTGCTCTGTTCTCAAAGGCCATTATTACTAAGCAGGAGTCACTCTGTGCCAAGTTTTCAGGTTGTTTTCAGGTTGTTTTCATGTCCTTTAAAAAAAATCATCCCTTACTCTGTGGCTCAGTTTGCACTTTGAATATATTTTGCTGTGTTCTACAGTGGGATTATTTGTGATTGCATAATTAGAATTTGCCTTTTTAGAAGACTTTCAAATCACTTGGGCTACCTTTCATTATAGAAGTCAGACTTATATAAACATAAGTAGACTTTATAAAATATAAGGCTACAGAAACTTTAAATTTTTGGTTATATTTTTAAGGTGTGCTTGATCAGATTGACTTCTTTTGGAGTAAGCAGGCTTTTCTAGGTACACTCTGTGTCTTAGTTACTGCATCTATATAAAGCATGCCTCTTTATAATGCACCTACATCTTAAGGTTGTTAGAAGAATTAAGTGCATATTTCAACTCACCCAAAACTGAGTATTGTGGAACACTTAGAAGAGTGCCTGGCACATGTTCATTGAATGTTGGCTCCTCTTGCTCTTGGTATCATCAACACCATTTTCATTGAAAAAGAAAATTCCATTTGCAAAGAAAAAACAGAGTCTCTTCTTTTATGCCATATGTGGCCAAGTGTTTTTTTCCCCCATATGTTCTATTTCATCTTAAATCACAATTCATTTCTGTGAAGAGCTCATCTTTCACACAACTAATATTCTTGGGGACACTGTTTCAAATAGGGTACTGGAAAAGGCATTTTGAAGGAGATAGCATTTGAGAAAGCTCTAAGAAATGAGGGAAAATACTTGTAGGAGGAGGACCATGTTCATGTGAAGACCTTGACCTGTGAGCATGTGTGGCCTATGCAGAAGCACTGACTTGGTGTGGAGGAAAGGGGGAGAGATGACTGCTCATGAGGTCTGAGAGCAAACGTTGATGATAGCAAAAAAAGCCTTAGAAAATAATAGCTTTATATACTTTACTGGTTAGTTAAATTTTAAAATATATTTGTGTGTAAGTTTATTTGTATTTTCATTTTAAAAAATTACATCATGACACCCAGTATCAACTTAGTAGAAGGAAAAAAAAAAGAGATCTCTAATGAAACTATCCCTAAAGGAAATGATGCCACAGAAACTTTTTAAAAAATGTTTTTAAGAAAGGATGCACATTAATTGTATAATTGCACACATCACCTTTTGACTATGAATCAGGAGCTGTGCTGTACAGAATTACCTCTAGCTCTGAAGAACTCATCAGAACAGCCATTTAAATAATTTTAATAGTGTGGTTTCTCAGTTTGTATATCAAACTTGTAGACTTTTTGGTACCATTTTTTCGAAGTTTTCAGAAGTTGGAGATTAAAGTTTCATTTTGGATCATATCCTAGGCACTCTGATTTGTAAGATAACATAATGAAATGACTTTCAAAGAAAAAGAGGAACCAACATACCTAGCTGTGGTTTATTTGGGCTTTAGTAGGTACTTTGTTAGATAGAAGCCCTCTTTTATTCATTGGTGCTTAGATGCTCAATGTAATCTTCATTAACACACTAACCCACTGCTTACATTGTCTTAGTTACTTTGTTGTTGCTGGGATACAATACCCAACACCCAAAGTTAAAGGCAGAAAGGTTTATTATAGCTCAGTTCATAGAGGTCTAAGTCTGCAATTGGCTACAAGGCAGGGTGGCATCACAGAGGAGAAACAGTCTATGGCAGGCAGAAGGGAGCAAAGCAGCAAAGTAGCAAGCAGCCATAGCAGCCCTGTTTCTATCCCTTACATTCTATCCAGGAATGGGCTTTGCCATCTCTTCACACCCAGGGAGGCCTTCTGATTATCCACACCCAGAACTATGCCAGGGCAATCAGTGGACTAATTTAGTAATCACACACCCTTGATCCTACCGTCACACACTCTAGATCCAGCCTCCTCTGAAAAGCCAGTGACCACATGAGGCTTTAGGGAGACAGCTAGACAAGAGCTGTAACACACATCATTGCAGTTTCTTCCTAACTGTATGACAAGAATTCCACCTCAGCTTTGTGTTGAGAAGACCTCTGAGTTATTTGGTTTTTATCACATGTATGGAGTTAATTTTTCAGTTATATTTTGGTTGAAGAGCATCTTTCCTATATGTCATCATCTGATATAGCTACTGATACCATATTGTTTAAGTAATTTGATCTCTGGGCATAGCTCATATATTTTTCTGGTCAAACTAGTAAGACTTAAATGAGGCAATGCAAGGAGGGGCTTATTGAGTTGGTATTAGGGGATCAAATGTCCATACTTTCCATATTGCTTCCCAATACTCTATAACAGGTATAGAAATATACTGTTCCCACTTCTGTGGCAAGCAGTCTTGAAGAGTTGATTGGGTGAGTCAGGAACTCTGACCTCTGGATCTGGCTCTGCTAGAAGCTGACTGACTGGGTTTGTGAATTTTCTAGAGCTCAGTTGCCCCAGTTACAGAATTCTGGGTTAAAACAACAAATCTTTGACATCTCTTTTATGTCAGCCTTTTTCCTTTGTGAGAATGGAAAATATGGACACATCAAAGTCAACATAAAGTTTGGGGATAAAACAAGTGATAAAATTTTTGTATCCTCAGAAGCTAGGGTCAGACATACGTGATCAGGGGACTTACACTTGAGTCCATCTTCCAGTGTGAGCTGGTGGCGTGAAAAACTAAGACCCAGTATTGGGATGAGAAGTCATTGTCTGTGTTATCTTCTCCATCTTTATGCTCACAATAATGGTGATAGTAAGGGAGAGGTGGTCACAGTGATGAGTGTATTGGAGGTAATAGGTGTTGTACTGGTTTTCTAGGCAGTCATAATAAAATAAAATAAAGTGAGAAGATGAAAACAACAGAAATTTATTCTGTCACAGTACTGGAGGGTTGAAGTCCAAAGTCAAGTTACTGGAGTGTTTGTGCTTCCTCCAAAGCCTTTGGAGAAGAATCCTCTTGGCATTCCTAGACATGTGGATCTATCTCTCCAACCTCTTTTTTTGCAATGCCTCCTCGCCTCTGAATCTGTGTTTTTGTGTCTCTGTGTTTTTCCTCTGGTTAGGAGGGACACTAAGGATTTGGGGTTTATACTCCACTCTACTCCAGTTTGATCTCTCTCATCTTTATTACATCTGTGGAAACTTTTCAAATAAGACCACATTCACATATTCTGAATAGCCATGAATTTTGGGGGTCTCTTATCAACTCAGTATTGGGGTCATCGCAATAGTGGATGGGATGAAGATTATGCTGACCATAATGGTGTGTGATCAGATTAGTAGTGCTTGGTTTGGAGTTGGTGATAATGGGGGTAGCACTAAGGCAAGATGACCACCTACTTAACTTTTGGGTTGCTTCATTGCAGATGTATAGCCACCAGCATGCCCCTATATCCACCATCAAATGAAGAAGGCCTGATCCCTTACACAGAATCCTAGAGTCTGCCGTCTGCTTTCGGAGAAGCCAGTTTGTATAACACTGGTATGAGGAAAGGGATATGTGGCCACTTAGATAAAATTAGCACAGTCCTTTTCAACTTTGAGTTATTATGGAATGTTTGCAAGTACTTGAAATTTGAAGGGTAAATATAAAGATATAATAGTCTTAAAACAAAATAAGTAAGTGAAAATTTTAAGCAGTCATGACCATGTCCTAAAGGAATTCCCTGAGCATCTTTGCTGCTGTAGCCACTCACTTAGTTGTGGCTTGGCACAGATGGCCTGTTGTCCTAGCTCACATCCACACTGATTTAACAGGTAGAATTCTCCTACATCCAAGCAATGGGGCTTTGGGCTCACCATCCTCGGACATTGGAGAGTGTTTTACCTGCTCCATTTGAGCTGTGTTCCACTTGGCAGGACACGCATTCAGTTGTAGTAAAAATGCTTGCTGCACAGTGATCCAAATTTGGCTACAAACCTGTGACTGGTGCTTGGCACACGAACAAGTTACTACAGAGTTGGGAAGAGTGGCCTGCTGGTAGTGCCTGAAGGGCTCCTTGAGAAATGGAGAGAAGGTAAAGTTAGTTGTATCCACAGGATACCGCTGCACATGCTTCTCTCTAGCAAGAGTTTTTGTCTACAAAGCAGTTTCATTTTCCTAGAGAGCAATACTATTTAAATACAAGCCACTCAACTTCTCACCAAAATAATACAGAAATAATAACATCTTTAAAGAATTATGCATGATGCTTTTGTAGTCCATATACAGGATTATTGCTCTTCCTCATAGTTCTTACAGGAAATTTTACATGGTCTGTCATTGCATTATTCAGTGGCCTTAAATTGTATCTATTTTTCCTCTTGCTCTAAAGTTTTTAAAGAGTTATCTTTGTATCACTAAGTACTAAGAAGCCCCCATGCTGAAATTTCTAAATATATCAAGGCTCCTATTTAATAGAGTGAACGAATCATTTTTTTCTGCCCAAAAGGTTTTCTCAATTCACATTTTTAAAGTTAAAATTTACTCTAGAATTCTGCAGGACATTTGATGGCTGTGGCAGGCAGTAACCTGTGAATGACCTGCTCTCCCCTACTCTGTAATCTGTTCTTGCTATTCACCTACTAGACACCAGTGCTCTTTTCCTTTTCCTCCCATTAGCTTGCAGCTAAGAGCAAAGAGAAAACCACCCAAGGCAGGAAGGTGTCTGGATAAAAGCACAAAAACTCAAATGCTTTCAACAGTGGTAGCAGCAGTCTGTGCCCTTGAAGGCTGAAGTCTTGAATACTTAATAATGTTCAGAGACAAAATACTTCAGAAATGGAGCCAATACTAATTTATAAACTAAAACATCATACATTAAAGGTAATTTATGGAACTCTAATAGCATTTTTCTTTGCATAGTTTTTTTGTTCGCATAGTGTTAAATATTCTTAGACCAAAGTAGAAATTTCCAACATTTCCTATTTGCCTATGAAACATTCTTCCTCTTGCCCCAGGTAACACTGAGCTGCAGGTCTGTGTTGACATGAATGTCACATGTGCTTGGGTCTCTGGGACTTGAGAACTGGGGAGCACGATGATTTTGATAAGCTTCTTATTAAAATTTTACATTTGTTCCCTAAAATTTCCCCTTCAAGTAAGCTAAGTTGCTTAAGGGAACTTAATCTTAGAATACATGAATATTTGTGCCAGCAAATATTCTTTTTATCTGATTGCCAGTATTAAGGATAGGCATTTCTTCCCCATCAGTGTGGTTCAGGCCAAATGTCGCTCTGTGAGTCTCATTGCTACATCTTTATCAGCAAGGCCTTCTAGGTACTTTGGCCTTTGACCAAGTAATTACGTATTGTCCCAGTTAACCCACTGGAGAATTCATTTACTTCAGAGTAAATGAAAAGTTCTTTAAATAGCATTTTCAGGTAAAGCATTACTGCCGATTAAAAACTTCCTACAGTATAGTTCCTGGGAATTCACCAGCCACCACCCTATCCCTCCCTGTATTCTTCAGGCCTCTAGGTCCCAGAAAGCTTTCATCTTTTATTAGCGTTGGTTGACCAGGAAAGATGTTTTCAGAGGAAATGCCCTTTCTAGGGACTTGTTTTGTTGGGCTGTGGGCCCTGAGCCACATTGGTGGGGGAGTCTTACCTTTTGCTCATCAAGGTGATGGTTCCTGTGTGTCTTTCTGCTGTGACACAAACCTGGTATTTAAACTGAGACAAGTACAGAGGGGCTTTCTTTCTCCACTGCTTATTCTTTCAGTTTTTCTTGTTGAATCCATTCCTTCTTCCTCCAATCTTTCTAATGAACCAAGAAATAAAATAAAAAGTTTCTATAAAGGGCAAGAGCAACACAGTAATCTCAGAATTACTTTGGATACCTAATATAGAAAGAACTTAAACAAGAACAGCATCTGCTCAAGTAAAAAGTGTTTTCTTACAAAAAAGAATTGTTACTCCGTATTTTAGAATTGCCATTATGCTTTTGAAATGTACCGAGAGTAATAAATGTTAATTACCAAGGATTAAAAAGTGCAGGCAAGCAGAAAGATAGAAGATCTCCAAAATTGTATTTACCAGAGAAATAAATCTCTGTTGAAATCTAGGAGTAATGCTGTCTGGATACTCCACTTTCTTTATACTTTTCTCATTTTTTCTTTTGTTTATATTAATCTCAGTCTTCTGAGGAGAATATTGTATATTTGAGTGTATTTGGGGACATGCAGGTGTATTTTTAGATATAGAGTATTATTTCAGACTGGTTTCTTTAAAACTCTGTTCTTTCCTATTCTAACTAGGGCGGGGGACGAGCGCTGTAAGAGAGAATATGTTAGACACGATGTCCAGGGAAATTATTTTTGATGAGTGATACTAACAGTGAAATACTAAAATCTGTTTTCATACTAGGAATGGGGAGACCAGCTTTGGGGGTGGAGAGGATCACAGGTGTGAAGGTTTCCCTGTAGAAATGGAGCTCAGTTTATTTCTAGGACTGGACTGAAAAACAAAGGTACTGAACCTAGGGAAACTAGGATGACAAGATAGAAGGTTGGCAGGAACTGGATCATCCAGTGCCTTCTTGGCCAGCTGCACTCATTTAACTTGATACATTGTGACTGTCCTTCCCTCCTCAGTGTTCCAAAGGCAGTAGAATGTGGCGCTGAAAGCCTGGCTACTGGAGTCAGATAAATCTGGTGTGTAAATTTAGGCAAGCTAATTAATGTCTGCAAATCTTTAAAATGGAGATGATTGTAGTTGCTACCTGAAGGGGCCACTGGGAAGAGAAGTCAGATAATATGTATGAACCAGGGAAGGAGTAGACACTACCTTTAATCAGTTTTAGGGTTGAGTTTATTCAAGGTACATTGATGGAATAACCAAGGGCTTGCGCAAGAAAGGTTACTTAGGGGAAGCTATAGTGGAGCTTCAAGTCACAAAGCGATGAAATCTGCACTTGTCTCTCTCGCCACATTTGGAGTAACAAGCCAAGGCACTCCATTGATGGGTGTCCTCCTGCAAGCCAAGTGCTATCTTCGTACCAGCTTTTACGATCTTCCTGGCAGAGCCATGGCTTTTTGCTCTTTCTCATCTAGCACCTTCTTCTCAGCATTTCTGAAGTAGAGATGCTCAGTGACTCCACATGGAATGAATGATAAATCACAAAGGCTGGTATGATCCCCAGCCTTTCTTTCTTCAGAAGGGAGACCAGGCTCTTACTCCAGTGAAGGCTCGATGTGTATAGAAAAATTAAAACTTACTTTAAAAGATAGTTACAATACATTGCAACCTTAAGGAAAGGATTTTGAAAATCTGTGAGATTGTTTGATTTCATAAAAAACATGGCCCTTAACTCAAGCAGCTTGGCCCCTCTCTCAGCTATCCCAGCTCTGCAGACAGGCTAAAGTGGCACCTCTAAGGACTGTCTCTCTGCTAACATGCCCCACTGCCTGCTAAATGCATCAGAGATCATCCCTGTGTGCACATCGGTGCCGATATATTAATGGTACCTTTTGGTTTGTAAATTTATAGGTATATTTCTTATATTTTTACAATGAACATGTATTATTTTTACAATGAAAAAAAGCACATGAAAACAATATTCTTTATCTTTTTAATACTACTCTATGTGCAATTTCATTTTCCTGTCTACTGTGTCTAGTTCCAAACATCATGTCCACATTTCCTTTCTATATTTTCAAAATGAAATCCACTAGCTCTTCCAAATAGTGAAATCTGATGTGGTCATTTCAAAATAGGCAATTTGCTCTCAAGAACTTGAATTTTGTTTTCTATTTTGGTTACTTGCTATCTATAAATGCTTCGTTTATTCTCATCTGCAGAATAGGGAAAACAGTGCCTCTCTGATATAATTTGTAGGTTATTTGATGATTCAAATTAGATATGAAAGTAAACTATGAACACAAATACCAGCCTCTGTTTTCTTTATAATTCATTACTGTTCTATCCTGTGAAGGTCTTAGCTTTGTTTTTATTGAGGATCAGATGGACTGCTCTTACACTAGGGTAATTTATAACTTATTAAAACAGTTTCCTCTTCATTAATGAACTATACTCTTTGGGAATTAGGTAATAAAATTTATGATTTTTGTGGCAACAATGGGATGCGTGCTCTATTGCTCCTCCATAAAAAGGTCTTCATATTTTAAGTATTAATCAGACCTGAGACTATTTGCTTTTCCATCTCAGTCTGCAGCATGCCCACCTTGGGCTAGAGTATGCAGAATGTAGAAATAGGTTCTCTGGTCATGGTTGGTCAGAGAGTCCAGATTCTTCACTATGACACAGTTACAGGATGTTATACTCAAAAATGCAGGATTTTTCTTGGGTGGCCAAAAAGAGATGAGATAGGTGTTGAGCAATTAAATCTTTATCTTTTTATTTCTTTTAAAGTTGATAAAGCCATCCAATCTGTAAATACATCTGGCTTTTGTCTTTTCCCCAAAACGTAGAGCATCAGATGTTTGGAAATGTCTTTGGTGCTCACCTGCAGACGTTTCTTTTTAATAACCAAGAGTAACACAGAGCTACATGGAATAAATGTGAAGCATTGGTTCATTACACCAGGAAATGGTCGGGGGAGAACATTGAATTAGCTTCTTGCTGGGATCTGTGCTCACATAGTATCTGGAGCTTATCCAGGACATGTCTGTACTATCCTGAGAGCTTCCCAGGAGAGATGACAGGTTTATTCTTTCTTTCTACAGAGATAGGAAAGTGGCAGTATAATGGTGATACAGTGTCCTGGACAGTCTGGAAATGCTTATTCTTGCCTTTGTTCCAGGAGGACTTTTGTCTTGGTCAAGATGAGGCACTTGATGCAGTTTAAGGCCATCCAGTCGAATTCTGTGGCTGCCTTCAAAGACTCAGTATACTCTTTGGGTCACACACACACACACACACGGAATGAGTAGGACCACTCTGAGCATAAACCCCTAGTATGAGGGCAGGTATTGCCAATTACAGGGCTTGACTTGTACACGAGACACATCTTTCTCAGGCATCTCCTGAATTCTTGAGGAAAGCTCACTAGTGATGCATAACAACAGTAGTAACTTTGTGCTAATTGTCTACTCAGGTCTAATACATGTTCAGTGTTCTAATATATTTTCAAACTTAATTTTCAAGAGTCTCAAAGTACGCACTGTTATTATCTTCATTTAGTACAAGGTGAAAGGTGAAGTACAGTGATGTTAGGAGATGGTCCTAGGATGACTTGGATGTTTAATTGAAGGAACCAAGATGTTTAACAGAGCTCTAGCCTGCCCTACAACTTCGATGTTCAGTTTACAGTGTTCCCCAAATTAGACATTATTATGATTCAAATATAAATAACTAGACACAGATTATAAATACATATCTGGATTAATGGGGAAGCTTGATTACATGTTGTCTGATTTTAGCCAGGTTATATTGAAATTAAATTATTAAGTGCACTTAAATCATTTAACTTATTCAAGAACCAATTCAGATCCACTTTCTATTAAGAGTTTCCTACTTCAAGCCCCTCATTTGTAATTCATCTCTCCTTCCTCTGATCTCCCCAAACAATTTACACATCTCATGGTGCATAATAACCTTCTGTTTTGATTGTAGTTGTAGATGAGCATATTTTACCTGCCTTTTCTCTCCAGCCACTACATATGTTTTAAAAACAAAGTAATTGCCCCAAATACATGTGGCAAATAGATGAGCTAAATGGGTAGATTGATGGGATAGATGAATGAATGAATGAATGAATGAAAGAAACTGTTCTTGCCCCTTCAAAATGAAATTATTTGTGTAAAGTACTATGAGAAAATATTCTGGATAAAACCTTTTGATGATGGTACTAATATGCACAGTCATCTATTTGTAAGGAAAAGGTGGGTTTAAAAACTCAAAATAGTTATGTACTTGAAATTTAAATATTCATATTACATGTGCTTATTTCTACCACACAGAAGAGGCAGTTTGCCTTTGACTTTGCGGAAATAGTTCTATGCATTTTTAGGAACGATCTGTTCCCCTGACTTCCCCCCCTTCCCAGTTGTATCTTGGCAGTTAAAAGAGTGAGAGCATTGAGCTTTGCAGAAATCAATCATTCTGAGCTTTTGGAAAGGAAACATATTTGTAACAAGGTTTTCAGGTGACAGAGGCATAGTTTACCCTCTTTCATATGTTTTAGAGAAAAGTTACATAATGATGAACTCGAGCCCAATAGACAACCATGGGTTGATCTTGAGGGAGAAGTTTGTACTGGAATATGAATGATTTTTGTCATCCAAGTACCAATTCATACCTAAGATAATAGAATGGAACTATGGCCTGAGGGGAACGGAAATAGTTCTATCATCCTGCACAACTCTGTATTTGCTCTGCATAACTTTCCGAAATCTCCAGGAAGTAGCTCTGAAAAAAATTTCTTTTTCCCTTTGGGCAGTGCATTTATTTATTTATTCTTTCATATTCTATTTGTTCCTCTATATATTTCCCCATCCTCCCCTAGAAAGGATTGAAACTGGCTTATGCATTTATTCTGCTTGGATTGTTTCTTTATAGGTTCAAGGGCTAAAATTTCCCAGTGAATTGATTTAAGAACTGTAGTCCTTGGAATCTGGCTTGAATTCTAGCGCAATATTGCTTATTTGGCTGTATTATGTGGGCAGACTGCATAGTAGTGTAAATTGGTGACACCATTTTGTGTTTCTCATATCAAGTACTCCATCTTCTACTTTGGATTACATACAAAAGAAATGCAAGGCCATTTGTTTTCTTATTATCCTGTTTTCTAGATTTTTCTGTTTGTAAATGATATCTTACGTGCTCTGTTTTAGCAGTTTATAATGAGGCATAAAGCACTTTAATTACTGAATTCCTTACAAGTGAAGCATGCATCTCTTTTCTTTGATATTATTGGAAAATTACTTTAAATTCAGTCAAAGGAAGGTGCTTCAGGCGAGCAAGAACTTGCTAATAGAGTTGTATTTTTTATTTTAGTAATGAAGTGCTATTAATTTTTTCTTTATGTTTTGCCTGCTGCAAATGGTTTCCTAGACTTTGATCATACTTTTGGATTTATTTTTATTTTTTTGATGAGCATCTAAGTGACCCTCAGCAGTGAATAGAATCATTTCATTTTCTGTCGGGCACATTTTGGAATACTTCTGGTACTTAACAACCACATGTTTTCTGATTTATTTTAACTTATTAACTCTCATCCCATCATAAATACCACACATATACACACACATGGCTTTCATTCAGTTATACAACATAGACTTGCTTTTCTCATTGTTCTTTTTCTGAGTGAAGTAAATGCAAGAAATAATTGATTCTTTATAATATAGCTGTCTTTGAATCCCTGTGTTCAGCTGAGAGTTTGTATGGAAAGAGCTTAGCCTAGAAGATCAAATGTAAGGCACTTAGTAGAGGACAGAATTGGCCACAAGGCTGAAAAGAAGATTTTTATAAGGCATGACATACAGTAGTCAAATTTTAATCTATTGCATGTGAATATTATTTTCCCAGTGTCATTTATTGAAGAGGGTGTCCTTTCTCATTTTTAGATTTTGGCACCTTTTTGGAAAATCAGTGTGCTATAGTTGTGTTGATTTATTTCTAGGTTTCTATTCTGTTCCATTAGTCTATATATTGTTTTTATGCTTGTAACATGGTATTGTACTTACTGAAGACATGTAAGTATGTCTTGAAATCAATTATTTTGATACTTCCAGCTTTTTCTTTTCTTTTTCTTTTTTTTGGTACTGGGCATCGAACTCAGGACCTTGCAGGCAGCAGAACCACTGAGCTAAATCCCCAGCCCTCCAGCTTTTTCATTTTGATCAAAGTACTTTGGATATTCTTGTTTTTTGTGCATCCATATGAAGTTTAGAATTTTTTTTCTAATTCTGTGAAAAATGTCATGATATTTTGATGGGAATTACATTGAGTTTGGAAGTCACAGACATTTTAATAATATTAATTCTTCTAGTTCATGAATATGGGAGATTTATCCATATTTTGTGTCCTCTTCAATTTTTATTAATATTTTATAATTTTCATTTTAGAGATCTTCTACTTTCCTCAGTTAATTTATTCCCAGGTTGTGTTCATAATGTGTGTGTGTGTGTGTGTGTGTGTGTGTGTGTTCAATTTTATTAGCCCCCAGGGAAATGCAAATCAGACTCACAATGCGAGATATCATGTCACCCCAGTTAGAATGGCTATTATCACAAAGACTAAAAATAACAAATGCTGATGAGGGCGTGGAGAGAAGGGGACAGTTATATGCTCTTTATGGGATGTAAATAAGTACAACCATTACGGTGAAGACTGTGGAGGTTCCTTCAAAAAATTGAAAATGAACTCCTATATGATTGAACTATCCAACTTGTGGATATCTGCTGTACCTAGAGGAAATGAGATTATTGTATCAGGTATCTACATATTTACCACAGCACCATTCACAATAGCTAAAATACAGAGCAAAATAGATGCTCAACCTCATGTCTTCAGCAAAATGGAAGGAACTGGGGAACATTATGGTAAGTAAAATAAATCAGATACAGAAACAAACACTGAAATGTTTTCTGTCATATATGGAACTCAAAAAGTAAATCTGAATTCAAAATAGTGATTACTATAGATGGAAAGGGTGAAAGGAACAGGAATACAGAGATGTTAAATAATATATATCAAAATACACTTAGATATTCTGGTGTTGTGTAGCACAATGTCAGGGAGGGCTATACTTCACTATAACCTATTGTACATTTCATAAAGAACCAGAAGAGAAAAGCATAAAGACTCCAAAGCTAAAGCAATGATAAAGACATAGAAACATTAACTATCCTGATTTGATCAGTACACATTGTGTACATGTGTAGATATACTACAGTATCCTCCATAACTATGTACAGCTATTACATGTGATCCAAAACTTTAAAAATGTTCAAGAGGATAGAAATGCTTATTTTATCAGTATACATTTTATACACATAATCAAATTATTGCACTGTACTGCATAACTATAATAAACACAATAATAAAAAGTAATAAAAGGAAGTGTTGAGTTAGCAGAGGGTACAGGAATGTGTGGGAGCACTGAAAGCCAGATAGATAGTGCCTGAAAACTCGACATTGATACTGAATGTGTCTCTAACCATTGTGAACTTCTAGTCCCTAACTGGTAAAAAGTGAGATGGATTACACCTATGTTGATGGTATACCAGGATTGGCAGTACTAGGAACTCACAAATAATGTTAACTGTGTTGTCATCATCATCTTCATCACCATCCTTAAATATGATCCATTCTTCAAATAATTTATCATGTAGTTTGGAAAAAAAGATGATGTATGTGTATGTGTAGATGCATGTATATATTAAACATGGGGTAGAATTCTTATGAAGTATCAATTTCATTGCCAATGTGGATTTTGCAAACTGGGAAAGGCTGAGATTAGACATTGGGTAGAATTTATGACACTGACGTCAAGATAACTGAAAGACATGGGAGCTAGAATAAAGTGAGACTCACATGATTATCCAGAGGAGCTACCACTGAACTTTGAGGGGCAATCACCAAAGAGAGCTGGGTGAAGAAGTATTACTGCTGCTGTGGGTACAGCAGATCAGGAGAACATGCGATGAGTTTTACCCATTTCTGCCAAGGCTTTCCTTTAAGGTTTCCCTCTTGACTTGCTTCTGCTTTACCTCTGCTGCTGACCACAACCAAAGAAGATACTAATATATGAAAATTGAATAAGATTAAAAATACTTTTAGAAGACATGCCTCAAAGCAGAATGAATATTAAGCACCTGATGATGGTAGAATTAATTATGTTTGAGTTCAGAGAACACAGATGTCCCATAGCCTGAGGTGCAATCATGAGAAATGAAGCTGCGATTTTCCTTTCGAAGAGTAGTTCAGGGAGTTCCCTGGAAGAAGGAGTGTCTTGGAGAGCTCTGTATTCCATCTGAAAATAGCAAAATTTGGAAAATTGAGAGCTGGGCTAAAACAAAATGAAACTCAGAGAATCTGTAATTTTGCCAACCTAAGAATGTTGATGTTCATGACTATTTTTATATGTACTTCAAAATTTATAATATTATGAATAACATTAAACATCAGTAAGCACACATTTCATATTTCACAAAACATGGAATCATTTATATTTTATCCACTTCTGTTTTATGAACATCTTTCCTTGTACACATACACTTCTATAACATCTTTTTTTTCAAGCTGAGTAGAAATACATCGTATGGAACATAATTGCTTTATTCATTTCCACATGTCTCTTCTGATATTTTTGTCATAAAATAATATAAAAATAATGGGCAGTGGCTAAATCTTCATACATATTCATGATAACTTTTTTTTTTTTTGGTACTGGAGATCGAACTCGGGACCTTACGCTTGCAAGACAGGCGGTGGAACCACTGAGCTAAATCCCCGGCCCCTACATGATAACTTTTAAGGTGATTTTTGCCAGCTTGTATATTTTGGTCCAATTATATGTACATTGTTAATCATTTTGATATGTCCTGCCAAATTGCCATGTGTATATTTATATCAATGTCAGATGAGAATGTTTGAGAATGCCTCTTTTGAGAGTCCTATCTGGTACTGAGACTTACTAAGGTAAACAAACAAGTAAATGCTTGGGCACTCTGATCACAGGGAAATGGATTCTGTTATGTCAGTAGTCTAATTTCTACTAACCTAATTATTAATGGCCTTTTTATGTTTATATTTTGCTTATTTTTTAAAATTATGATTTGTGTGGTAATATGTGCTTATAGTGTTTTGGAGGTATTCTACCTGTTATCAAATATATGTACCTATAATTATGCATACTGTTTACTTTTTAATTTTTTATATTGAAGTTTTAATATTTCTTAAATTAATTTTTAAAAGACTAGAAGATCCACTGTACAATTTTGACTGTGTGTAAATATCTGGTCTGTTTTGATGTTCTATTTATTCCTTGTTAGTAGCACGTAAGGTAAACCTTTAGATGTATCTTCAATATCTAATAGTACAAATTATTTATTAAATAATCTGTTTATTTTTCCATAGTCAAATTTAGACTTGTTAAAATATCAGTATACATATCTAGTGAACTTTGAATGGAAGTGATTTGAGAAATGTCTTTTGCAATATTATTTCTTAACATGTAGCAACTTTATGTCTGTTTATTAAAAATTTCCATCCTTTTTTGAAAATATTGTACTTTCATGTAATTAGCTCTAACTCAGTGAGTATCCAAGTGTTGCTTTTTATCCTTACCTTATTTTGAATTTCAGTGAAATGCAGCAAATAGCAAGTTATCCAATTTAATATTAAATAAAACACCTACTAATGAAATTTTTCTACACATTTTACATTAGGAATTAATATTGCAATATTTCAAAAGGTTTTCTTGGTCATTGTTAGATTATATGCATTTTTTCTTTTGACGTAGTTATATCAAGGGTTTAATTTAGAATTCCTTATAATTGACAAAAACATATCTTTAACAAATCATTCTATTTTTGTTATATGATTCTTAATGATGAATAATATGTAGAATTTTGTGTTTTTATTTGTATAAAAACTTTCTCATTAGTTTTCTGGTTTTTTTCCCTGTGTTTGTGAGGGTTAGATTTGGGTATTGTTTTTGCTAGATTCTTGCCTAAACTGCAAACCATTCTGACCTTTTCAGTGTTCAGAGATAAGAAATTAAAAAAAAATTCACTTGGGAGTTGGTTTTGGAATGGTCATTCTCACAGAATATCCCAGGTATTTACTGACAACATTACAGAATATCTTGGGCTTGCTTGAAAATAATCCCAGGGACAGCCTGGTGTGGAAGGACACTAAAATTCTGAGTAGGTAGATGGGGCTGATTCATTATGTAGTGTTTTACTTGTACACATTATGACATACTCTATAATACAATGTTTCTAAAAATGAAATAACCTACAAAATGCTTTCATAATTATGGATTTATTCAGATATTCTCATATCTTTAGTTGTTTTGGTAATTTCTACTTTATCAGGAAATGTGACATTTTAATATTTCTTAAATGTGTGCTTTTACCAGTTTCCCATATCTAGCATAGTATATTTCTACTTCATCTCTTAATTAGACTAGAACATTGGTATGTTATCACCATTGCAGCAATATGCTATCATTGACAGCTCTAAAAGCTTCACCATCACTGGTCTAGAAGGTGGACTCTTAACAATCATGTTTCTAAACCACACCTCTGCTGTGTCACCCACCTGGATGCAGCCCATTTACTTCTTTCATCATATTTAGAATTTCTTGTGGGGCAGGCAAGACCCCTTGGGGAACCTCTCCATCCTCTGTCCAGTCAGGTTCCCCATGTTTTCAAGACACACAGAACCTTGTGTCTCCTTAACCTGGGGTGCTGGTGGCCTGAAAATATCTACTTCTCTAAGATTCCCTCCCCCGAATATTGTTTCATTTAAGCCTTCCTAAATTCTCCTTGTCTTCCTCTCCTGTCCCTTCTCAGTGCAATGTAACACTTGCTCAGGCCATGCGGGTTTTATTGTATGGTGTTAGGTTTTCATGGTTGGAAAACCACCTCAATCTTTTCCCCACTGACATCATTGTATATTCCCAGCACTGAGCAGACGCAGCTGCTCATTAAATGTTTGCAGAGCAGATGCCGAGTGAATTGAGTGGACATAGAACACATGCTAGGCCTCAGTGGGATGGATGGAGAGAAGTAGTGGGGTGTGATTTCAGGTCAGGTGCTCATTCAAAGTGTGAATGGGAACAAGTAGGGCTGGAGGTAGGTTCTTGAGGCCAAGAGGCTGCAGATGGGTGGAGTGGGTGCCATGTGCTAATGCACTTCAGCCATGCCCACAGCAGTGTATATCTTTCCTAACTCATTTAAAAGAAGTAGTGTGTGCACTGACTGAACAGAGAACACTTTCTTGCCTTATTTAAATCACTTTGTCATCATTATGCAGTGTAATTTCATCAGAGTAAGTACAGTAAAGGAATTTAGAAAGACAGTGATCTGAACCCCAAACCTGTTTAGAGAACATTTGCCAGTGTACTTGCTCATGCTGCACTTGGCTGAGCTGATGTTGGCCTGCCTTGAACATCACAAGCAACTTCAGCAGTTTCCTTCAGGGGCTGTTCAGGTTCCTCGTAAGTGTCACAATGCCAAGGAGCACTGTGGGTGGAAGCAGCCTTAGGTGGGCCCCATTCCCAATGGTCTGATAAAGATGACCATTAACGTATGTAGGTAAGAAATGCAGACTTTCCATGAGGAGGCTTTTTGAGGCTCTGGACTACAGTACACAACTAAGTGTTTTAGTCAAGACTTTGAGGTTTTTTTCTGCTTTGTTGGTTTGCTGGGATTATTTTGATCAAAGAAGGTGTGTCATTTAAGGAAGGTAGAGTTCATAATGTATGTCAAGTTATTCAATAGATGGGTTGCATATTTAATAATTATGATCCTGTGGTACTTGTGTGTATATTGAAAATGTTGGAGAAGGAATGCAAGTGACATTTGTATATTTTCACCTGAAAGAGAAAATAAAGTTCTGAAGAGGAAAAAGAGAAAGCTTTTCAGACAATCAGGTTTCCTTCCAGTCCAGTGCTCTAAGTGTATTTGATTCATAGCCATTTGGAGAAGGTCATCATTTGACCACCAGTACAGTTTCTTCTCCATTGTTCTATAGGCCTCAAAAATCTCCCTCAAGTAAATTGCAAGTGGGTAATTATTAATCACTACTTATATTGGCAAATATCAAAATGATTAAAGAGCTGTCCAGATACACAAAGGCCTGTCTTGAAAAGTATGCAGCCATTGTGGGCTGGATAATCACTTAGGAGGGTTGATATAATGGAATTTAGGGAACAGATAGCAGGTTCTTTTGGTCTAGTCTCTTTCTTTGCTATGTGCATAAGACTATGAGGTATGGGAAAACCTTTTTGTGAATCAGGATTCTAATGGACTGGGTAATGTTTAAAAGCAGGGGTTTGAATTAATCATTCCTGTGTTTCCAGGACCTAGCATATGCATGGTGTTATGTGGGTAAGCAATAAATTTGTACAGAATTGGATCTGATTCTGAATAATTGATTATAATATATTCTAGTGAAAATTGTAAGGGTTGACACATTTAGGCTGTGTTTACAATTATGAAGCACAAATCAGAATTAATAGTCCTGGTCTTTTTGGAGGCAGTACTTTCTCGTCCATTCCGATGAGTGACACAGAACCACATCCTGGATTAGAATTAGCTGTGTAATTCTTGACTTTGCTCAAGGCTTTAAACTGGTAGGAGCTTTAATGGATATTAATTAGTGTGAAAGCTTTTTATTCTTTGAGGAACCTTTCCTTCTTTCTTTTTTTTTCTTTAAGAGAAATCTATCTTGATTGACAGATGGATACCTCTGTTTCATGTTTTATTGTTTTTGAAGAAAGGGGCTTTGATTTCCTGCCAGGCAGCTTTCATAAAAGGACCTGAGCATGCTGAGCCCTGATTAAACATCAGGGAGAGGTGATGATTCTTTTGTATCGCCCTCTCCTGAAAGGTGAAGAGGCCAAAATTACAATGACTGTAGGAGAGATGCTTGCTGAAGGACCACATTCAGCTACAGGAAGAATCACCGTTGCACAGACAGCAGTAAGACTGAGATGCAAATGCCATTTCCCCATTTTATGAATATTTAAAGAAAATCTATGAAAGCAAGGCCGTAATGATACTTTAAATGACAGGATGTCAGGTATTTTTAGATATTGCTATAGAGTATTGGCTGACATAACTAGACTTTTTATTTAAATAAAATAAAATAGATTTTTATTTTTATTTAAGATTCCTACTCATTGTAGTAGATCTGGGAGATGTACATAGTATGACATGTAATTTTTTTTTTTTTTTGATACCAGGGATCGAACTCAGGTCCTTGTGTTTGCTCAGCAGGCGGTGAAACCACTGAGCTAAATCCCCAGCCCTGTGATGTGTATTTATATAATTTAACTGCTTACCTTTTCTTGATTTTTGTTGTTGTTGTTGTTGTTGTTCGTTTTTGGTCCTGGAGATTGAACTCGGGACCTTGGGCTTGTGAGACAGGTGGTGGCACCACTGAGCTAAATCACCCACCCCCTTTTTTTGATTTTTTAAGTTTGCTTCCAGATATTTCACGGTGGTAGTCCTGTTTATTAACATTGACGCCCCAGAGCAATCAGCAAATTAATAATCTACAAACAGACGAACTAAACTGGTTTATGGGTATGTTTTAGTAGTAAAGAAGAAGGGAGTCCTTGGGGTGGCAGAGGCCACAAGTTTATTCTTACATGTATCCTGGCTGTGCCTCTTACTAGTCATGTGGCCTTACACTAGACTTTTCCTGCCCTGAATCTCAGTAAAGGTGTAAGTGAGATAATTTTTTCCTGGCAGAGCGATTGTGAAGACTTCATCAGATAAAGAACAGGAAGGGACTCTTCACATGCTCTGGATTTTATGGCACCACTTATGGCAACAATATTGTAATATAATGACTTAAAAATAAAACTAACAAAAGAGATTGTAATCAATGATTGAATCATTGTTCTTAGCTCAAAAAGATAAAAAATAAATTACTAGAAAACTTTTGAGTCACTGGCAGGTCACTTTTTTTATCAAGTATAACATGTACATAATCACATATCCTTTACTTGCTCTCACCTTGACCCAAAACATGCCCCAGAGCTGATTAGGAAGTGCTTAGCAATAGAATACTACGTTATCCTTTCTCTTTTTTTCTTACTTGTGTTCTTGAACCGAATTTTTAACATCCTGTTTAATTTTCATTTTCCACAAAAAGGAGAATGACCATAATCTAAATCCCTATGTCTCAGAACTTAAAGGTAGGTCAAGTATGCTAAAATGAATACACTCTTGTTAAAATGATTAATTCTAGCTATTAAAAATGAGTATTAATTGTGTTAAGACCATTTTAATATGCTAACAATTAGCTATTTTGATTGCTGTTACTTAATGAGAAATAAAATATTTTAAGAACCACTTAAACCACTACTTGGTTTTGTACACTTATTTACTCAGTCATTTTATTATTTTAATTAATGGACTATGTTTTGTAGCAGTATTAGGCTTAGAGAAAAACTGATCAGAAGATACTCAGAAATGTTAAAATAATTAAAATTTTAAAATATAAAGGACATACAAAGTTTTTATAAACTTCTCTCATCCCTCCCTTTAGTTTCCCTTAATTAACATCTTGGATTGGTGCAGTTATATTTGTTATAATTGATGAACTGGTGTTGATTCATTATCATTACCTAAAAATGCCCATAGTTTACATTAGGAATTTACTTTATGGTGTATAGTTCTGTGGGTTTTGAAGAATGTGTAATGTCACATATCTGCTATTGCAATATTATACGGAGTGGTTTCTCTGCCCTAACATCTCCTGTTCTCTGCCTATGAGTCTCCTAGTCCCCTTCAACCCAGGCAGCCACTGCTGCTGTTGTTGCTTGTATAGTTTTGCTTTTTCCACCGTGTCCCATAGTTGGACTCATATAGGATATAACATTTTCAAACTGGTTTCTTTCACTTAGTAATATGCTTTTAAGATTCCTTAATGCCTTTTCATGTCTTGAGAGCTGATTTTTTTCAATGCCAAATAATGTTTCATTGTGTGGATATGCCACAGTTTGTTCATTCTGACATCTTAGCTGATTCCAATTTTTTGGTAATTATAAATAAAGTTGTTAAAAACAGTCATGTCCATGTTTTTGCATGTTCATAGTTTGCACCTCATTTGGGTAAATGCCAAGAAGCACAATTGCTATTCCTTATGGTAATTGCATGTTTAGTATGTGTGCCAGCAGGCCTTCCACAGTGGCAGTGCCATGTTGTATTCTCACCAGTGATGAATGAAGAGTCGGGGCTGGTCCATTTATTCACCAGCATTAAATGGCATCAGTGTTTTATGTTTTAGTTTATTGTTTTGTAAGACATGCATGCATGCATGTGTGTGTGTGATTTTTTTGCTACTCAGGTATAACATAAGCATTGTCACGGTTTTTTCACTACCATCCCAGCCTTCTAATGGAGTCTGTGCCATATGATGGGTACTTGATAAGTATCTGGATGAATCACAGAAGTGAAGAATAGGTGTCTTAAGACATAATTTCTGGAAAGGAAGACACAATTGCTAACAGTGTCAGTTTTCAGTCATTCCTTCTTGCTGTTTTGCTTCCTATGGTTTTGCTGTTTACATTTTCAGTCACTCATGGTCAGATAGGGTCCAAAGATGGTACATGGAAAATTCCAGAAATAAGCTATGTTTTAAGTTGTGTAGTGTTGTTAGTGACACAGTGTAGTCTTGCACTGGCCCACTCTGTCCCATCTGGATTTGAATCGTCCCTTTGCATGATGTAGTCATGCTGCAGACACTGTGAACTCTGTAAGTCACTCAGTAGTTGTGTCCTCATCAGATGGACTGCTGTGGGATTGCAGTGTTTATGTTCAAGTCACCCTCATCTTAATAATGTTCCCAAAAAGCAAAGTAATGTCCTGGCAAATGCTTTATAGGAAAGAGAAGCTGTAAAATGTCCCCCTTTAATGAAAAGGCAAAAATTCCCAACTTCATAAGGAAAGAATAGTAAGAAAGAATAAAAAGAATAAGCTGAGGTTGCTAAGCTCTATTATCATAAGAATAGATCTTCTGTCCTTGAAGAAAGAGAAAGAAATTTGGATAGAAAGAAAAAGAAATGTGTGTTACTTTTACCATTGCCTCTCAGACTGCAAATTATAGCACCGTGTGTAGGTGCGCAGTTAAGACAGAGAAGGCATTGCATTTGTGGGTGGAACACATGAACAGAAAGGTGCTCCAATGGATGGGAACATGATGGGCAAGAGACTATCAAGGTGGCAAGTGTGGAGCCCATAGGAGGCCTTCAGGGAGGAATTCCTGAAACTAGTGACACCAGGCCACTTGCAGCAAGTAAGGGGTGATTACCCAGAAGTCAGCAGTAGCCTAAAGCTGTGTCACAGTGCAGGTGTCAGTGCCCATGCTTCATCTCATCACCAAGGCATTGCTTCCTCTCTCGTCACCGTAAGAAGCACAGTACAGTGCCAGGTATCATTTTATGCTTGTTAGTTTTTCAGTTTTTATTTTGTATCAGTACATATTTGCTGTACATAATGATTATATTCCTCATGGGGAGTTGGTACTTGTACATAACACATCTCAATTCTTTTTTATCTTCTTCCCCTCCCCTTACCACCTTCCTTTATCTCTCAGTCTCCCCCTCCCTTTTACAAAAGATTTAGCTGCCTATTTTCTGTTATCTGGCTTTTTTTTGGTCTTTATTTATATTTTGGATATCTTGAGAGAGATTATAGTCATAATTTTTATTATGGTATATTGTTATAATTTATATTAGCTATTAATATCTCAAATTTATAAATTAAACTACATAAGTATATATAGGACAAAATATAGGATGTTTAGGTTTTAGTGCTCTCTGCCATTTCAATTACTTATGCCATTTCATTTATCCACTTGGATTTTGAGAGGTGTCCCAGATGTGTAAGAGGGCTTCTGTAAGGTTAAAAATATTGACCTCATAGTAAGATAAACTGTATTTATCTTCACTTAACCACTTTGTAAAACAAATTCTCCATTATTTGTTTTTAGGGGAAGTAGCACCTTATTTATCAACTACAACTTAGATTGTAGAGCATTTGTCCTTATGCTTGAATGAAGATCAGCATCACTTGGAGAGCCAGTCCCTGCCTGCGGGGATTTGGGTTGAAATGTTCACTTCCCTCTTACCCACTTTCCCTGGTGGTTCTGGGAGTTTTTCAAGTGATTCCAAAGCAGACCTGGGTTGAGGCCATCTACAGTAGCTTCTTAACAAACCTCAGTAATGATTTGAGTCACAGATATTAAAGCAAAATATTTGAAAAAAATAGCTATACGAAAGCATATGGTAAAGAATCTAATGCTGTTTTAAAGCACAAAAGCTTACAACTTAAGTATTTTTTCTGTAGGCCCAAAATTTAAAAAGCACAAAGCAAATACAGGAATAATACAATCCTTGTCTCCTCTCCTTTTGCTTCTGTCCCCAAAATTCTGATAAGAAAAGTGAGCAAAAACCCTGCAGAAATGGTAAAAAACACATACCTCTCCAATCAGTGATGTACAGTGAGCCCATGTATAGACTTATGTCCTTTTTTGAGAAAGTAAATTAGAATAAAAATTGAGATATCTTTTGGTCCAGAGCTTCATATACCATGCAGCAACAAAAATGTATTAATATCCTAAATGTCTGCCAACAGCAGAATAATTGAATAGACACAGATAGGATCATAACAAAGACCACTATATTTTTTTGCCTTTTTAAAAATTTTTATTGGCACACTTTAGATATACATAATAATTACATTCATCATAGAGAATTTGTACCTGTACATGATATAGCTTTTTTTTTTTTTAAAGGGAAAAGGTCTGAAAAGATCCCAACACACAGAGCTTGATGCAGTGCCCATGCAGAACAAGGGCTTGTCACCCTGCTCATGCATCCGTGTCCTCACCAAGGAAGCATTTTCAACAGACTTCCTGTCCATTACGTAGGATTGATTAAGCACTGATTTGAATTTAGCATCAATCCCCCCTTACCTACCTGGAATTCAGGCTGGTTCACAGCCCCACACCTCAAATCATGGGCTAGGTCCCCCTGTTGATCCTCACCCATCCTGAGTCATCTCAGATTTCACCCAAAAGGCTCATGAATAACAAGCTACTCCTACTACTTGAAAAACGCCAAGGATTTTGATTTTTCCTCCCAGGAATCAGGGACACAGGCCAAATATTTTATTATACTGTACAATAAAAGGTCTTTATGAAACCAGATGATGAAATCTGAGTTGGAGAACTCAGCTCCCTCCTACTTGGCCTCCTGAGGGGTGACTGTCATCTTGGATTGTGGTCGCTCTGACTTCTGTTCCAGGAATCAGCCCAGATTCAGTCTCGCTGGGATGGTTTACTTCTTTGTCTTGGGATTTATCCCCTTACCTGTGCCCTCTGTTGCATTTCTACCCCCTCACTCCTCAAATACTAAAAACCTAAACAGAATATGTAACACCAACCCCACCTACTCTCCTTTCTTCCAGGTCTAATTGCCCATTAGACCTAGCACAGGAGGTAAAGTTTCAGAATATGGCAGCTCCTATTCAATAAGAAATGGAGGGCTTCACCTGCACTTACTTCTGGAAAACCAGGAAGAAAGCTTTTATATTTCAATCTTGAAGAAAGTGAACAAAAAAAATTTCCATCTCCCATTAAGATAGTTGGAACCTTGAACAATTCAGGAAAAGATATGGAACTAGTACTTGACACAGGTAATACAAGAGTCTTCAAAATCTTTCAAAAACAAATTCTGAATTTACAATTTAAGGTAAATTGGGCACAATACATTGTATTGAATTAGCTCTAAAGTTATATTTACTCAGATGTCAGACCTGACATGTACTCTAAGGCTAGGCTTTGTTCAGACTTTTTGTTTTAAATATTTCAATTACCCAAGGGAAAATATTGCAAGCTAGCATTAATCATTTCTGAAAAGGGATCACCTTTATACATTTCCAGTTATCTTTTTAATGTTATTTTTAAAAGTAGTGGAATTTGACTGCTTAAGATCAACATTCAAAGGACCTTGTTTTTGTTGTGTTATTGTTCCATTTTGTTTTTCCTGATCTTTTGATCAGAAATTTTATCTTTCTGATCACAATATGATTTAGTGCATATGAGAGAATCAGACCTCTAAAGAGTTGGGACAGAAACTTGCACAACTGTATGTCTGCTGTGTGGCCACCAAAGATTTCATACTAGAAGTTTTCAGACTCATGATTTTATTTAATCACGGTTAATCCCCATAGCAGCTCTTTAAGTTAGATACTTATGCCCCAATTTTATAAATCATAAAATCTAAGTTAAGGAACTACTATGTTCATTAATTAATGAATGATGGGTAGTAAATATAGGATTCAATTATTTTGAGAATTCAGACTCCTTCCATAGTACCATATGGGTATTATTTCTAAGGTACTCAGTAGAACATATGTTTCTAGTTACATCTTAATTTTCAGTTTGTAACAGTTTGCAGAGTGTTTAGATTGGATCTTATGTCAAGTAATTTATTAAATGTTAGTCAACTATGAAGTTCATTCAGTGCATTTTTACTGAGTTGCTTCTCTGTTTTTATTAAAAATAAAGTTAGCTTATATTAAATACCCTAATTCTTTTGTCCACTCAGTAAACTCTGTCACACCCACACACTCCACAATGTTGCATGATGAACATGGGTAAAAGTAACAGCAGAGTGATTTGAATTCTTGAAATACAAAGAAGAATTTCTTTTATCATTAGTCTCAAAGATGTAAAACCATCATTCAGAATCCATCATTTGAATTGATATTATGAAGTCAGTTTTATCATTTAATTGTTCTACTTCATGAGCTTTCAAGTGTGTGTCTCCTGTGATCATGCCTGGCAGATCCCAGATTCAGAATCAGTAGCACATTTGACAGTGCTTACAACAACTAATAACCAGGTTCAATGACAGTGATCCAGTTTCAGCAGGTACTATAATTGCAGATTATACTCTTCATGGTTTCTTCTTTGTGTGAATAGTAAGTGTATGAAATCTTGAGTCAACATTTCCTTTTCTGTTGCATAAACAGTGCTGAAAGCTTAATGATCAGCTGGAGAAGAGGCGTAATGAATAGTTGCAGCATTGTTCATTAAACACTGTGGTGGTTCTTTCTTTGCCATCATTTCATCTGTGCTTGAATTTTACATTTCCCTGTAGTCTGTCATTCTCCCTGAGCATTGGACACTCCCCTTAGAGTAATTGCTGTGACACACATAGAGCTTCTATCACTCAACAATGGAAAGTCTCTCCTCCTTGAGCTCACTTCATTGGAGAGACTATAGTTTTGAGGATGGGAAATCTGTAAAAAGTGACTCATGCAGTCACTGTAGTAGATAGAGATTTCTTTAGCTATTAGGTCCTTTTGCATGCTTAAACACTTGTTTCGTGTTAAGTTAACCCAACATCTTAAATAAATTGAGAATGGAATTAAGATTTGCAATTTTTTGCTGCAATTTATTTTAGATCACAGCATTACCTTTTTACAGTTTTGTTTCTACCCTTAATACCTTGTGTTCCAGGTATTGGCAACTGATGCTCTGTTGGATAATTTAAATCTCCAAATTACTGAGTTCTTATTGACTGTAATGATTTGGTATCATTCTTAGTAGCCTGTTATACGTTGTGGCAGCGTGTTATTGATGATCTCCTTGGTATGAAGCCTCAATTAATTGCTAACACCATAAGAGATCTTGGTTCAGAAAAGGATTCCGGGAATGGGTTCACATTGCAATGAGTAGAACTACTTTTTATTTTACTTAGAGTATTTAAGGCAGGACTTTCTACTGTATCATATTCCTTTTCATTTGTGTATTAAAGCTGTGGAATTTGATGAGGGAAAAGATGCCACAAGGTTGCTATTGAAAGTGTTCTTTGTTTTAAAGTATAGAGGAACAGTTTTCTAAACAAATAATTAGTTGTGTATGTTGTTTTGAAAATATCTATCTTACTTGTCACTAAGTATAATTATCTACAAATATGAATTACTTAGGCAAGGTACCTTTGCTCTGTGGATATTAATGTGTCATTTTGAGGAAAATAACTCGATAGAGTCTATTTGTTATTTGAACAGTTTTTGATGATTAATTCCCTGAGCAATACCAGAAGCCACCAGATGATACCTTTTAAAAAAAAAAAATAAAAGAATTTGTGAAAAATATTTTTATATTAAGGTGACAAATGAGTAATGTAAAAAGTTTTATTAGCTGAGAACAGTTGGAATCAGCTCATATACAGGTCGTTTTAACTGACAAACTTAAAATAATGGCCAAAGTAGCCCATTTGTCACATGTGGCCTATTTTATGAAGCAAGAAAAACCTATTGGTAAGATTACCCCTTCCCCACATTCGTTTTTTTTTTTCTCGTGAGATGTATATGATACAATGATTAACTGTTTGAGAGGATTGAAATTAAATTTGGATATCTTTTTTTAAAAGAATTTCTATATAAACTAGACATTTGAATAAAAATAGCTTTCTTGGCCAAAGGAATATCATAAGCATTCATTAGGTTTTTATGTATGGGAAAGAAAAAAGTGGAAACAAAGCTTTTGTAAATAAGGAGAGGTGGAGAGATTGAAGGGAAGGGAATAGGAAAAAATAAGAACCAAGATATATCATGTACAGGTACAAATTCCCTATGATGAATGTGATCATTATGTATACCCAAAACGTACCAATAAATTTAATTATTAAAAAAATAAAAAGCATTTGATCCAAATACCTAGAGTATTAGCTGAGCAGCTGAAATCCACTTATTCCTCATTATTTCACATTAAATAATGTTTTTAGCCCCTACTCTTTATAAGCTCCATATTTTGTTTCCTAACTGCATGTATTGAGTAATGGTTCACTTTTTTTCCAGAGCTAAACCACTCTCCCTACGAGTTAAGACTATGCATTGACAAAGTACACACAATATTTTTTTCTTACGCTGGATTTTTGGCCATGGAAATACAGCACAGGATTCTTTAAATGTGTTTAAATTGTTCATGGTTTCCTTTTAGACCTTTATGGATACTTGACTGTCAAGGTAATTTGATTAAAGAAAGAAAGGTAAGAGCAAATAGTAAAGAAAAATGGACAGAATGAATTGAGAGAAAAGAAAACAACAGAGAAAGAAAAGAACAAAGGAACAAGAGGGGAAAAAGTATTAAGAGAGTAGAACCAAAGCAGAACCTCAGTAGTCTCTTTTTGCTCATATAGACACATTTATGCCAAATAGTATATTTTCATTTACTTTTTAATCCTTTCCCATTAAATATGAAGTACTTTCAACATAGAAGTTTAAGAATTCTATCATATTACTTATAATACATAATAAACTGGGAGTGTTTTGATTTGAAATTAGTACTGTATTTAAGGGATTTGTAAAGTTTAATTGCAATCTAAAAGCTAGTTTTCTTTTTTTACCTCAGGTTGCTTATGTTTATTAATGTACCAGTTGTGGTGTCCTTTTGGATGAGTAGTCAATGAACATATATTGTTTTACTATTTCATATTTATTGATTCATCCCCCATGTTTGTTTTTCAGCTGTAGGCAGAGATAATTTTAAATATAGAAATAAGATCCCTATAACTCCTTCCCTAAACCATCCAATGACTTCCTGTCAAACTTAGAATATAATCTGATCTCTGTCCACCCCACAAGATCCTATTTGATGGACCACTGCCCATGTCCTTGAGCTTGTCTCTCACATTCAATGAGAGAAGAGCCCCCACTCACCCCTCTGTTCTTCAGGCACAAGGGGCACGATCTGCTCAGCACCTTGCTCTGCTATTCCTTTTGCCTGGGCCCCCTTTCCTCAGAGAGCCTGGCTTCATGCACACACCACTTCCTCTGAGAAGTCTTCTTGGCTCCATTGTATAAAATAAACTCCCTTGCCCTTCTCTGAAGTCACTCTTTAACTTCTCAATTTACTGGCTTTCTTTCATAACAGTTTTGAGTACATGAAAGTTTGTGTGTGTGTGTGTGTGTGTGTG
>NW_004624841.1:5143330-5224308 GCF_000247695.1 Heterocephalus glaber | reverse complement strand
GGGGGGGGGGTTGTGCTTCTGGCGCCCACAGGGCTCACCTTCACTGCCCTAGGAGCCTGGGATGGAGGCGGGGAGCTTCCTTCCGGGTTCTGGGACTGGCTCACCTTCTTGGCCCTAGGAGCCTGGGATGGAGGCCTGTTTGATTAAGTTTATTCCTAATCATTTTATTTTTCTAGAGGAAATTATGAATGTAATCATTTTCATAATTTTTTGATTGTTTTTTGGCAGAATATAGAAACACAATGTTTTATGTTGATTTTGTGTCCTGTAACTTGCCTGAATTCATTTATTAGCTCCGTTAGTTTTTGTGTTTGTGGAATCTTTAGATATCTACATAAAAGATCATGCCATCTGTGAACAGATATAGTTTTATTCACTCCTTTCCTTTTGGAGCCATTGTAGTTACTTTTCTTGCCTAATTGCTAAGGCTAGGACTTCCAGTGCTAGCTTGACTAGAAATAAGAACATTTCCTTATTCCTGATCTTACAGAAAACACTCAGCTGAGTGTTGATGATGTTAGTTGTGGCATCTTCATATATTGACCTTACTATGTTGATATAATTTCTTCTTTTCCTAATTTGATGAGTTATTTTTAAATCATGAATGTGTTAAGTTTTGCCAAATTCTTCTTTGGCATCAGTTGAGATGATAATATTGGTTTTGTTCTTCGTATTTTTAATGTGGCATATCACACTGTTTGATTTTCATGTGTTGAACCATCCTTGTTTCCTGGAGATAAATTCTACATGGCCATAGTTCATAAGTTTTTTTAATGTGTGGTTAAATTCCTTTTTGTTAAAATTTTGTTGAGGATTTTTGCATCAGTATTTATTAGGATCCTAATCTATAGTTTTCGTATAGTATCTTCTCTAGTTTCTGTATTAGAATAATGCAGGATTTATAAAATGAAATTGGCAGTGTTTCCACATTTTCAATCTTTTTGGAAAGGTTTGAGAGGTATTGCTGTTGATTTTTCTTTGAATGTTTGGTACTATGTCACAGAGAAGGCATTTGATTCTAGAATTTTCTTTGATTTTCTAGATTTTTGATTATTGATACAATATTCTTACTTGCTGTAGGGCTGTTTAGATATTTTATCATGTTGTGTTCTTGTTAGTTGCATATTTCTGAGAATTAATCACTTCTAGGCTATTTAATATGTTGGTATGTAATTATTTACAGCAATCTGTTATGACTATTTCTGTAACATCATCTGTATTGTCTCTTCTCGTATCTGATTTTTGTTACTTGAGACTTTTTTTAAGTGAAAGATTTGTCATTTTTATTATGGAAAACTCACCTCTTAGTTTGTTGATTGTTTACTGTTGTTTTTGTATTCCCCATGTCATGTATTTCTACTGTATTCTTTATGATTTTCCCCCTCTTGACTTTGAATAGTTTGTTTACTTTCTAGTTACTTGAAGTATACAGTTAGGTTGTTGGTTTGAGATCTTTCTGCTGTTGCATGCAAGCATTTATTGCTATAAACTTCTTAGTACTGTCTTGGCTACATCCCAGTGGTTTTGATATAATGGTGCTTTCATTTTCTTTTGTTACTAGACAGTCTCTAGTTTTCTTTTGTAACAACTTCTTTGACTCACATTTGTTGAAGAGTGTGTAATTTCTACATATTCATTAATTTTCCTTTTTCCCTTTTGCTACCGATAACTAGTTTTATTCTATTTTGGTTGGAAAGTATATTCAGTATTGTTTCAACCACCTTACAATTGTTAGGACATGTTTTGTAGCTTACCATGCCGTTTATATATTGAAGAATGCTCTGTGTGTGCTAGAGAACATGTGTTCTACTATTGTGTAAAGTGTTCTGTGTAAGTCTGTCTGGTCCAGGTGTTTTCATAGCATTTGGAATCTGTGATTCTATAATGATTTTCTCTCTGATTGTTCATAAGTTGTCTTGGAAGAAGCTCTTTATAGTGCTTTGGCTTACTCTCCTGAACATCCTTTGGGCATGGTTATCTGCAAAGAATATTGGAATATGTAATCCAAGTCTAGATGTCCATGTGCATGCTTAAAAATAGAGTTTATATTACATTATAAAAATGGAGAATACATATTGAAAGTCCAACAGAAAAATGCCTAAATCATTAGATCAGAATCTAATATTTTTAAGGAACCAAAGCTGTATCACATCACATCTTGATTCTGATGTGGCATCTCATTTTATTGGAGGAGACTCTGAAGCTTTCCCTTGAGGGTCCATGATATATGAGCTTTTACCTTCTCATTTATGAGAAGGATATATTACAATGGATATATTTCCTACCTTATTATGTATTCTCCAAGAAGCACAGTAAAAATAAAATGAAGCTTTAAAAGTTTTAAATGATACTTCAGGGAATCCAAGATGAAAAAGATATACAATGCCAAATTACTTCCACCCCTGTTGTTACATACCCTATTAACAGTACGCACAAGAGACAGTTCTATTTCTAGATTTTACCACTCCATTTCATAATTTTTACTTATGACTACCAGAGAATATGAAATAGGAAGATGGCCTATAGGGAGACATTGTACATTTATGTCATTGAATTTCACCACTGAAAATTGTGCTTATCAATCATTTCTCCATCATGTTAAATTGATAATAGGTAAAATTGTAACAAAATTTAGTAAGATAATTTTGTAATTGGGTTTCTAACTTAAAATATGAATTTCTGATTGAAAGTTTGATGATTCCAAGCAGTTAATATTAATTTCTACTTATACATGCATTCATTTTGGAAGAAATATGTGAATGAAACTGTGAAGATATAAAGAGTTTCTGATCACAGTGGAGGACTGGGATAAAAATTAAATTGAAAGTCTCTCATATTAGGCTATAAGATTATTTTTAAATTATCATATTTATTTCTAGAAACATTGTGAATCTGGCCAAAGTTAATGAAAGCAGAAAATGAGCTTTAGAGAGTTTACAGTTTGAGAAATGGATCTTGCTTTTCTTACCAGAGTGTCTAGGTTTTTCACAGTATGCTGTGCTCCGCAGGTCTCAGGGACTCTGGGAAAATCCCTCCCAGATTAGCACAAGATATTTTCTTGGGGTGTGAGGAAAGAGATAAACAGACTTTCTGTGGGCCAGACTTTTGGATATCTGTCCTTCAGCCACAGAGCTTGGCCTTGATATTTTTACATATGGAGCTTCTTCATTAGCTTTTCCCTTGGGAGACAAAACTGGCCCTGAGGTAATGCAGACCAACCACTCCACTAAATCTTTCGTCATTTAACTTTGTTCCAGCAGAAGACCACATTTCAGAAGTCATTTAATCAAAGTTTAGCTCTTTCTCAACCCTTCCCACCAACTCTTTGCAAGCCTAAATTTCATGAGTTATTCCTGTTCTCCAAAATCTTTGCCTTGTGAAGGGAGATTTATCTTTGCACAAATGAATAATTCAGAAGCTAGAATTGCCCTAAGATTGGTTGACAAAGTGAAGACACAAACAGCGGCTTGAAATTTCTAGGGCAGCTAAAATGTTTGTGCTGTTAACTTCTAAATATCCAAAATGAGGTTAGGTTTCAGTGCTCCATTGTGAACTTATTGTTGGAAGAAAAAAAACAGTGGAATGTTACTCCTAGCACATTATCTACTATAGATATGTCCCCTCCCCTGAAAAGACACAGAGTCCTCAGCCTCTGACACAGTAGGACTCATTAGGTCAAATCTCTACCTTTAAATAAACACAGAGTTATTTATAAAGTAATACACTTCCTCTATAGGTGGAAAAACCAGCTGTTTTCTATCTTAGGCTAGTGATATGGACCTCAGAAATCCTATTTTTGTTACACGTGCTTTGGATGTATCTTAAAGCTAAGTAAATAAAAGAAAGATTTCTCCAATTTCCCAACTCTAATAGTCATCATCAGCCCCTTTATCAGTCCTCAGTCCAGTTCGTTGCTAGTATTTTTTTCTTGCATTTTTTAATTCTTTTGATTCCATTTGGAATCTTTGAAATACTAGGTAAATTTTTCCAATATACCAAGTGTTAGCAGTAGCTGGATCCAGATAGCCAATGCATGGTGAATTAATTTGTGATATAATAATAAAAATATAAATAATACAAACAATTTTATGATTAGTCTTGAAGATTAATAATGAAAACCTACAAATACACACTGATCATATCAGTTTTTAAAAATAACTTCGCTAAGTGTTTTCGATTGGATAATTTGTGTTTTCTCCCTTTAACCTCCATTTTCTTTTTGCACACTGTCTTCTCCCTTATCCATGAACATACTTTTTAAAAACTTGTTTCTTTGATTATGGACTTAGTCACATTAAATTTTTCGTCCATGTGTACCATCCTTGAAAATTTCTGGCTTCCTGTTTATCAGTGGTTCTGAAAATAATCTCCAGAAATGTAAGCTCTTCCAATTTCCCACAAAAATGCCACTGGAGATGCAGAACAAGATGAAACCTTAACTTCTTATCCCACTCCTGTCACTTGCCAACCAACAGCCTACTACAGACATCTGAAAAGGGATGGCTATGAGGCCAGCCTGCCTACATGGAGAAGAAAAGAGAAGTGACTTAACCTTGCTCTGACCCAGGAAGTAGAGCAGACACATTGCCCTAAGGAAGAAAGAAACACCTGTCAACCATTTTTGTTGTTTGCTGTGGGGTTTAAAGGGTAAATGCTTCACAAATAGAAAACAGGGTGTCCCCTTTTCTATAACAAACATGTTGCTTTCTGCTTAGCAAAGTACTGCTTTTGACAGTGTTTTATTTAATATTTACTCACAGTCTGCATGCCCTGTGGAGACTAAAATGCTTGAAGGGGGCCTGGGAACTATTGATGTTCTAGCTGCTCATGATGGGTGTGGACTTCCAAGATGGGGCTGAGAAAGCAAGAACCCAGGTGCAGTGCAGTCCTGCTGAGTGACCTGGTCCTGTGCTTAGTGCTATAGGCCAGGAGAGAAAGCAAAGCTCCCACCCAAGTCCAGCAGACCTCAGTGGGTGATGATTTCAGTTCAGCAGTCACAACTTGTGGTATCCCCGTATTTTAGCCTCAAATCTGAGAGGGATTTAACAGTAACCCAAATAGAAAACAAGATTAACATGTGGTACCTAAGGGCAAGCATCAGATAAGAAAACCTAGGGTATGTTAAAAAAAAGGGCAGCAGTGTACTATTGACCTATACTTTTCAAAGGAAGAGTATATTTCTGATATATCAAGGATGAATTGAAACAATGGAGGAAATCATGTATAGCTCCAAGAGAATTTTATTTTATATATATATATATATTTTCCCATTAAGTTTATTGGTACAGTTTAGGTATACAATACAGTTACATTCATCATTGGGATCTTGTATCTTTACATGATGTATCTTGGTTCTTATTTTTTCCCCATTCCCCTGCCCTCCCTTCACCCCCTCCACCCTTCCCTATTTACAAAGACTTTGTTTCCATGTTTTTCCTTTTCTCATATTTTTTCTTTTCCTTTCTTTCCTTTCCCCTACCACTTCCCCTATTCCTTTAGATCTTTTCTTCCTATTATACAATATCAATTACACATTTTGATCCATATTTACACTTTTAGTTTTTCACACCAGAGAAATGCTTCGGTATTTACACATGTGTGTCCTATTTATTTCACGTGAAAGTATGGCCTTAATGTGCATCCACTTAGCTATAAATGTCTTTAGTTTCTTGTTCTTTATGGCTGAGTAGTACTGCATTTTATTAAAAAAAAAAAACATGTTTTCTTTATCCAGTCTCCAGTTATGGGCAGTTGGGCTGTTTCCAAGTTTTAGCTATTACAAACTGTCCCGCTATAAACATGGGTGAGCATATATCACTGTGGTATGATTCTTTTCATTCTTTTGGGAAGATACCCAGTAGAGGAATAGCTGAGTCAAATGGGACTTCTAATCCTAGTTGTTTGAGGTATCTCCATATTGATTTCCACAGTGGTCACACCAGTCTGCAATCCTACCAACAATGAAGGATTCCTTTCTCCCCACAACCCTGCCAGCATTTGTTATTGGTTGATTTCTTAATAGCAGCCATTTTTCTGGGGTGAGGTGGAATCTTAGCATTGTTTTCATCTGCATCTCTTGAATGACCAGTGATGTTGAAAGTTTTTTTCATATGTTTATTTGCTGCTTTTACTTCTTTGTCTGAGAAATGTTTGTTCATTTCAGATGTCCATTTTTGAATTGGGTCTTTATATTTTGGGGGGTCTAATTTTTTCTAGTTCTTTATATATTCTAGATAGTAGACCTTTAAGGAACAGCTGGTAAAAATTTTTTCCCACATTGTAGGTTGTTTCTTAGCTCTCTTGATGATTTTTCTTGCAGTGCAGAAGCTTTTAATAAGATGTGATCCCAGTTGTTGATTCTTCCAAGAGAATTTTAAAGAATCACAATATGCAAAAACTTAAGAAATATATCACAATACAAAACAAAAGTGTTTGGCAGAAATTATTTTTGCAAATTCTGGGTGTGATGACGAACACAACCTCGGTCACCTTGCTTGCACAAGCACAAACATTGCCATCTTTTCCAAAATTGTGGAACAAAGTAAGTTTGTGAACTGAGGCATTACTGTATCCTTTTCATGAAATAATGAAAGAATCCCAGGCTAAGGTTCAGATGAGGGAGAACCAAGGTGCACTAACCACCAGGCCTGTGAAACCACCAGGTATCTCTGAGTCCCTCCATGATGGATGACCTTTAGGTCATCGTTATTGAACAGCCTGGTGTGATAGTTGTTCACGTCAGGAAACAGACTTTAATATATGTGCTTTTGGAACATGTGAACATATACTGAACCCTATCTATTGTGCATCCCTAAAATACTGAAATTCATGCTACCAAGGTAGCTGAATAGAGGCACCCTGCTCTCACCTGTTCCTCCGCAAAGAACTAAGTGTTATAGCCGCATATTGAGATGAGTGACTATAGGAAAAGTTTGCATTTCAATAGCAGAAAAGTGGAAACTATAAAATCCATAGACTTGGGACAGCAGAATGGCAAGAGAGAAGATCCCAGCACCTGTGGGCCTTGGTTCTGGGAGGAGGTAACTCTCTTTTGCAATGGTAAAGGTGAGAGTCTCAGCAAACTCTGTCAGTACAGATAGGGGCAAGGTAAGGTGTTAGAGATCTGTTTCACAACCCTTACAACCTGTCAATTTAAATAGATAGATACTGTATCTAAAATCTGCATAGTGGCCGGGCTTTGAGAAATAAATTTACTTAATCTCCCTGCAAAACCCCAGCATTCTTTAGCCAGAAGCCATGTTGAGATGGTCCTATTGTCTGTATCTGAACTGCTCTAGGAGTCAGAATACCCTGCATAATCCCATCTCTCGGGCCCTGGAGACATTTCACTGCACAGGTCCAGTGAGTATCTGCCTCAGGAACCAGACATGGCTCAGCAGAGTGACACCTACACAAATCACCTGAGAGTGCAACACTGAGGGAAATGGGTGTTGAGATGCAGAGGGAAGTGAGGGCAGGGATCCAAGACCCAGGTAGGGGAATGGGTCGCCTGCCTTCTGAGAGCTGGGCATAGCCAGTTCAATGGGTGTTGTATGGGAGAAAGGACTGAGGGTGGTTGCCCACAGGATTCCTTGCACCTGCCTCCTAGCACCATGCATGGACCCCTGTCATTAATCAGGAGCAGAAAGAACTTAGAGGTTCTTCTGCTCTTCTGCTCCCAGAGGCATGCTGTGAAGTCTTGAGCAATCTCACAGGAGCTCCATTGTATAGCCTAAGAAGATCTGTAGAGAAACAGTACCTGGATCCAGCTGTGCCCACTCATGCTCAGTTGTCAGTGGGCACCACAACTGAAAGAATGGTGGGAGGGAGTGGGGGAAAGCCAATAGCCATTTTCCTGCCTTAGGTGTGCACAGCTAGGGAGTCTGAGGTCCTGTTTCTGGGCAGACATGTCCACAGTAGTAGCATGGAGAAAGAACAGTGTTTGTGTCACTCCACCTATGCATGTCCCCTGCGTTAGTCACCCTCACAGCTTTTCTGACCACACGCTGTTAACAAGACTAGGTGTGAGTGCCACAATGGGAGATGCTATGATTTTCTGCCTCTTTTGGGAGCACCTGGACCCGCATCAATGTCTCAGTGCTTTATTTAGTTCCCTCACCATGACTGGAGCCACCAGAAGCAGAAAGCTATTCAAGTAACAGAACCAATATCAACAATGCCTGAGGAAACCCCCATTACCCAATAGGGTCCATCACTCCTATTGTAGAAGTAACTGCACAGGGTGCATCATACATGTCCTACTCTATGCCACACTTGTCTTAAATGTTAGTGTCTCTTGCATAACCCAGAGACAGTGGGCCTCTTTGATTCTGATACAGTGGACAGTGCCCAAAATCACTAATCACAGCTAAAGAAACTACTAGAAGATTGTAGAGCCCTAGTAGATGCAAGCTCAACATTGTACAACAAAGTAATCCCCTCAAGACATGTCTTCTAGAGAAAGCAGCTTACCAAGAAGGCCATCCCATAAAAGTGGTATGGATATCCATTGCACCAGATGCATAGAATTCAACATAGGAATGAAAGAAATAATTGAAAAATTTGGTAACATGATGGGGCTTTCTGAAGTTTGTAACTCCTTGGTAACATTGCAAAGACACTGAAGTAGATGAAATGGCTGATAAATTCATCAAAAAGCTGGTTTTTAGAAATCTCAATAAGAGCAAAGGGAATACACATAAACAATTAAATGAAACCAGTAAGACAATGCAGGATATGAATAAGAAATGCAACAAGCAGATAGAGGTTCACTGCAGATTACTGATCAGAAATATTGTAAATGAATTCATGATTACAGTAGAATGAAGTTAGAAATAAGGAAGTAAAACTTTAGAAATTATAGAAATATATGGAGACAAATCAATACACTTTTCAACAAACTAGGTCACTGAGGAAATCAGGATTTTGTAAATTTAGAAATTCTCTGAGGCAAATTAAAATGGAAATACAACATAAAGGATATTATGGATACAGCAAAAGCAGTATGATCAGGAAAGTATATAGTAAAGACTACCTAAATCCAAAAATAGAAAAATGTCAAAACAAAACATACCCAAAATTAGAAAGAAGGAAATAATATCAGAGTACAAATAAATAAAATTGTGTCTAATAGAAAAATCATGTTTTCTATGTTCTTTTGCCTATGTCTGGTTTTCAGTCTGTATATATGATAATTAACTTTACGAGTTCTTATAAATAAATGAACATGATCCTGGAAAAATAAAAGGAGTGGGGAAAAGAAGAGAATTGAAGTGTGATATGTACATGTACCAATTTCCTGTAGTGAATGTAATCAGTATATACTGAAAACATACTAATTAAAGTCATGAAAAAAAGGAAAAATACAAAGAATCAGTGAAATGAGTTTGTTATTTGAAAAGATAAAATTTACAAACCTTTATTGACACACACCAAAATAAATGGGGTGAGAGGAGAGCCAGAAATAAATAAAATTAGAGGTGAAAAGAACACATTGTAACTGATACCACAGAAATTTTAAAAACCATTAGGTAATATTTTGAAAACTATATGCTTACAAATGGAAAATCTGGAAGAAATGGACAAAGTTTTGGACATACATAACCTACCAAAATTGAGCCAAGAAGATTATAAAACCTGGATGGGCAAGCTACAAGATAGAATTAGTAAAAAAAATCCTGAAAAGAAAAGCACAGGTCTGATGGTTTCACTTCTGGTAAATTTTACCAGAAGTTTAGAGAAGACTAACAGCAGTGCTTATCAAATTGTTCAATAGAATCAAAAGGGAAGGAACAACTTTCCAATTTATAGCATGAGGTTAACCTCAGCTGATTATCAAAACCTGACAAAGATACTGAAAAAAGCTATAGATAAATATCCTTGGTAAGCCTAGAAGCAGGAATATTCAACAGAATACTAGCAAAGAAAATTCAACAATGCATCAATTCAGTTTCATTCCAGGGAGGCAAGGATGGTTCAATATACATTAATCAATAAGCATAATAACAATACATAAGCCTAATAACAATAAGCATAACAACACATAAATAGAATCAAGATAAAATACGATCATCTCAATAGATACAGAAAAAAGCATGTGATACAATTAAGTATCCCATTCATGATAGAAACCCTAAACAAATTGGAGAAGGATCATACTTCAAATTAATAAAGGCTGCTAATGACAAACTAATATGTAACATACTGAATAGGGAAAGCATTTCCTCTAAGATCAGGGTCAATACAAGAATGTTCATTCTCACTGTTCTTATTCAATATATTGCTAGAAATTTTAGCCAAAGGATTTAGACAAGAGAAAGGAATAACAGAATACAAATAGGAAAAAAAGTTATATATCTCTGTTTAGAGATGATATTCTATATATAAAAATACCTAGAGATGCTCCCAAAACCACTACAGCTAATAAAATTAGTAAAGTTGCATGATATAAAATTCACATACAAAACTCAGTAGCTCCGATACACCAAGAATGACAGAAATCATGAAAGCAATTACATTCATAGTAGACACACACACACACACACACACACACACACACACACACAATAACTGGGTTAAACCAAAGTGACAGATGTCTACAATGAAGATTTCATATCACTGATGAAAGTGAGGAAGACACTAAAATGTGGAATGGTAGACAGACATGGTGGCACATGCCTATAATCCAGCACTTGTGAGGCTGAGGCAGGACTGGCATGGGATCAAGGCCAGCCTGGGCTAATAGTGAGTTCAAGGCCACCTGGTCTACAGAGTGAGACCCTGATTCCAAAAAAAAAAAAAAAATCAATAAATAGTAAAAAAAAAACAACCCCACAAAATGTGGAAAGCTGTGTCCTTTTATGGATTGAAAGAATTAATATTGTTAATATACCACTCAAAATGATCCACAGATTCAGTGCAACCCCCCTCAAAATACCAGTGATGTTTTTCTTAGAAATAGAAAAAATAATCCTAAAATTTATACAGAAGCACAAAGACCCAGAATAGCCAAAGAAATCCTAACCCAAAAGAGCAAATCTGGAAGAATCACAATTCCTGTTTTCAGGACATACTACAGAGCCGTAGTAACAAAGGCAGCATGGTAGGTATTGGCATAAAAATAGACACACAGACCAATGGAAAAAAATACAGACCTCTTAAATTAACCCACACCTATGTAACCAAGTAATTTTTCAAAAAGATGCCAGTGATATCAAAAGTATACACTGGAGCAAGGACAGCCTCTTCCAAAAATGGTGCTGGGAAAACTGGCTATATGCAGACTGTCACAACTTGGCCTGTCTTTCACCTGTACCAAAAATAAGTGAAAATGGGTTAAATAGCTTAATGTTAAGACCCTGAAACTACTAAAGCAAAACATGTGAGAAACACTTCAAAACTGGTTACAGGCAATGATTTTCTGGATGAGATTCTAAAAGCATAGGTAGCAGAAGTTAAAGTTGACAAATGGAATTACATGCAACTATGAAGCTTTTGCCCAGTAAAGCAAACAGTAGTTTGAAGACACACCTGCAGCATGTAGAAAAATACTTGCCAGTTACTCATCTGATAGAACGTTAATATCTAGAATATATAAAGAACTCAAAAAACTTAAAAACATAAGCAATCCAATTTAAAATGGGTAAATGATCTGAATACCTGCTTCTCAGAAGAAAAACAAATGACCAAAGAATACATGATAAAATGCTCAATATTAGTACTCATAAGGAAATGCTAATGAAAATCAGAATAAGATACCATTTTACCCCAATCAAAATGGCTGTTACTGAATAAAAATAGCCAATAGAATCAAGGCTGTGAAGAAAAAGAAACCTTTATCTACTGTTGATGGTCATGTGTATTAGTTCTGTCACTATGCAGTATGGGGAGTTCTTCAAAAAACCTAAAAATAGAACTACTATAGGATCCATTTGTGCCACTCTTCGGTATATATTCAAGAGACATGAAGCCACCCTACAAAAGAGACTTATGCATCCCCATATTGGAGCACTTCTCACAATGGCTAAGATGTAATAACCTAAGTGCTTATCAACAGATAAATAAATTATGGTATTTATAAACAGTAGAAATCCTGTTGTTTGCTCCAAAATAGATGAAACTAGAAGATGTCATGTGGAGAGAAATATAGCATATACAAATAGGCAAATGTTGGATGTTCTTTCTCACATATGGAAAAAAAAAATTGACCTGAAAGTAGGAGATTGCTGTAGACCAGAAAGGGTGCTGGGGCAGGGGGTCAGAGAGGGAGGGTGGGAGAGTGGTTTGACATGGTCAGTGTAGGACACATTCATACATGGAAATACCATAGTGAATCCTATTAGTTTGTGCATCTAGTATGTGTTAATAAAAGAAAAAATAAAAAAAAATTTAACTTCTGGAAAAAAAGAATAAAAATTGCTAACTGAAAATTTAAGGTTAAACGGAAGGAGAATATTGTTTTAAACTCTGTTGAACCTAAAAATAATAGTGAGAAGTGTGTTGGTAAAGCTCAATGATTGGTCTACTTTGTGGGGGTCAGGGCAAGGAAAGGAAACAGAAGGCATTAATATGCCTCATTTCCCGTGGCAGGAGTCAGAAGTTACAATTTCATGCTGAACCTGCACAGACTGAAAAACAAAGATAGCACTTAGGGAGTCAGAAGGAATCAATTTGAATAATATGATGAATGAAATGTGTGCACATCTTGAGCTGGGTCACAAATGGAAGTATCTCATCCATTAGAGCACCCTGGAACATTTTTAAAAACTGAAAAAGTATATTTACCACAATTCTGTGACCTGAAGGTGGAAACCCTCAGTCTGCATGATCTGAACCTCTGGGGTCTGACTTCTTGCATTTGAAGCCTCACTTGTCACTTCCCAGCACTAACAGTGACTCCATCCTCATCCCTCTGCTTATAGGCAAAAGTCACACCCACCACAGGATATCTTCTTTGCTCCCTCCTGACCACCTGCATTTACATCTTATTCAACACTCTTTTTGCTGAGAAGCCTTTTGTGGCACACCCCTTCTCAGGATCCCTCTCCTCCTGATCCTCCTTCTAGTCATAGAATGAATATCTCATTTGTTGCAATCTGACTGGACCTTATATTGATTCATGGTTATTGAATTTAATTTCTTGAACATGGAGATAACATCATGTCTACTACTTCCCCTTCTCCTCCCCTTCTCTTCCTCATCCTCCTTTTCCTCCTCATCCTCCTGCCTCTAAATCATCTTCTTCTATAAGATCTAGCCTAGTATTATTAGTTTGCGGAATAAACGAGAACAACAAAGGTAGTAAGACTAACACAGCTTTTAGCAGTGTTCAGTTGCATTTTATCTTCTTTTCCCTGTTTGAAACTGTGATTCTGTCCAAAAAAGCATTCTGGGAATGGAATCATTACCATTTCATAGAACACATGATATATTTGTATTTTAAAATTTTATATGAATAAAGTTAAATATGGCTTTTTACCTAGTCATGCAGTAGGAAGGAGGTTGTGTGATGGTTTGCACTGGATCCCTCTCTGCTTCCAAATGGTTATGCTGATGCCCCAGCCCACAGTACCTCACAATATGATAGGGCCATTGCAAATGTAATAAGTTAAAGTGAAGCTGTACTTGAGTAGGAAAAGTCCCTAATCCAATATGACCTTGCTCTTAAAATAAGGGAACATCTGAATGCAATCGTGCATTCAGGGATACACCATGTGAAAAGAGCAGAGATCAATTTAAGGCATCTGCAAGTCAAGGAATGCTAGGGGGTAGAGTCTTGTAAAGTACCAGAAGCTCAGAGGGAGGCCTAGAAATATTCTTAGTCTCAGAAGTAACTTCCCAGGAGGAACCAGACCTGCTGCTACCTTGATGGAAGACTTCCAGCATCAACAACTGTGAGATAATGAACTTTTGTGGTTTAAGCCATTGAAATTGGGTGACCTAAAATGACAACTCTATTAAATTAATACCAATGGAATTTTTATTGATAAAGGGAAAGAAAGGCACTCTTTTGTTTGGTTGTTTATGCTGATTGTTCTGGAAAGCTCTTGGCGCATCTGTGACCTGACAGGCCAAACACTTCCACAGGAGAGAATGGGACATTCCACATAGGGAGATATGCCTTTTTAGTTTTCTGTAATTTGACTTAAAGAAGGATGTATGTATGTATTTATGTTGGTATGTTAACAAAGCAGAACATACTCAACTAAAGTCATAGGATTATGCTCACAAGCTAACATACATACAAGAAGAAAAAAATTTTGTGAGTAAATGAGTTCTTTATCATGCATGAAGGTAATAATTACCATGTCCCTCTTATGATCACAGCATTCATCCTTTTGCATTTCGAGTTATGCTTCAGAAATCTGCAGTTCAGGATGCTGAATAAGAAACATGGGCTATTATGTAAGAATGCTCCCAGTCTCTCTTCATATATTTTTTGTAAAACCTTTTAGTGCAATCAAGTGAGTCATGAAAGGCCAGAGTTGGCATGTTTTATGAATGTTCTTTTTCTAGTAGCTAGTGCCCCTACACTAGGAGAGCCAGATACTCTGGGAAAGAGCAATTTTCATGTTTTCAAACCTTAGGAATATAACCCAATTCAATCCCTGACTGTGGAAACAGTAGCTAATATGATGGAAGAACTGTCAGGGACAAGGAGACTTCATCATATCAGGGATGGCCTGTGAGCCCGGACCAAGGTAACCCCTCAGTCAGAAAATCAGGCATCCCAGATCCAGGAAGTTTTGAAATCAAACTTCCTGTCTCTATTGTATTTGATTGATAACATTAGGAAGTTTACTTCTCTCTCCCAGTTTTGTTTTAGAAATAGGATTGGAAGTGCCTCCCTGAGAGAGTAGAGAGTCTTCCATGTACAGTAATTGTTCCTGAGATTGAAGTTGCATATTCCACTCCCCAATCATTGTGGCTACAAAGTACCCTAAGATTTGCATTTATTGAAGCCACTTGGCATTATGTACTCTCAATACTTTCCCTCTTTCCTAAAACCACAGGATACTTGAAAGTTGCTGTTTTGTTTCTTCATTTGTATTGAAACTTTTTTTTTCAGGGAAGCTTTAGATTGACAGAAAAATTGACAGGAAAGTACAGAGAATTCCTTTATACTCCCCTGTCCCTGATATGTATAGCCTTCTCCATTATCAAGATCCCATACCAGATTGGCACATTTGATTTGTAACAATCTCTCACCCCTTAGATTCCAGAAGAGCACTGTAGAACTTAGAGAGAGGAAGAAGTCCCATAGTGTATGTTTCATGAGACCATGCACTTGCCTTCTACCCAAGCAGTGAGTCCCAAAGACTTGCCCTAATGTCAGTAATGCACTAAGAACCACTAAGCAGAATGTACTGAAAGCTGGTGTCCTCACAGTTTATTATAGCAGAAAGGATGCAGATTAAAATCAGCTGAGGGAAAAGATACATCAGTGAGAGTCCAGAAACATTCCATCATGGAGATTCTAATTGTGGTCTTCCCACAGAGTGTGGGAACATTACCATCAACAGTGTGTGACAATAATACATGGGAAATTGCCAGAGATGTTCAGAAAAACCTCTGTGTCCAAAATGTTTTAATTGTGGCTCCATCAGATGGACACGATTGGCTGTCCCCAAGCTGGTTGAGCTGATATGTGACCCTCACCCTAAATTTCATTGTTAAACTCTCCAGTGTGATCAGAGGCACTCCAGTAAGTAAAGGCACTGCTGTCAAGCATGGAATTCCAATAGTTATTTCCTCTGGTAAGCCAGGGGCAAATGCTGCTCTTTTTGCACAGCGTTAACAAATTCTTCACTACACATGCAGGTAGACATAGACCATTATCCAAGGAGGGCCCTCTAGTCACTGAGATTTAGAAGAGTATAAATGTGAAGTCTGTCTGTCTGTCCTCTGCCTTAGGAATGAGCAGACCTACCTCTCAGGGCCAGGTTACCAAGTGGGCATGCTGATGCTATCGTGTGATACTCCCAAGGGTATAGAAATGTTTCAGGAAGGATGGAAAGTTATTTATTGTATGACGTCATTTTGTATATTTGGTGCCTAAAGTTTAGAGCAAGGGCAATTTGTGAAAAATGTGCATTAATAGAATGCTAGAGTCTTTAACATGGCAGCCAGGAGTAACTGGTATTAATTAAATGCCAGTTACCTCCCTCTCTAGAGTGCCAGAAAAAGGAATTAATATTCTATATCATTTATGGAGATATTAGCCATTTTAATGTCCTGATCCTCATGTGAAAAGAATTTCCATGAGAAATGAAAGCACTATAGCGAGAAACCTAGCCACTGCATTTCCTGTGAGCTAGGCTGTTGCTTACATCTGAAGGTTTGCAGATTTGAACTAATCCCCAGGTGACCCAGGAAAAGCAGCCTTGAAGGCCAAATCACCACAGTCTTGATTTCCAAGGAGACTAAGAGCTGGGCAGAGGTCCTGCACCATGCCTAACTCTTCAGACATGTGTGGTTGGCATAGAGGTTGTAATGTGCTGAGTTCTTAGAAGCTTCAGGGAACCGTTGAAAAGATTAATCTTCTAAATGTTCTTGTCTGGTTGGATCTGACCCTTTGTATTTGACAAGATTTGGTTAGCTACATTTCCTGTCTCATCCTCGCCACACTTACATTCATAACTAGGAGTCAGTGTGCAGGTTAGAAAAGTGGGCTTCTGTTTAGTCAAAGATGAAGTGAGGGAGTAGCTCACATTAAAAGGAATAAGGGGTACTTTGTATCACACATCTACTATGGACCAGGCATCCTATAAGGGGTTTTATCCCTTAAGATGTTGCCAGCTTCTCTACTTTGCAGAAAATCAGGCTCAGAGAGGTAAAAAAAAAAAAAGGATCCAAGCCCAAACAAGGTTACATGAGGAAGAACACAGATCTATTTGAACTCAGGCCCATGTTCTTCCTAAACCTTCACGTTGCCAACTCTGAATCTAAACAAGGTCTCTGCTGCTTTGTGGGTTGATTGTAGAGCATCACACCAGGGAAAGCATCGTCCTGCAGAAAGTAACTGCTGCTGTCAGCTTGATTCTGTGTATTTATGAGCATCATCACTTGCTCAGCATTTCTGTTTTATCTGAAAAGTATTTCATTTCATTCACTAGCATGTTCATCATGAATAAAATGAGACGATTATTAAATTGTGCTTTTTGCTGTTTTCCATCATAACTCTAAGAAGAAATGCTTTGTGGAATGAATAATTAAAAATAATTATTCATCTTTTCTAACATTTTTGGTTGGTCTGTGCTTTTATTTGGACGCATATTATTAGTGAATTACCCATAAACCTATAACCTCTGTGTGATTATTCTTTCAGTACTAGGGATTGCACTCAGGGCTGTTGCAACTGGCAATGAGCTACATCCCCTGCTTGTTTGTTTGTTTGTTTTTATTGTTGTTTTTGACAAGGTCTTTCTGAATCACTAAGGTGGCGTGGCAGAGCTCAAACGTGATATTCCTGCCTCAGCCTCTCAGAGTGCTGGGATTACAGGCTAAAAAATCTAAATCGTGATTTCTACTTTGAGAAAAAATTTCAAAATGTTCTTTAGTGTTTGCTGTTGATAATTAGGAGTCGTAACGTTGTATATTTGAAATTGACTGTTGGAAGGTTCCATATTGATCAGAGCATTTATCATATTTTGATGGCTGATTAATCTGTAACCAGTAATGTGGTTACTGAAATTTTTCCTTAAGTTCATGTTTTTGGTCTTCATAGGTAGAAGAATTGTTCATTAAATTAGCTTCAATTAAGAAGGGCAAGGAAAATTTCCTTCTCTTTCAGAAGTGTTTTTTTTAGGCAGGTCTGAGGAAGCTTCAACACTGAAACAGCTGCTGTCTTTTTTTTCCCCTGTAAAGTAAGATAATTCCTGGTTCACAGTCATCTCCCTTCCCCCAGACTTGAAATAGAAAAATAGAAACAAATTAGATGCGTATCAGGAACCAAAATTCTTCCTGCTTATTGAGAGTTTAAAAATAATCTTTGCAATTAGTGTCTCATATCCTGGAAACTCCTACTGCTGAGATTGTATATGCACAGGGCTTTTCAAACCCAGGGCATCCCGTACCCCCTGCCCCAGACACCTGGAGAAATCAACTCTTGGAATAATGGACAGACACCCTTTTATTCCTTGCAAACTGTCGGCTGAGGAGCTTGAGGTGGAAGAGTATGAGTAGAGCTAGCTTTGCTCTACCTCTGATAGTTCTCCTCCCTGAATTGGCCAGTAGGCTACTTTTGCTACACCTCAAAGAGGTCTCATGATGTTTTAGCCACATTATTATTTTATGACCTGTGACAGTCACTAGTAATAGTCATTACTAAACTCAGTCCTGACCATTAAAGTGTAAACCAGAAATTGAACATTGAACTCCTTTTCTTTCTTCCTTCCTCTCCTTCCTTTCCTCCCTTCCCTTCCTCCCTTTCTCCCTTCCTCCCTTCCTCCCTTCCTTCCTTCCTTCCTTCGTGTGTAGGTGTGTGTGTGGTCCCTTTTATATTTTTTAAGCCCATGGGTAGACTCAAGAGAGACAGAAGCAAACTAGTGTGTTCATCTATGTGTTAATCATGGATGATCCGATTTATTATCTCACCGACCTCTGGGTATTTGCCTGTTACTTTTTTTGTTGTTATTTGAGACACATCACCTTATGTATTTCAGCCTGACCTTGAACTCACTGTATAGCCCAGGCTGGCCTCAAACTTATGGCAATCCTCCTGCCTCATCCTCTCAAATACTGGAATTATAAGCATGCCCCACCATGCCTGGCTGGTACTTTTTTTTTTTTTTTTTGTGGTACAGGGAATCAAACCCAGGGCCACTCTACCACAGATCTACACTCCTAGCCATTTTATTTTAATTTTTGTTTGCTTTTGTTTTGGAGGTTTTTTGGGGGTACCAGGGAATCGAACTCAGGACCTTGTGTTTTCAGGCAGGTGGCAGAACCACTGAGCTAAGTCCCCAGGCCTGTTTGTTTGTTTTTGAGATCGGGTCTCATTAAGTTGCCCAGGCAGGACTTGAACTTGGTATCCTCCTGTTTTAGCCTCTGCCCAGTGCTAGCTAGGGTCACAGGTGTGCACCACCAGGCCAGGCTTGGTTTTACTGAGTGGCAAGGCTCATATTTTTCTGAGATGCTCCTCTTTGGTGCCTTCTGCAGTAGCCCCGCCCCATCCGTAGCCCTGTCTCTGAGTTTGGTTATTAGATTATGGGCCCACAGTTGTTTTCCTTTATCTTTGCAGCTGTGCAGGAAGGCCACCCATCTGCAGTGCTCCTCTTTAGCTCTAGAAGGAATGAGTGAATTCTGCCAGCCTGTGCCCGAGTGTTTGTGCACAACACACTTAACTGATGACCTCCTCTGGGTTAGTCAGCTGTGCACTGTGGTGCTAAAATATCCAAGGTAATCAAGTCATAAGAAGAAAACATTTACTTTTGCTCATGGTTTGAGTTCTTGGTCCTTTGGTCCTATTGCCTCTTGGCCTGTGGTGAGGCAGAATGTCGTGGGAAGTGTGTGGTGAAGAAGAGCTGTTCACCCCTTGTTGGCTGGGAAGCTGAGGGACAGAGCTGTGGTCCAGTGTCCCAGTCAAGGGCACTGCCCAATGGTCCAGACTCCTTCCACTAGGAACCGCCTCTTAAGGTGCCCTCATCTCCCGAAATCACCAGGTGCTGGGCACCAACCCTTAACATGGGCCTTGGGGAATATTTAAAGCCCAGACCACAACACCCTCCCAAACTTTGCAAGTCTATGTTTTTGCCTTGGGATGAGAAACCTAAGGAGTGAGCGTGGTCCCAAAAGGTGGTTTTCCTGAAAAAAAAAAAAAAAAAGATGGTTTTTCCTGTCCTTTATCTCTCCATTCTTTTCTAGTGATTCTTAGAGGCTGAAACCCCACACCGGTGGGAGAATCTCATGACCTGCTCCTCAACAGGGCTCTTTCCTGTAAATGATGGCTCTGCCCTCATCTCTGGGGCCTGCAAAGACCTCAGTCTGTACCTTCCAGGCCACCCTGATCCACTCTGGTGAATTACTAAGCCCATTTCTTTTTCTGTGTTGCTTTGTAACTCAGGAAAAGGGGGATTGATAAAGTATCAAATTACAGAGCATTTAAATAGTTTCATGGAGTCCATTATCCTACTTCTCAGAATATGAGTCATCGGCTTTCTGATATTACAGCATAGTTTGTAGCAAACATAAAAATGACACACTTTCATTCTGCTCTAGTGGTCATGAGAGTCTGAGAATAAAACACATCACCAGGATTTTTCTCTTCTCTTCCAGTCTCAAATTATAAATTTCCTTGATTTTTCAAAAATGAAAGGACAGTCTGGTTTTTATTTATATTGTGTAAATAGGGAGAGATTTTTTTTTCTGAAAATTTTGGAAAGAGCCAAAAAAGTGCTTTTCAATGTTTCAATTTGAATATTTGGGAAGTCAAATATATCAAACTAGACACAAAAGTGGATTATAAGCATTGTTCTATGGTATATTGTTAGAGCAACCTGAAAGTTACAAAATTCTAACATCAAATTTTTCTCTTTTCTGTGTTTTAAAATAATCAGGCAGGTCTAGAAGAGTCAGGCTATGCGTACTTAAATATTTAAAAAGCATGTAACACATGTAGTTTTGGATAAATATTCAGTGTGGATGAGGGGGTAGTTGTAGGAGCAGAGCTGATTTAGCAAGCAGCCCTGTTGGGTGGGAGGTGGTTGCTGCTTATGTCTATTTTTCTGTACTGGGTCTCACAGACGTTCCTTTGCTTTGGCTTCCCTTTCTTTCCCTCTTCTCTCCTCCCCTCCCCTCTTCTCCTTAGCCTTTTGAATCCTAAGGAAAATTGAAAATGTATACTTTGCAACATTCTATTTCCTTTTGTCTTAGCAAATATAACTTTTTTCTTTCTTTGATTCTATGCAATGGATACTTCTAAAGATTACTCTGCAATGATACATCCTGTAGATTAGCCACTAATTTGGCAAGGAAGCTCTCTGAACTGTCAGAAAAAAAGAAGAATTCATAAGGAATCAAGGTCTCTCTTTGTCTCTTTCTGCCTTTCTGTCTCTCTTTTCCTCTGTTTTCTTACGGATGCCACAATTTCTACCCATATCTGAAGATCAGCTCTAAATCAATCCACTTCTACAGCACTGAGAATAAAAAACATAAAAATATCTACATTCACCAAAGGGAGAGCTTGAGGAGGGGTGTTCTAAAAAAGGTGTCCAAGTTGTAGGCATTTGTTCCAGAGAAGTCTTTGAAAATCAACATGAATGTCAACAACCAGAGAAGGAGGAAAGACTCTTTCACAATCCTGCTTGCTTGTGTCAGTTCTCCCAGCAGTATCACACCATTCACTGGGGTGCTGAAACCGGTGAAAGTTGCCCTAAGCTCCTGACTCCTTCAAGCTTTTGTGTGAGGTTAACTGGCGTGAACCATGTTCACATATTCATTAAAAGTTTAGATCACTGATCTGAGATGAGTAATGCTTATAAAGAAATCTAATAAAATAAATCTGTATTAGTCAAGGTGTCTGTCACTGCTAGTATGAATTGTTTTAAAAAAGCACACAGACATGCAGAGAGAGACAGAGAGAGAGAGAGACAGAGAGAGAGAGACAGAGAGCCAGAGAGACACAGGGACGCTTTAATAATAAGGCATTGACTGATGTGATTATAGAAGTTGGCAGGTCCAAAATTTGCAGAGTGGATGGCCCAGTTTGAGTCCTGAGGCCAGAGCTGCTGTGGGGCCAGGAATAGCCATTGTCCCAGTTTGAAGCCGTCAGGCAGGAAGAGCCTATGCTCCTGTGCAGTAGCAGAGTTGTGGACCACTTTTACAGAGACAATGGTGGCTGTTTATTTTAGCTTGCAAGTCTTGCCAGTGCGTGCAGTTAGAACTGTTGAAGATCTATATGTGCCCCTAAGGTTGAGGGTGTTTCCATAATATGTTCTATATTTCTTGACCTGTAACAAAATAGATTTAAAAATCAATTTAACTGTATTTCATTTCTGCTGTTTTATTCTTCACAAAAATTTAAGTACCTACTCAGTACCCAAAGCATTGGTTGATGGGTCAAAATCATAGCAAAATAAAAGTTGAGGGTTTTGAGGAATTGAGTATTCCTGAGCTCAGGATTTCTCTGCTTTTCTAGCTAAACATTCCTTCTAGGTGATCTCTTCAGATTCATGACTTTAATATCCTCTCCGTGCTGATGGTACCAGAATATGTTTCCCACTTATTTCTCTAATAAACTCTAGACTCATGTATCTAACTGTTCACCCAGTATGTCCAATTATATGTGTAATACTCATCTTAAGCTTGAAATATCTAGAACAGAAATTCAAGTCCCTGGGGTAGAAAAATCTAATCATTATTGTGTTCCTTATCTTAATAAACAACTCCCCTTTTTCTTGTTGTTCAAATGTGCCAGGTTGTATTTCTTGAAATGACTGTAACAAAGATTTCTCACACACATGGTTTCCTAACAGCACAATATTGGCACTCATCCTGAGATGGAGTCTGCATTCTCTGCTTGAGACCTAGTGGTGGCACAGGACTGCCCCATAAAGCACAGTGGATGTGACATTTGGTGACTTAGAAAGCTGGGAGAGAAAGCTGAGCACTTTCTGTCTGCCTCTCTCTCTTTGGGCATATGTGCTTGGGAACAAGCCATCCTCTAAGATGTAATGAAGTCCGAGTTAGCTGTTGTATAGGGAGTACATGGAGAGGCCAACTTGGGGAGGTAATGGTGTTCCCAGCTCAATCCAGCATCAACTTGCATAGATGTGAATGAGCAAGGCATTCAGAACATTCCTCCCTCAGGCTTTTGAGTGACCCAGCTGATGGCCCAGACACTTTGGGGCAGAGACATATGGCTGTGTTTTGGGTAATTTGTTACACACCGTAGTGAATGGAACATTGCAAAACCCCAAAAACAAAAAACAAAAAACCCACATCAGACACCATGACTCCCCTTATTCACTTACCACTCACCTCAGTAAATCCTGCCAATCTACTCTCAAAATGCAGCCTGTGTGGTGGCTACTTCCTAACTCTCCCATCCCTGGTCCTGCAAATCATTGTCTCTATTTTAAATTTACTAAAGATATCTTCCAACTGGTTCTCCTATTCTTGCCCGGCCATAGATTATACCATCCAGGTAGAAGCTGGATTGATCTTTTAGAAATATGGATGATCTTAATTCCCTGATTTGCTTAAAATGTTCAATGAGTTCTGTCACTTTGGACCTATTGCCAGCCTCACTGTTCCTTCTCAAGACCTATAATATCTAGTATCTTGCATCTGTTTTGTCTTTATTTTTCTTTGAATTTTTCTTTTGTTATTCTTTTCATTATGAGGATTAAACCCAGGGCCTTTCCTTAGCTACATCCTTACCTAGCTCCTCTTTTTTTAAAACCTTTTTTATTTTAAGAAAGAATCTCACAAAATTGCTAAGTTGCCCAGTTTAGGCTTAAACTTGTGATCCTTCTGCCCCAGCTTCCCAGAACACTTTTCTCCTGACTCACAGTGCTCAAGCCACACTGGAATTTTACTCTACATTAAAATGTCAGTTTTGTAGCTAGAGATAACTAAGAGCAGAAAATATCCCTGTCTTTGATAATTGTGGGGTTTCCCCTGGCTTTCCAGTGTACAGCTTGCTCTGTACTCACATGATTGTCACCAGTGACATGGTACTTCCCGGCTAGAGTTACTGGGAAACAAATGCATGGTCTCCATCCCTGGACACAAGGGACTCCATAGCCATAGGTCCGAGGCTCTTGGGCCCCTGAATCTGCACATGAAGTGAAGCTGTGCCTCTGCAGGAACATTTCCATTGGACGGTTATCATGAGTACAGTATTCTCCCTTATTTACGGTTTTGCTTTCCATGATTTGAGTTACTTCAGTCAACCATGGTTCAAAAATTATTACAGTGAAAACTACAAAAAAAAATTTTAAATAACTTTTATTGTATACTTGTTCTATTTCATCACGGTCTGAGGCATCCACTGAGGATTGTCAGGTATTCTGTGTGAATAAGGTGGACTGCTCTACAATTTATTGTGTTGTCTATTGAATGCTAGGGCTTTGTGTTACATCAAGTGGTGTTTTTTTTTACCCAACGCAATATTCTTTCCTCCTCAAAGGCGTCATATCTTCTACTCTTTCTGCTTGTGACACTCCTGTCCCTTACATCATTCACGAGGCTGCTTCCATTTAAAACAATTGACAGTTCTCCCAGCCTGCAGCCATATGCATAACTTTACACTTTCCAGCCCATTACCCTGCTTTACTTACTTCATAGTCTGAAGTATTACTTCACTGTCTGAAGTATTATTCAGGGTTTTCATTTGACTTGTGTCTCTAGTGAGCTTCACAATAGCAAAAGCTCTCTGTCCTTTTGTCATTTCATCCCCAGCACCTAGAAGGTGCCTGGCCTTCAACCAGCACTTAGCCAGTTCCTGGCAGAGTGATTGGATGGAAGGAAGTCATTTAGGGTACACTGGGAATATGAATGAAGGGCTGGGAATTAGAGGCCTTAGTAATCAACAATGCTGGGTGAGTCGCTCAACTTCTTTGTGCTTTCTCACAAGTGTCAAATGGGGATAATATTTAGTTTATGGAGTGGTCATGGTGACTCCATACAATATGTACATATACTGGGCAAGACCCAAGTAGTTTTCCAGCCAAGCATGTTCTCCTTTTCTCTGATTTGTTGTTATTTCATGAAAGCTTGGGCATAGGTGGGATCATGGCTAATCATTACATTTCTTATTCTACCCCTAGAACAAGTGTGATTGTAACAATTCCAGTTGTAACATTTCTTATCATACCCTTCATGTCTACCCCTAAGACAAGCGAAGGTGCTGGCACACTTGGCATGTGTCAGGTTGGCCTTTCTGGACTGGAGTAGATGGTCACGAAATTCTGTGTACGCTTTATAATTTGTGGATCCTTAGTCATTCTGACACATACTAGAGTAGAAGATCCTAGAGGATCAGTGTTGTGAACATCACCCCATCTCGAAATGATGTTAGAATCGACATACTCTGTTCCAATTATAATGTGTAAATTGTACCTTTACTAACTTCCAAATGGGCTCAGGAATTTACAGTTTAGGGGAGGGGAAATTGTCTCCAGTAAAAAAATGGTATTATTTGTACAGTGCCCAATACAGGTAAACAAGTATTGATAAGCCATTGATATTTTATTTTCTAATTAAAAACAATGAATGAAGTATAAGTGAATTTTCTCTCAATATCGAAAAATACTGAGCAAGACACAAACCTCATATCTCTTTTCACCTCTTGCCAGTTTCCTGTCCAAAGAATTAGGCAACTGTTTAGTAATTTAGTGGGTGAGTTTTCAACAGAGATTTTTTTTAGAGAGATTCATGAAGGAATTTTATTTTACCTACAAAAAATACACAAATAGATACACAGTCTTTCCAAATTTCGTTGGAGTTTTCATGGGGAATGATCAAGAAATAATGTCTGAAAGGATAATTTAGGGGTCTGAAAATGAAACAGATGGTCCAGAAATACTAGGTTAGTATTTTCTCTTCAGTCCCCTTTTATGCCCCTGTGTATATTTATGTATAAATGTTATTTTTGTTGTTGACTTTAATAATCATTAGAGCATATTATGGAATATACTTCATGTGTTCTAATTTTATTTTATTTCACTTATGTCTATCCCAATTTTTTTGTAACTTTTCATGCCTTATGAAATGGTTGCGCTCTAGTGTAGGCGTTACCCTGGTGGTGAGCGCTTTTGTGATGACAGTGTAGTGGAGATGCTTCCTGTCCGACATTTGCTTCACCCTTTGTGTCCTTTCTAAAGGGGCCTCCTGCCAGTATGTGGGCTGCATCTTTCTCCCTACATCTCCCCCCTCTCCCCATAGCTCTCTGAGGGACCTGACTGTTGCATTCTATGTTTCAGGTATGGGCTTATGTGATAGAGTAAGCCCGTACCTGAAACATTTGTTTCTTGATTGTTAGGAGTGGGTGAAGCAAAGCATTTGGGGAACAAAAGCAACAAGGGTGCTTCTACTTACAGATTCTGGGAAGGATCCCCTACTCACTTCCACTGACAGTGAGTAGGGAAGGATGTCCTATAGTCACAGAGGTGACCCTCGGATGACAATAAGGGAACCAAGCTTTGGAGGGAACCCAGTGGTAGAGAGAGAGATATCAAGTCAGAGAAACTGAACTCCCTTGTGCTGTTAATGGTCACCCTGCCCAAGATTTCCCAAGGCATTCCATCAGAACATGTCCTGTCTCAGTGGGCATCCCCCTGTGCATTTATGTTTGTGTTCATATATGAGATTCTCTCCAGAAAAAAAACCCCACAAAACTTTGAGAACTGCATTTTTGAGTTTGTTCATTTACTAGCCATTTGCATTTTGTTACAAACTGTGCATGCATTGACACTATTCCTTATCCTATAGATTGCCTGTGTTTTTCTCAGTGATTTTAGGAGGTTTTTTTGTTTCTTCATGTGGTCTCTTTTGCTAAATATACTGTAAATGTATTCTTTGAGCCTTCTACTTTCTTTTAACTTCAACAATGTTTTTGTCTTTGGTGAACTTACTGAAGAATTATTTGTTTTTCCTGCACATGATTACTTCTCCATCTTTTAAATTGTTTTCTAGATTATAGAAACCCAATGTTATAAGTAGTGTTCACTAATAACTTTTGGTACAGTATAATCCTACTTTGCATGCCCTAAATTCTCTAGAGTTAACATGTGTAAATAGTGAATGTGTGTTGAGTGTAATGTATAGGTGTAACTTTATTCATTTTTTACTAAATCAATACCTAATTTCCTCATCATTACTTATTGAGTACACTGTCCTTTTCTCATTGATTTAAAATTCTAACTTTCATACTGTAGATTAGTATATATGCCAGGATTTGTTCCTAGTTTTTCTAGGTGGTAAATTCATTTTCCTTCATTATCTTGTGCCCACTTTACCTTCTATTAATAATTGTAATTGTGATATGGTTAAGACACATTTCACCATGATCCTTCTTCCCAGAGTTTGGTTTTAAATTTTTCTTCCCGTGATGTGTTTTAAGTCAAAATTAAAAGTTTTATTGAGTTCCAGCCTTAGATGAATAGAGAGCAGGGTGGTTCTTTTCACCTAAGTCTTTAAATCTAATTACGAAGTTTGAACACATTTGCATGTTTGCTTGTTTATTCAATATATGTTTATATTTAAGCCTCTTTAAAAGATGTAACAACTTAAAAACAACTTTCTTGTCTTTTAACCTTCCCATTTCTATGGCACATTGTAGTGTACCTGCTTTGCTTGCATTTTCTGATTTCTTCCACAAAAGAGCCCCATGAAATGTTTGTCATCATAATGGTTGTCTTCAGAAGGAGATGCCGCAAATCACAAGAATACTCAACGTTCTAAAGTAGAGTTAGTCCACCCTGTTTGATGCAGTGAAATCTATGGACTGTCTCAGAGGTTAGAATGAGCCAGTGCTGTTATCAAGCACAGTACTTGGTTCTCTGAATAAGGAGATGAGTAAGATTCACTCTATACTCTCATAACGCCTAAACCTCCCTTTGCCATAGGTGTTGGTGTCTCATCTTTGCTTGGGAATCCAGGACAGGAGACCAGACAACCCAGAGGAGAACTCTCCCTGGTCCTAGACCTGATTTCAGACTTGATGAGTTTAACACACTCTCAAGGTGGTGAGCTCCCTGGCTTTAAGTAGGATATGCTCTGTAAGACTCCTCAGCAACAGAGCTATCTTCTTTTTAATCCCTCTGCTCTTCATGACCAAACATTAATAATCAAAATTCAATCCTGCATTTCCAGCAGTGCTAGCAAAGCTGTGGGGATGTCACCATTGGCTTAACTGCTCCTTCTAAACTCTCACTAGTTACTGTTTTCCTTAATGGATTATAATTTCAACTCCTTAAACTCTCTTTTCAGAATGCTGTAATGAAGGAGGTGTGACTTGGGTTTGAAATGTGGTAGTAAATTATCCATCTATGAATTAACATGTATAATTTAAACACACATCATGAATAATGATGAATTCAAGTGTGATTTTATCATCTAAGTAGAAGGTGAGGGTTGTTTCCCCACCCTTATGTGTCATACATTAAATATTAAATTTTGATACTCTGCTTTTGTAGGTACAGTTTTACAATTTATAGAAGCTATTTTTGGGGGAGGCCATTCCTCAGTATCACATTGTAATGAGATGCACACATGAGGGCAGGGACAGCTGCTGAGCTGGCTTCATTTCTGCACTTACCAAGGCCCTACCACCAGGCTTTGGTACATAATATCTGTTGCCTGAACAAGTAAATGAATGAATGAATACTACTATACTACTTTGTGCTTCACACTTATCTCACATTGCTTTTATTTTCATTTTCATTTCTTAAGCCACACAGTAGAAACTTTAGATAACAATATTGACACATCACTTTTCACATCCTCTGCAATGGCATTTTGCCACTAGCAGGATGTAGGGGAGAAATTAGAAGGGAAACAAAGTTAACTGTCAGTTTTGGGCAGCTGTTCTTTGTAATGATTGTGATGAAACCGGATGTAATTCAACACATGTTGCATTAATTAGGTATTCTTGTTGATTGAGAACTTTTAATACTGTGTGTATAGGTGTTTATTCCTCTGAATCTGTCCCACAAATAAGCAGTGTCAGCTCTGATAGCAAAAGTGAAGTGTCTGATATTTGCTTAAGATTCTGGTTGGAGAGAGCTGCTGCAGACAGGGAAAGACAGCATGTTCTAATGTAGGCTCCCAAAGCAGAGCTTCGTAAGTAATACAGATTCAAGGCTGCAAAAACCAGAAATTCTGGGGGTATGACCCAATAGCATGTGTTTTAATAAACTCTCCAAGTGATTCCAGTGAATACTAAAATTTGGCAGTGTTCATTTTGCTGGAAAAATCCAAGGGATCACAACTGGGCAGACCTTAGTTTTGTGGTGCTCACGTGACTTCAGATAAGTGAAATTTAAGAAAACTAAGCCTTGCTTTCTTCATATATGAATTGTGATTGTAGATTTCCTTTAGTTGTTAAATAACCTATAAAAATGACATTGGGGTCACCACTAGAAGCCAGTCAACATACGTAGGATTGACTTCCTCTTTCTAATGCTACCACCTACCATTGGAATCTGAAGGAGCAATTGCAATGTGTAACCCTGCAGATGTAGTCTTACATATGGTATATACACTTTCTAGATACTAATCTTTGTACTTAGAACTTCTCTGACAAAAGGTACGACTTATTGATATATTTTAGTTTAGAAATCCCAGATAGAAATATGTGTCCCAGTCTTTCTCAAGAGTGTAATGGCTATGTGAGTTAGAGATTTTCACATTCTTAGTTGCTATATAACATCCTACTCAAAGCTTGGTATTTAAATCAGTCATAGTCATCTCTCTGTATCTGTGGGGTACTGGTTACAAAGCACCCTTAATACCATAATCTGTAGGTGCTCAAGTTTCTTATATAAAATGGATAGTATTTGCATCTGACCTAACACATCTTCCTTTAAAATTTAAGTCATTTCTAAATTACTTCTAACACCTAGTACAATAGAAATGGTATAATATTTGCTATAATATTCCTCATTTAATGACCTATTAACAATTGTTCTGAGTTATCACCAAGGCACATTGTTTGGACATAGGACCTGCCACTCACTTATGACCCATCATTTTTTTCCTTACACCTCTGTACACTTGTTTATAGAGCTTCAGTGTCCTTTTTGTACAGTACACCTTGTTTATACAGTGCTATAATTTTTACTGATTGTACTATACAGTACAGTACTATAGTTTTGTGCTCTGTTATACATTACACTGCTGCCTGTAAGAGTTACGCAAATGAGAGTTGGAGGTTTCCTGTGACCATTTCTTTGCTCTGAATATTGTAATGTACTGTAATAACCTTGGTTCCTGAGCACTTTTATTTGTAAACAATTTGATTCACAAGCAGAAGCATTTGGCAAACTTTTGCTTCCATTTACAAACTTCTTATTAGGTGACAAACACAACCATGGCCATCTTCCCCACATGAATACAAATGCAGCCATCCTCCTCAAAACTGTAAAATAAATTGTTTGTAAACTGAGGTAGCACTGTATATACTATGCACAATTTCTCACTTAGAGATTAATTCATTTAATGATTTAGTTGCAGGAATGGAACTTGATTATTAAATGAGAAATATCTGTAGTCTATTGTAGTATTTTAGGCACGTTCATTCATTATGTTGTGTAAATAAACATAGCATTTATGAAAAAACAACTGTCTTCAAAATATGTGTAATTTCTATAATGTTTGATACTGGGGAAAAACAAGGTACCTGACATTTTTTTTTGGATAAAAGCAACCTTGCTTTTCTGCCTCAATATCCAAAAAAAAAAAAAAGTACATGGTTTGCCTGTTTTGATGTAAAAAGGAGTGATTTGGAGCACAGTCTTATGAGACCTGCTATGTGACAGGCAGAACAGCTGGGTCAAAAGGCCAGAAAAGTTATCAGTGCATTCGTTTTATTGGGCTTACGTCTAAGCGTTACAGTAAGTCCCTGACTTACAAATGAGTTCCATTACAGGAGAACATTCCTAAGTTGGATTCCTTCATAAGACGGGCAAAGTGAATCTTACATACATTTAACACAGATATACAGTGTAAAGAAAAAAAGGCCAAACGCACATACACCTACAGACAAATACAGTAAGTCTCCAACTATACAGTAAGCACACAGCAGCACAACTGTGATGATGTCTGGCTGCTTCCATGATTTTTAACATCTGCAAATGTTCATAATGTGAGGTCCATTTGTATCTGTAAAAGTGCAACTTGAATGTTAGTAAGTCGGGGACTTACTGTATTTGCTTCCAATATTTCCTTAGGTCTAATAAACCCCATCCATCTGGAGGTAAAGAAATTCTTAGATATTAACAACCTCTTTAGAATTAATGTTACCTTTCAAAGTTTTTGATATGTAGAAGTGTCTCATATCATATGGATTCACATATTTTCTCGAAAGTTTTATATATATACACTTTATATATATATACAAAAGTTTTATATATACATTTTTTATGCCTATATATGTATAAAAGTTATACACACACACACACACACACACACACACTTCTTGAAAAGAAAGTTAGCTCCTCCAATCACATTCTCAACCTGCTCAGCTTTGCTTGGCCTGACTGTCCACATGGCATTATATCCTCCAGGTCTATTGTTCTGGCTTAGAAGTCCCAGATAGTGAACTCAGGGAAGATGAATTTCTTTTATAGTGCCTGGCATTTTAGAGGTAAGAAATGGAATCTGCCAGCCCAGTTAAGGTTTTGATCCAGAACTGGCACAAAGTTCCCTGTGATAGTCACAGAGACTGCCAAGATTCAAGGCAGAGGGGAAAGTAGTTCCAACCTTTTGATAAGTGAATCACCATGCAAAGAATGTGTGGAATGGGAGACATTGTTCTGCCCATCTTTAGAAAATACAATATGCTACATGGGCACTGAGAAGTGTGTAACATGTTGCTATTTAAGAAGCCACCATATCCAAAAATGCTTAAAGCAAATTTAATTTAGCTTTCACAGCTTAATATATCTCCATATATTTTATTTATATTATCTAGAGTCTTCCAAATTAATCCTTAGTGACTCAATTTATCAGTCAAGTCAATTGAGTCCCAGGTTTGAGACATTCCCCTACTCGTTAAGGCCCTGCTTGACCTTTGTCCTACAAGATGCAACACAGGTCCACAGGCTGGGGAGGCTGCTCAGGGTTAGTGTGCCATTGTGAAAGAAAGCCTTGTGCAGGTCCCGGGGCATGCAGCCTTACAGCTCCATGGAAGAGTTACAAGCTTTGTTGCTGAAGGAAGCAGCATTTTCATTAGGTTACTTTATTTTCACTCCTTCAGTTGGGTGTTCTGTTAATCCCTTGAAGCAGAGAGAATATTTGTCCTACCCTACCCTCAGTCCGGGAAGTATTAATCATTCCTTCATCTGTGTTTTTATAGCATTTAGGTTATTGCATTACTGATTCTTGTTGATTGCTTTATTTTTAACAGTACCAAAATACATGAGTACATTCTGTTTATAAAATTTCAAACAACAAAAATAAAATATTCCCATTAATTTACATCCTTTTCCCCACTTGAATCCTTTTCCAGCAATAAGCTGTACCATCAGGTTTTTTATGTAGTCCTCTAGACACTTTCTGTGCATCAACACAGGCACAAATATATGTCTAATTTTACTCAAGGGGAAGAATATTCTATATTTTGTATTATCATTTGCTTTATTCACTTAATCATTCTGACTTTGAGAAGTTTGTACATATATCAGTTCATCCTCTTCTTAAACATGAGGGTGTGGAATTGCATTCCTTGACCATACAGTAGTGAATTTAACTCTTCTTTTATAATAGAGTCTACAAGTGATTCCAGGTTCTCAAATAATTCAACCATGCCCAGGTAGATATTTCTAACGTAGCTCTTTTGTTCTTTGGTTGAGTTCATGACCATGTCTCTAGCAGAGGCACCTGGAGCTACAATGCTGGCGCCAAGGAGGTGCATGCCTTTATCAAATATATTGCCAAAAGACATTATATTATAGTGATACATGCATACTCATGTTTATAGCAGCACAATTCATAATAGTTAAATCTTGGAGGCAGCCTATATGTCCAACAACAAATGAATGGATAAAGAAAGTATGGTATTTACACACAATGGAGCATTACACTGCAAAAAACAAGGATGCACTTGAGTCATTTGTAGGCAGATGGATGCACCTGAAACCATAATGTTAAGTGAAATAAATCAGACATACAAGCTTAAATATCATATGGTTTCTCTTATGAGAAACCTGAAGTATAAATAAAGAACAAAATACAAGATCGATAATAGAAAGTAAGGAGATAGATCTTTCTCAGTGGGGAAGGGAATCAGGAGACAGGTGGAGAGGCGAAGAAGAGAAGGGAAAGGATGAACAAAGGAACTAGGATGTGCTATAGCACTTCACCACAAGCACTGCAAACATCAAGCACTACAAACACTTACTAACAAATAAGAGATTTTGCCCAGTTACCTTCTAGAAGGGCTAGTCTACACATGCTCCACCATCATCACTTATTATTTAATTATTTTCAGTTTTGCATATTGGATAAAAATACAAATATTCAATTGCCATGTTTTTCATTTCCTTGGTTAATAGTGAGGTGTCACACATGTTCCTGTACTTACTGAGCATTTGTATTTCCTGTTCTGTGAATCTATTTTGTTCCTTTTTATTGTACCATGTATATTATTATTATTATTATATCATACAAATGTATGGCTTTTCCTATGCTCTCTTAATTTTCTTTCATTGATAACTGTATTTGGATGCTTGGGCCCAAAACGCATTTTAATTCCATGGCAAGGGAATTTATCTTTGCATGTGTTTATGCATTCAAGCATACATTAAATGTATGCATATATATTCATATATATGCATACATTCAGCTACCTAGTATGTATTTACCTCAATATGCATACCCAGGTTCCTTGGAAATTAGAGCATTAAAAACATAGGAGCCTGTTCTTGATGGATCCCAACAGCGTTACAACACAGCACAGTCATAGAAATGCTCACGATCTCAGCATTTGGTACACTCTATACTTTACATTCAGAAGAGATACTGTTCATCATTTCACCTAGTTTTCTTTTCTTTTTAGTGTGCTAAAGGCATTTAATTAGGAATTGGTTTTGAATTTTATGTTTTCCAGCATCTTCAGAATTATGATAAAATGTTTTACTTTTTATATACATGAAATAAATTTTTTAGCATAATGCTAAATGTTAAATCATCCATCCTTGTATATCTTATAAAAGCTTTACTTGATGATAATATATTCTTTTAATATACTACTGAATTTTCTGTTAATATTTGATTTCATACAAATATCTTCTTTTTCTAGTAGGTGAAAATGACCTCATTTTCTCTTTATTATCCTCTTATGGTTTTATTATCAGAGTTAACTGATTCTGTCAAGTGGTTGATTTGTCCCGTATTATTCATTCTTGAAAACAAGTTGTCTAGTGTAAAAATGTCAGGACCCAAGTCTGAGAGCTTCAGGTTTCCTCAGTGGTTATTATTTTATTCAGTTGATATAATTATCCTTGAACTAAATATTGCTGAGGCACATTTTCCTAGAAAATTAGTCCTATCTTCTATAGATTTTCTATTGTATTCATATGAGATTGTCCATAGTATAACTAATATTTTACACAATAAAATTATGTGTAATATGTAGTTGTAGATATTTTTAAATTTTTCATAGTCAAGTCATTTTTCATATTCTCATATGCATTCTCTCCTTTTACTTGAGCTATACTGTAAAATTGTCCATAGCTTTTTGAGAGTATTATTTTTTAAAATTTCCTACTTTAATAATTATTTTTTACTTTATGTTTTTGGTCTCTGCTTTTTATGTTTCTTGTATTCCTTATATATTATATATTTGTGGGTATAAATTTTCCTCTGAGTACCATAACATCTAAAAATCATAGTTATTAAAATTTATTGCTGAGTTTTTGTCCTTATATAAACAGTTTCTAGTTTCCCCAATAACATCTATTTAATCAAAGTTTTAATCCCTTGTTCATTTTAAATGCTTTTTTTATATTTTATATTAGTTTCTATATAGGCAGTGTTCTTCCACTGTTTTAGAATGTTGAATTGTGTTACAAAGCAGTTATGAAAAGGAACTTTTTGTTGATAACTATAGAAATATACTGAAATTTTCTTTATATTTAACTATACAGTCACTTGAAGTACTGTAAATGTGTTCAAAAATTTTGTTTTACAAGAGAAATACACTAATTTATTGTTAATTGCATTAAATGTGTATATTCTTTATTTCTCATGCGCTTTGTTATTTTTACTTAGAATATAAGCATCACATTATCATATCAGATTATCCAACTAGGACACTGTGTTAATTTCCTTTCATATTCGTGAATTTTGTGCCCTTTGCATGTTTGAAAATTAAGTTTTCAGTTTCATAAATGTCCATGTCTTTTATAACATTTAGGTAAATTTTTCCATTTCTCATAAATGGAATGGCTTTCTTTGTCTTCATTTCTATTGTTTCCACTATTCCTGATCCACTTTGTTTTAATGACTCTTCTGACCGCATGGCTGGTTGCTTCATTTCCTAATCTGAAAGCCTCTGACTTTTGCTAGAAGAGTTGAGACCATTCACAATATTATTATGTCTTTGTATGCATTTGGCCTTCTCATCAGCATCTCTTTTGTATTACAGTATATTGCAGTATATAGCCATATAAATATATTATATATGAATTATTGCCTGGAAGCATCAACTCATGCTTTTATTTTCCTGGAAATTTTCCCATTTTATCCAAGAACCACATAATGTCAGGAGAAACCACTACATTTTGGTGAGTAAGGTGATTGTCAGCAGTGGTGGTGAGGAGTTCCTGGAGCCTGTGCCCCTGAGTACTCCTGAAATTCTGTTGCTATATAGGATGTGTTTCCCTTCACTGGAACAAAATACCCAACACCCACAACTTAAAGGAGGAGAAGTTTAATTGGCTTGAGATTTCAGGGTTTCTGTCTGCTTAGCTTGCCCTAGGACAGGGACATCATGTTGGAAGAGCATGGTGGAGCAAAGCTGCTCAGTTTATGGCAGCTGGAAAGCAGAGTAGGGGAATGCAAATTCAAGAGATACACTTTCCAAAGCCATACCCTGGTGATGCACCTCCATCAGGATCCCAACTTCTAATGGTTCTTTGAGGCATGAACATCTTTGGGTTCATCTGTTGGTGAATATAGTGCCCTCATGATCCAGTTATCCTTCACTGAGCCTTATTGCCCAGTCTGGTTGACAGTTAAGCTTAATTTTCACAATGCACCAATAGCCTTTAGTCTTCCAGGACTTACCTGATCTCTTACAGAATTCAGATCATATAACAGCCCACCACTGAGTCAGAGATTGCCCTTTTCAAGCTTTACTGTCCCCAAGAATACAGTTTCTTCTGGTCAATAATTTCAGGTATTGACAGTTTTGGAGTAGAAATGGAGTGCAGGTGGTGGCTGGGCTTTAAATTTGAGACCAGAAGATGCAAGTGGTGGTATCTCAGACTACTTGGCAGGAATAAATGGTGCTGCAGAGTGAGGATAGAAATGATGGTTGCCCTTACCTTGTTTTCACTCTTCCACAGTTCCGCAGCTGAGGACTGGGCACTGTCTTCTGAGTGTCATGTTTTGGTGATAACTCTAGAAATGTTAAAATTTGAACTGGTCTTTCAGGGCATTGTGTGGTTGCATTTCCAAGTTAGGGAGATTGAACATGTTTTATTTAACATTTTTGATACCCAGACATAGTACATTTAAATGTTCAGACATTTATGTGGGCCACCAAATTTTAGGGGAGGGCTGGGAAGGAATTAAATCCTTAGGGAGGATACACTGTGGAATCAGTGATCACATTAGAGTCTAAAGAAGGTGATCATTGATTCCACTATCACTCATATCTCTGTTAGCGGAACATCCACCTTCTCTTCCAGTTCATCTCTAGTGTTCATCTCTTCTGACATTTGCTGAGCTTGAAGCTTGGCCAACAGATATATGGGGAAGTGGAAGTAGGATGGATTTTTTAGGGTTGAATGTAGAAATGGTGGACTGTAGTACCTCTGTTCAATGGAGGTGTTATTGCTGGAGCATACCTGTTTCCGTGAGGGAAGAGCACAGAGATCAGGGAAGGAGAAAGAAATCAGGCCACATGAAGGGTTTCTAATTTTGCTTGCAAATGCCATTGCAGTACCATTTTAAAACAGTAGGACAAAACCTCTTTTAGTATGACCAGACAAAACTGCCTGAGATACTTGTATTTCACAAGATTAATTTACCCTTCCTATCTCCAATTCATTAGATGCTGAGAACTCAGAAAGCAAATATAATATCCAGTTGGAGAAATAAATCACTTCATATTTGCCAATGACTAGGTTGAGGTGACTTAATGATACTGCCTTTGCTGTTCTATCCAGAGAGAATTTGAATGTATGTGTCTGGGAATTTTAGTCCAATCTCTTCGTAACATTTTGTCACTCTTATCCTAGACTTTATCACAAGATTTTGTGCTGTGTCTTGTGCTAGAAAAAGATTTCTCAGAGGGGATCCCGATTTAACACTTTGTAACATTTTCTTCTGTGGTAGAGCTAGGGACATAGTAGGCACTCAATAAAAGCCTAATGTATCCTATGTTTGTGGTAAGGATAACATTTTTGTCCATTCACCATGCTGAAAACTACAAGATTTGTTTTTAGACTAAAAGTTTGATAGGATGCTAGTTAATACTTAATGCAACTTTATAAAAGCCAGTGAGGAAGGAGGTGTTGAGCTTTGTGCTTCCAGCACGGTAAGTGTGGCAGCGTCAATGGCAGTTCCTGGGAAGTGGAGATGCTTTGGGCATGCTGTTGGTAGCTTTCTCTGCAAGTCCTTACTGTTCTAGATCTAAACTATCCCGATGGTTGTGGACTACAGAATAACTGCAACAACAAAAAGGCATTGACTCATCAATTAGGTTTCTATTTCTTCCTACCCAGAAGGCTGAGAAGCAGTTCAACTAGGTTTATGGAGAAGATTTTTCTCCTTAACTTTAACATTACCTGTATTTATTAATTCTAAAATTTTACAATTGTAAAAATGTAATTTTCTGCTTAATTCTGAATTTCGCATTTTGATATTGCCAATTGCATCTGTATTAGATATTTCATGCTGCAGGCTAGCTTTCTGTTTGGGTTTGCAGAGTATTGCAACCTTCCGTGTGCTGAGTGATATGTAGAGCAAGTGTATGGCACTACCAAAAATGGCTTTTGAAATTTATTTTTCTTGGGAGAAGGAATATATTAGAAGGTATGGAGATGGGTAGTTATCAAAAACATGTCTCCTCTGATTAGAATGGAGGGGCAAACTTCATACAATTTGGGGAGCCTCCTTAAGAAAAAGAATACAAAATTAAGAATACAACATGAAGTGTAGTACTTATACAAGTGAGGGTTCTTCCCATATCAGGTCAAGCTTGAGACCTTTCCTTCCACATGCTGTTGTAACAGTCTTTGGTTCTGCATTCCATAATCACCACATTGGAGAGTAGCTCTTCATTTAATGTGACTCTGCCTCATTAAGCTGTGGTCACTTCTTCAAGTCAGATTTTCATCCTTTTGCTGTCAATTTTGTAGCATGTAAGTCGGCACCCAAAGCATGGTAAACTCTTAAAAAATGTTCTTCAAATCAGTGAAGAGATTAAGTTGCCAGAGTCATGCAGGGTACTTCTTATCTTACAGCCTTAGAGTAGATAATTTCATTGTCAACTGGTGAGTTTATTATTTTTGAAGAGCAAGAACAATTGTATTGAGTTTCAAAGGCAAGATAACTTTCTGTTGTATTCAGCTGATCAGTAGGCCTTTATCTTCTTCATACTAGTATTGTATTTTACTAACTCTCTGAAGTACCACTTGTTATCAATGAAAACCAACCACGTCATAGTACCACATAACTTACTTCTAAAACGAAGATATGATTGTGTTTTAGAAAGTTGACTTCAGGCTGTATAAATAAATAATTGCAGACCCTTATTATACTCATACAATTTGAACTTTAGTTGCTCCATCCATAAAATGGGGAAAATGAAAATCAAAATGATTTTTTTTACTTCACAGAGCTACTTTAAAGATCAAATAAAGTGTATGACATAAAAGCAAAAACAGATGTTCTTTAGGTATTAATAAAATGATGAAAGAATAAGATATATAGAATTGTATAGTAAAGAGGGAAGTAATATATTCCCCTTGACTGTATTTTTTTTTTTAGTGTGTGTGACTATAGCCCTCCGTGACATCATTTCTGTGACATGACATGTGATCCCACATCTAGAAAACCACGGAAGAGTTATATCTTTCAGAACCGTGCAGAACGCCCTCGCTTTATAACACAGCTAGAGGTTAAGGCAATGACAACCCAACATAGTGATTTTTTTAAAAAAGTAAATTTATTCCTAACCCACACTGTAGTATTTTTTATACCCTCCTCCCACTTCACATTGACTTCATACCAAATTTCTCTATGCATACTGCATAAGACAAAGTTATGTTTTCCTCTGGGTATTTATACCTTGATCTTATTTTTGTGGGGTCCTACTATCTTGTATTTTGTAGCATCCAGCTATTATCTCCTTTGTTAAAAAAAAAATCCCAGGAGGAATTCAGGATCGCCAGATAGCTTTGGGCCAAATTTATTCCTGCTTTCTTCCATATAATCTCTATGAAAAATGCCGCAGAGATTAGAGCTGCCCTAACAATAACTTACTAACAGAAAGGAAACCCTAAAACCTTGATCATATCTAAAGGAACAGTTTGGGAGGCACCTTCCACATATTGCTGGTGAGGTATGAGAGAACTGTTTCAAGTAAAAAAAAATTACAAGCCTACATAGACAAACCTCTGCCTTGTAATTTATGCCACTTAATTTTTCTTTTGTTTGGATTGGTGTTGGTTTTTATTTTTGAAAATGGCAAATGTAGGCAGTAATTTGATTTATAATAATAGCTTATATTAGAATGTTGTGATAGCAGACTTAAAACTAATTCAACCTGTCATCCCCAGAGTCAACTGTATATTCACACATACAGGCACACACACACACAGAGAGAGAGAGAGAGAGAGAGAGAGAGAGAGAGAGAGAGAGAGAGAGAGAGAGACAAAGAGACAGGGAGAAATAGAAACAGAAAGACAATATCTGCAACTAAATTACTGATTCACAATGATTACCTATACTTCATTCAAGATAGCTATCATGGATTCACCCAGATCAGAATGAAGTGTTGAATGACTTGATTCACAATTTAACTCAGATTTTTATTAGTTACTCAGGCAATCAGTCTGCCTTTGCCTATGTCATCTGGAAACTGGTAAACCTAGTACCCAGTAAGCATGGGCAACAAAAATATACAGGACAACCACAGGTGCACACTGGACAGAGGATTAACCAGCAAACCCCATTACACAAGTGACTCATCATTTCCCCCTTCTTCCATCATGTTTCCCAAACTTTTATATATAAGAAAGTAAGGATCTGATCTAGTCAGGTATCTGTTTTCCTTCAGATATAAGTATTTTGTCTTCTTCCCTTATCTTTAATCATATCTTGATAAATAACTCAAACTTACTTGTTTTCTGTAATTGGACAATTTTCTGGTTGGCTATATGTTCTTGAAATTCACTGGGATATAATTGAAACATGTAGATTTGAGATTTTGCTCCACCACTTGATATATTTGTAACCTGGGAATGATAGTCTTCAATCCACTCTTCTCATCATCAGATAGTGAGGATATTATTGTACCTGCTCTTGTCTTTACCTCATATATTATTGGGAGAGTCAGATAATAAGATTATCTTGTAAACTGAATGGATAGAAAAGAAAATGATTTTATAACTGCTTTTCACATTAATAATTAAACCATGACACTGAGAAGTTATGTTTTTAAAAATATATAAGCTAATTTTTTAGAATGGTAGTACAGCAATAATTTACCATAAGAAGGCGTAATTACCATATCTATCTCCTGGTTACCATTACCTATCTATCATGGTTTGCACAAATTTCATTTTCTCATTGTATTTGTATTAATTTGCTAAAATTTCCATACAAAATACCACAAAATAGGTGCCTTATACAACAGAAATAATTTCCTTTCTGGAGAATAGAGATGCCAGATCAAGTTTTTGGCAGGCTTAGTTTTGTCAGAGGCCTCTGCCCTTGGTTTGCAGAAGACTACCTTCTTATTTTGTCCTTAGCTGGCCGTTTCCTTTGTTATCTCTGATGTCTCTTTGTAGGTTCAAATTTCTCTCCTTATAAAGACAACAACCGAATTGGGTTAGGGCCTATTCTATGGGCTTTATTTAAAATAAATTAATTCTTGTCCTATCTCCAAATATAGTTACAATCCCAGGTATTTGATAGTAGGGCTCGAATATGTCAGTGGGACGACATGATTCAGTTTATAACGTCTACCCTCTGGACCTCTGAAATTCATGTCCTTCTCATACACAAGATGCATTCACCTTCATCCTATGAGCCCAAAATCTACACATTTCAGTATCAATTCTAAGTTCCAAATATCATCTACACACAATCTAAATCAGATATGCATGAAACTGAAGATAGGACTCATCCTAAAGCAATATTGTTCTCCAGCTTTGAAGCATGAAATTGAGAAATTACATATTTTCCCAATACAGTGGTGATACAGGCATAGAATAGGTGTTTTCATTCAAACAGGAAGACACTGGAAAGAAGAATAGGTATAAGGATCCCTAGCAAGTTCAAAGCCTAGTAGACCAATTTCTGGCAGATTTTTAAATCCAATGAATAATACTGTTTGCCTTAGTGCAGAGTCCTCCAGGCCACTGGGGGTGGTAAGCCTGTCTTCTGGGCCTACTGAGACAGCACCATTACCTTATCTCTGAGAAGCAGCAACATATGCCGATCCCTTTGAGGCAGCCTTGCCCCTGTGGTCCTTGGCAGTGCCAGCTGGCCAACTGAAACTAAGGGGATGACTGACTTCTCCTCATTCTGAAACTGAAGAGACAGCTTCACCAGGAAGACATTGGTTCATGGTAAGAATGGCAGCCTTGCAAATCTCTGAGTAACCTTCAGGATCAAGTCTTCCCTTTTCTTGGGCAATAACATATGTTGACAATCTTTTAGCTCTGTTGTCCCATCCTGTGCAATCCAAGTCATCCAGCAGCCTTCTTTTGGTTGTCCTATGTCTTTCCCCTATTGTCAAGCTGACCATGTTTCTGCTGGTGTAAGCCCAGCTGTATTCCTGGCTGCTTCTGAGATGGCTGATTAGACCCATGAGTCACACTGATAATTTATCTCTGGAATGCTTGTCTGGTGCCACTCTTGGTGTTCTCTGCAGAACATGTGTCTCTCTCTCTCTCTATATTTTTTTCTCTATATAGGTAGGCTAAGAAATTCTCAAATCTTCAAGTGTGGTTTTTATTTACTTAATAATTTCTTCTTCCCTGTTATCCTCTCCTTTTGTGTCACTGTAAGCAGTCAGGAGAAACTAGGCTGTACCTGTAACACTTTGCTTGGAAATTCGCTTGCTCAGTATCCAAGTTTGTCACAATTTCTGCTTTCCACAAAGCACATGAACACAGTTTGGGTGATTTATTTAGCACTTTATCATGAAGTTTGCCTTTCTTCCAGTGTCTAGTAATATATTCCTCTTTTTTATCTGAGTCCTCAACATAGGCACCACTGATGTCCATATTTCTGCACTTTCTTCAAGGCAGTTGAAACTTTGTCTAACATGTGCCTCAACCTCTCCCAGTTACCCATTATCCAGTTTCAAAGTCATTGCCATATTTTTAAGTCCTGGCACCAAAATCTGCATTAGTTTGCTAAAGCTTCCACAAGAAGATGCCAGATGCTGGGGGTCTTAAACAGTACAAATGGTTTTTGCTCACAGTTCTGGGAGCTGGAATTTGAAGATCAAGTTGCAAGTAGGTTTGCATTCTTCCTTGGCTTGCAGATAGGATGTCCCTTCTGTGTCCTCCCATAGTCTACCCTTTGTGACCTGAATATCTGTGGGATGCTTTGTGTCCCCAGGTTTCCTCTTCCAGGAGGAACACCAGTGCTCTTAGGTTGGGACCCACCTTTAAGGCCCCCTTTTAATTTAATCACCTTTTGAAGGAACTGTCTTCAAATGCGCAGTCACACTCTGAGGGATTGTGTTCGGGTTTTACATGTGAATTTAAGGAGGACATAGTTCAGTCCAAAACACTCTTGGCAGCTGAAATTAACCTAAGGATGAAGCTTAAGAAATGATGACTCAGGAAGTAGCATGACCTGAGCCACCCCATTCCACACTACTGTGCGTTGCCCTACACAAGGCCTGGCAAGCTCACGACTTTAAAGCTTTGTTGTCCTGATTTCTGGGCAGGAGGTCAGAAGGGCCATGTGGACGGGCGGTTGCCATGGTAGGTGGTAGGTGGAAAGCTAATGGGCTCTGGCTCTCAGGCCTCTTGGCAGATGCACCATGGCAGGGGAAACTGCTAAATTGCCTGTGAATCCACTGGCACTTCAATACTATGTCTAAGTCTGGAAACAAAAGAACAGAGACTCTGTGATCATATTCATGGAACAAAATATGGACTGAGGAATCACCAGATGATAAAGTACAGTAGGTGAAGGCAGAATTTTCTTAAAATACCTAGAATCCACAGAAGCTGAACTTCTTATGCACTGGTCCCTTTCTCCCCTCATGCCCATAGCGCACCATTCTGTTCATCAGGGATGCTTTCTTTGAGGGATGCTTGTGTCTGGGCTGCAGGATTGCTAACGGGACTAACACATATTAAGAAATTTGTTCTTCTAGTTTTTAGACTGATTTTAGCCTATTTTATGAGACAAACTGGCATCTAAATGTGAACATTAACTTTTTAAAGACTAATACTGATTTACTGGTTCATCATTTATCATTTCTGGTAAGACAAAGTAATTACTACCTACTGTGCTCCATGTCTCACACTATGTGCTACTAATGTTATAATGAAGTCACCTTGCCTTTTCTAAGGGCTCCAAGTCCAATTTAAAATATATTCCTTTCCTAGAAATACCTACCTTCTTACTTAAAGGCACCTAAAATATAGTACAGTTCCTTGGGCTCAACATCTTCCTTTCTCTTGTTTGATTTCAGTTCATCATTATGGTAGGCTGCATGCTGGCCCCCAGAATGTGCACACCCTTATCCACAGAACTTTTTGATGGCTCTGTAGCATGGCCAACAGGGATCAAAGATATGACTCAAAGATCTTGAGATAGGAATATTATCCTGGGTAATCTGCCTGGTCTTGCAGTAATCACAATAGTTGTTTTTGTTTTTTAAAAAAATTAATAAAGGAAAAAACAGAAGAAGACAACATAAGGATGGAAACAGCAACTGTGGTGATGCATTTTGAAGGAGGAAGAGCCTCCGGCCAAGTAGGTCACCACTAGAAAAACCAGCTGAATCAGGCAAGGGAGGATTCCCCTCAGAACCACAGAAGGACCCAGCCAACTGACACTTTGAGTTTAACTTAGAAAGGTTGATGTTGAATTTCAGACCTGTAGAACTGTTGGAAAATAAATCTCTGTTGGTTTAACCTACTAAGCTTGTGGCAATTTGTAAAGCAGAAATTGAAAACTAGTATAATAACACTGTCAATCATCAAACAATTTCAGAATCTTATATGGGCATTCTTCCTTACCATCTGCTGCCAAGTACAATCTTCACTAATGTCTACTAATTAATCTCCCTTGGTTATTCCTAATCTTTCCTCCTGTGAATTCATCTTAGTTGAAAGATACCATTAGTGGAAACTCATCAGGGTTTACTGACACATTATTGTTATTTTCTAAAAGGTATGTCTGTTTTTCAGCCTCTGATAAACTTTTTCCAGATTTCTAAAATATTCTCATAAAAATCAAATGGAAGCATTTTTTTCGGCATAAAATCCTGGAATACCATATAAATTTCTTTCACAGATGCCAAGCTTCTATCATACTTCATGAAACAAAATATACCCTTTTATCTGAATCTTCTCAATGAAATGTGTATTTACATTATTCTCTATGTTTCTAAAGCATCTTGAACTTATTTTTGCAAAACCTTTAGTATGTGTCTGTGTAATTTTCTTTTTGTCTTTGTGTTCATCTTTCCTTAGCTTATCAGCTGCTATATCATTTCAGGACTTCACATTACATTGTTATAATACTATACACAAACAGATAAAATTTTTTAAAAGTGACAAAATATAATAACTTCAAAATCCTTCTGGAGGTGGCATCATGAAAATATGCTAATAGGTGAGAAGATAGAGGGAGGAATAGAGAGAGATCTTGCAAATGTGTTTTTAATAAAGAGCAAAGGCATTAGAAACATGAGACATATCTTATGATGCCGGAAAGTATTAGTAGAAACATTTGTGAAGATTTACACACAGAGATGGATATGTCAGGAAAGAGATGGAGAGAGATGGAGATATAAAATGACAGCAACACGTGTAGTGTGTTTACTGTGTGCCAAAATGACCTAAGTGCTTTGATTTTAATACACCCAACAAATTTTGAAGTAGAATTCTTTATCACACACTTTTAAAGTAGTTAAGTAAACTGAACACAGCATTAACACAGCCATGGAGAGATTTGAACTCAGGAAGCCTGGTCCTGGAGCCTATTTTCTCACCCAGGCTGCTCTGCCCTCTCAGCCCCAAGGCATGGCACTGCCACTGTGAGTGGTGTTTTTCAGTGACCGGGGCCAAGTTGTGATGACCAGAGAGGCCCATGGTCCTGTTCAGTGCTGGACAAAGATGCCATTGTCCTTAGTTTTCAATCCCAAGGTCTGCCCGTAATTCACTTTAATTCCCAGTTTACAGCTACTGTCTACCTCGGCAATATTTGTAACAAAGCCCAGTAAATTTTAGAGAATGATGATTGTCTTTATTGTCACTGAGTGAGTGGCTATTGATACTGCAAGAGAACTGAGCTACTTTCAGTAGTATGATTAGGAGGGAGATGAAATAGTGGAGAAGACACTCTTGTGTTTAAGGCAGGCACTTTCACAGTGATGCACCACTTTTCATGTGTGTGAGTTTTTGAGGCTCCCTGATCCTTCATCGTGCCATGCAGCGTGAGTCTGTGTTCCTCAAAGTGCAGTTTGCAGTGCATGAGTGGATTACAAGATCAGTTCCAAGGTCCACAATCAGCAATTGAAAAAAACAAAACAGAAAGAATAGGAAGGAACAGAATCGTATAATGTAGTGCAGCATTGCACAGGTGTATGTGCATACATCTTTAACAAAAATTGCACACTTTCAAAAATTATGGCAACCAATTGGAACTCACAGTGTGAAGGAGCCAGTTAGTAGAGTGCACCGAATGTGCCCACTGGAGAGACATGGAATGTTTTATCTTTGCTTCATTAACTTCTCCTTTAATTTTGTGGCCTTGGAGAGTCAATTTTATCAACACTAAGAGGGGAGGGTGCAGTTTATTTTTATATTAACAAAATTAGTGGTTAGTTGTGAAACAAAGCCAGGAATTGTTTTTCCTGTCATGAAGAAAAATATTAAGATTTTCTTTCAAGTTTTAGGCTGTAATTCTGGGTGTTTTACAGAAAAACCATTATCGAGTTTATAGCAAGTTGTACCATCTTAGTAAATATAATATAATTTGCTCTTACCATGCCTTGATTTATTATTAAAAAGAAGGAATGTTGAATTTTTTTAAGAAACAGAGGTACCTTAAACTTCAGTTGGAGGATTTCAAAATGCAGATAGAGAAAAATATTTAGGGAATGTATGACTGTAGGAGCAACAATGCAACTTTCAAGGAAATGTTCAAAATGAAAAATTTAGTTCAAGTCATAAAAATTGAGAAACTTAAAAATATTTTTCTGAAATTAAATATGCAAACTCCAATGAGAATAAAATGTTTGTACTCTTTGCAAATGATAGTTTATAATTTTCAAATTTCAAATGATACTTGAAAACAAAACTTGCTTCATTTAACAAGTCTTTTAATTATTTCTAAGGAAGGAAGAAACATATAAAATTACTGTTATAATGTCTTATTCATCCCACAACTTTTAATGAGAAAATCTTATTACTGCATACTTAGATCCTTATTCTATTGCAAAAGAAAAAAATGGCCACATATGTTTTTTTGAAAATATTATTTCAGTTGATATGGTACACAGTATTTTATTGATAAATGATCTGATGGAAATGAAAACTTGAATTTGCTAGTACACTGTCCCATTGTGTAACTTCTATTTTTAAATTTTATTTTTTGATGATTCATAAAAACTTAAATATTCATGCATGCTGTTTTGGTTCGTGTATGTATTGAGTATTGATGAATTCCACAATAGCGTATCCATCACCTTAAACTGTACTTGTTTCTCTAACTTTTAGAAACATGACTGCTTTACTAATTTAGTCCACTAAGGTGTATCTGCAATACAGCCTGATGAGAGATCTAACATCCCAACTGTGAGGCTTCCAGTTAGAGTCACATGAAAATGTGGTAAAACAGCTATGAGGGATGTGTAATACAAAATTTGATTAAATGTATTTTAGTATTAGATAAGACCGTTGTTGATTAATATGAATAACACTGGAAAATTTTTATGTGAATTATGAGTGAGATTAGCAAATGTGACTGGAAAATTGTCAGAAGCTACTAATAATAGGCTCTTGAAGTCATGTGTTAAACTACCTCAGAACTTTGCTATCCAAGGAAATTTAGCTATGTTTCATGAATGTATTGACAAAATAAGTGAAAGTTCCTATTCTATTAAAGGAAACCACCTAAATATTTTAAAATCTTTTGTCAGATTGACGCTATCATATTCATATTGCATACCATCCTACCAATAATCTGTGATTGTCAAGACTGAAATTGAAATGTTAAGCAGAGGTGAGTAAGAATCAAGGTATAAGTTTTGCTGTTTTTGCTTGTTTTTCTAAAGTAGTCTTATATAGTAAATCATTTCTATAGTATTATTTGTGTTAATAAATATGGCAGAGCTAATAAACGAGAGAAACAATAAGAAAAAAAATCAAAATGCACATCAGCATTTCAGTTATGTCCAAGGAAGAGGGTGAAGTGTCTATTCTTTAATTTACAGAAATTCTCTAGAGTAAACATTGACCTCCCTGAATTCTTCAGGAGACAGTGCTGCGAGTTAGCTCATCCCCACGGTCAAAAGCAGGTCAAGTGAAGGAGCTTAGATATGAAGCCAAGCAAACAGAATTCAGAAACCTGTGTTCCTGGCTTTGATATTACATAAAGGATGCATGGCTAGAAGGACAAAGTTAAAGAAGAGAGACAACTTGGGAGAGTAAATGAGGGTAATGCTGGTGAGGAGTTATTGTGGCCTGAATGAGAGTGTGAGGCGTAAAAATGGTTATAAAATTAATTTCATAATACTGTGGAGGGAGAATGAATCAAGTATGGCTTGTGAACACATTGGATGAGGGAAGTATAGGAAGAAGGTGATTCTTTCTTATGCTTCAGGGTCTTGTCCAATAAATTCTTTTCCATCCCAATGTCTTGAAACTTGCCCTTTATGTTTTCTTTTAGGAGTTTCATATTTTAGGTCTTATCTTTAATCTTTAGTCTGTTTTTTTTTCTTAAATTCTTTTATTGGTACATTTTAGATATACAATACATTTACATTTATCATTGGGTACTTGTACCTGTACATGATGTATCTTGGTTCTTATTTTTTCACCATTCCCTGTGTGCCCTTCACCCCTTCCGCCCTTTCCTATTTACATAGACTTTGTTTCCATTTTTTTCTTTTCTCATAATTTTTCCTTTCCCTTCTTTCCTTTTCCCTTCCCCTCCCACTTTCCTACCCCTTTTCTTCCTATTTAATCTGTTTTGAGTTGATATTTGTAGCTAGTAAGAGATCTATGTTCAGTCTGCTAGATGTGGATATCTAAATTTATTGCAAAGACTATCATTCTCCAGTGTGTTCTTGGCATCTTTGCCAAAAATCAGTTATATGTAGATGCCTGAGTTTACATCTAGGATTTCTGTGTTGTTCCATTGGTCACATGTTGTATTTGGAGATATAAGCTTGAGAGCTATCACTCTATCGATGGTGATAGTTACTAGCATATAGATATCCAGTTTGAAATTACCTAGGGAAGATTATATTGGTGGAAAAGTAAAGAGATCCCAGTCTCTCACCTTATGGTACATCAATATTTTAAAATTAGACAGAGAAGGAAGAATTGCAAAGAAACTAAACAGATAGTGAGCCAGGGATACAACCACAGAGAGATCGAGATCCTAGGAGCGTAGAGAAAAATTAAGAAAAATTCTTTTAAAAGATCAAGATGTTTCAACTGTTCATTAAATGCTTCTAGAGTTTGAGCTGAGGAAAAACAGGTTTGAGAATTTTGTCTTTGGGGGCCCTACAGTTTATTGACAACATTAAACAAAATGCTGTTCTGGACAGATGTTGACAAAAACTTGGTTGTATTGAGTGGAGAAATGGACAGAATCTGAGCAAATGGAGAGAAACATCTCCAGAAGGTTGATAATGACAGGGAGCAGAGAAATGAAGTATAGTTTTGGAGGAGGCTGATAGGTTAAGGGGACAGTGTTTTGTATATGTTTTTACAGAAAAGAAGTATAGTTCATGTTTGAAACTTACAATTCTGAAGCTGGAGAAGGACATTGATCCAAGATCAGCAGTGGGAAATGTCTAGGGCATGGTCCCAGAACATGTTTGTCTTTAGAAAATGGTTGTTGCTACTGTAACTCAGAACTAAGTCTTTTCAATAGTACAGTCATGCAAAAGGTTTGCATTATTCCCAAGCTTCCTTCTAACTTGAATATTTGACAAATTTGTTACTGCTCTCCACCATATACTATCGACAGTTGATGAAGACAGGAGATGTATCCTGAGGCCGTTTACTCTCATATGAAATGTGGAAAATTTGAAGATGAATCTGAAAGATACTTAAGTCTATTTTCTCCAAGGGAATATTTTTATGGGTCATTTATGAAGTCATCCGGATTGTTTTATGTCAGAAAACTGGTATCATTGGTTCTTCAGATTACTATAACTTTTTTGAGGTTTGAGACTGCAGTGTTTCACATTGCTTTTATTGCTTTAATTTTACTTTTACTGCTTTTGCCAACTAACCATAAGATCCTGATGTAATATGGAGGATTAAATAAGAGAATTTTTTAACAGCAATATCATCTTGAAAAATATCCATTTCAGACATAGGTTAACCACCACATTTTTTACCATACCATGGGACTTCAAATGAAATTTCCAGAAAAGAAATTTATAGCAGCCAAGTTAGTAACAATTGTAGAGGGTATTTATTTATGCTGAAATACCTTTTATGTTGTCTTCAATACTCACATAGAAATTAGAAATTAGCTAAGTTGTATTTGTCAAGATAATTTTTTTCTTTTTCATAAAATGCTTATTACTAAAAAATTAAAGAAAATAAACCTACTGCTTTCTTATTACTAGTTTAATGTAAATCTAGATATTGATCTCTTAGTCTCTAAATATTAAATTAGTTTAAATGACTCAAATAGTCAATGTATTTGGACCTAGAATGTGAAAGAGAAGCTAACTAAAGTAAAAATCTTGAGAAAGCTGCTTTGCCTTTCCTCAGTTGTGGAGAAATGATTTATGGAAAGGGAAAACACTTCCAGGGTGCCATGACCAGGAGCTAACCATAGATCCATAGAATAAGGAAGGGCCGGGCACGGGAGAGAGCTGATTGACAGATGCTGTAAAAATTAATGTTTCAATACTGATCAGTATTTTCAGCATGAAAACTGTTTCCCCGAGTGTTATTTTGCCTTATTCCTTGGACTCAGTATAGTATTTTCCTAATCCCCCTGACCTGTTTTGGTTTAGATAATGATTTTAATAACTTCATATTCCTAGGATTTGACAAAGATTACATGACATAACAAGTTTAAATTTGCTGGGCATAGCATTTTTTTACCACCTTATTTCATGTTTTATAAAAAGAAAAATTTCAAAAAAGACCTTAACATAGCTTGATTGGTTTTTCTGCCCATAATTCCATTTGACACTGTTATGAAAAAACATAAAAAATTGTAATCTACTGATCTTACAGTTGAGGAAACTGAGGTCCCAGGAAGGGATGTTGCCTGACCAAGATCACACAGGTCTATTACATGACGTTAAGTTGTTGATTCTGATTCTAATCCTCGAATCCATAATCAAGTCCAAAAGTCAGAGTTACTCTTGACATAAACTTCAGCTTTTTTTAAGTGGTTCTATTTATATTATTTTGTTTCCTGTTTATATCTGTAATACATGTTCCTTGCTAATGGTATGGAAATAGCATTTAAAGTTTTAATATATTGATGCTTATTGCATGTCGAACCCCCCCCCCCATTTTACTATGCAGTGTAATGTAAACATTTCCTCAGGGCTGTGCTTATTACCTAAAAGACCCGCCTATTGTTGTTATCAATATTTTGCTATTTTAAACTGTATTTTACAAAATACACTAAAAATGTAATTGTTGATCCAAAGACTACCATCATTTCTAAGGTGTTTCCTCTCTATTTCCAAACCATACTCTTTAAACTTCTTTTGCTTGCATTTCTGTCAATAGTAGATGAGATTCTTTTCTTCCAGTCAAACAAAACAGGATACCCAGATTACCTCTATATAATTGTAGGATTTATTATTCTATTATTTTCTTTGATATTGACTGTATAAATTAGTAAGTTAATATGCATTTTTCCCACCCAGATATCTCCCAAATATCTCCATTTCTCTTGATAATACTGTATTTTCTATTTATAGTTTTTAATTGCAATTATTATATTTGAAATACTCATTAAAAAGTTTGTTTTGGTCTTGTGTGAAGCTGAAAGACAATGTTAAAAGAAACCATAAAGATTAATTCTGTTTAACAGATTTCCAGATTCACTGTCTCCCCTTTTAAATCCAACTGTCTAGTTTTTGAGTTTTTAATTTATTCTTCTACACTTGATCTTAGCCAGAAGGGTGAGAAGTGATAATTTGTTCTTCTGCTTGGGTGAAAAATGTTGAATAGTTCAGGAGAATTTGCATCTGAGAGAATAGCCTTCTATTGCTCTTATTCTCAAGTGATCAAGAACAAGATGGGTATTTAGTTCTTGGACCATAGTTTTTGTTTTTGTTTTTTCTCAAAAAGAGTTTTCACTTTCATTATTTTCTATTATTTGGTTATGAAGAAGTCAAAATTTTAAGTCAGTGAAGTTTAATTTAGCTCTCTTGAAATTGCCTTCTTTTAGTCCTCACTTTTAGGACTGCAATTCAAGAATTGAAAAATATTGTCCAGATTTAATAATAGTGAATTTTTAAATTTTTTTCATAAATCTACTTGTGTGGTAGTTGTCCAGTCCTGTGTTGAAATGTCAGATTTTTCTTTGAGGAAAGTTATTATCTGTCATTTGTGTGCTAACTGGACTTGCTCTATTTTGCTCTTGTTTTCAGATTTCTTTCTTATGTGATTTGATGTTTCAGATGCCTCTTCCTGTCTCAAATCTTGGCACTCTGAGTCCTAACCTTCTGAATGGAGTTCATGATGAATTCCTTCGGTTTTATATCATACTGAATTTTTTCTGTTTAACTCAGTATCTTTCATTTTATTTGTGGTGTTATCCATGCAGTCCAAACATTTATTCCTTGTGCCTACTTACATGTTTCAAGTAACAACATGATTCTACAAAAACTGTCAAATTATATTATTGCCTGGAACCGGGATATAAAAGGTACAGAAAGGTAACTACCAAAGTATGTTCCTCCAGTTTTTTGACATTTCTTATAGAAAATCTATTGCTGTTCTATTGATGGTCGCTTACTTTCCTATCCTTTCCCACAACTTCACTGATTTTCCTGTTTGCTCTCTTGTTTTCCTGCATGTTGCAGTGGCTCTTTGCTCTGGAAGGCATCTCCTCTGTGTATAGCAGCAGCTCAAGATGCCTCTCCCTTCAGCTTTGATGCTGGTTGTGATGGGCTTCTATGAGCGAGAACTTTGAAAAAAAGCCCTGATTTTGTTTTTGGTGCTCAAGACTGCTTGCTCACAGAAAAGACTCTTGTTAACTCATACCTACTGTCCCTGTGTACTGGTCCTTGTTTTAAAAATTTAAGGACATCATAGGATATTAGTATCTTTTTTCCACTGCAGTTGTGCAGCACAAAATGACACTTAGTCCAAAACAGACCTCTTGTAGAAATGGTGATCCCATCAAGATTACAATGGAGCTGAAACCCTTCTACTGCCTGGTGACATCCTAACTGCCACAGCATTGTGATTTCACAGGACAATGCACAAATACTGTGGTTTGTGATGGTGCTGGTGTAAACCCTACCAAGCTGCTGACAGTATACAGGTATGGCACAGACAGTTAAATACAGTGTATAATATTTCACTATGGTAATAAACAACAATGTCCCTGGATTATAGTGTGCTTTTTATCATTATTCTAGAGTGTACTCCTTTTACATACTGAAATATTTACTGTAAGATATTCTGTTAAGCCTTCAGCAATCTTATGCTTGTCATGTTTACCATGTCTCTGGATTGCATAGGAGACCATGTGGGAGTGCTGACCTCTTCATAGAGATTCATGTAAGTGCACTCGGTGATGTTCCCACAACAGCAAACACTAATACTATGATATATTTCTCAAAACATATTCTTGTCATTTAGCCATATATAGCTATATTTCCAAAGGCTGTTTTGAGGTAGAAAGTGATGTAGGACAGACCTACTTCTATAGGATCCCTGTGACTCTCCGATGCTTCCAGCATACAGAAGTCCTTGGGATTTTTGGTTTTCATCAGTACCTTTTCCTAGATGCAGGTGCTGATGTTTTGTTATGTTAATCATTCCTATGCAGCAGTGGTCAGAGGGGCTTTAATTGTTCTCATTTAACTGGAAAGCCCTGCTTAGCTTAGTCTGCACATGATCCTTTACATCCATCTCTCAGAATTTTTCTTTCTTTCTTTCTAATGCATAATGACTGGCTTTGCTAAAGAGGATTCAGCTTTCAAATTTCCAGAATAAAAAGAAAACAGCTGTCTGAGTATTAACATGATGGAAAATTTTTGAAGTATTACATAGTGTGTTAGCTCATTTGTGACAAATAGATAATGCATCTCATAACCATTAGGAGTAGATTATTTGTCAGAACATTCTGTCTATTGTTTAAAGGCATTGATGGCACATCATAATATTTACACAAGGCGTGAAAATGTTGCATTATGCATATTTGATATCTATACTATGTTCCTTAGACTGATGCCATTTAGCTGAATTCCAGAAAATATTGCCAATATCATTGTTTGAAGTGAGATAACCAAATGGCTTATGGACCTCTATTTTCCCTACATTCTACCCTTTGTCATAATGTCCTTTGTTAGAATATTATTACTTATCACAGCATATGCTTAATGAAAAATTAATAGCAATGCAATATGATGTAATGGTCCAAAACTCCATTCGGACTCGAATGAGATATTTACATATTTTTGCCAATTGGTAATTATCTTATTTTACATAACCATGGTAAGTGTATATTGGGAAAAGGAGATACTTTCTGTTAATGTTGCTGATTAGTAGTGATAATACTGAATCCATGGGCTTACAGAGGGCATGGGAAAGAGAGCAACAGGGGAGAGGAAGGAGGAAAATAAAAAGAGAAGGCGTAGGAAGGAGAGAGGGAGAGAAGCAAGAATATGAATTGCTGTGTGGGTGGCCTGTGTATATGTAACACAGATGCATAATTCTGGAAGCCTGAATTTTCTATATCATCATTTTGGAACATTACCAAGTAGTGCAATGCTGTGATTGAATTAAAACTAACTCTGGATATATCTAAAATGTTACCTAGCATAACTGTGGTGTCAGAGACATGATTTAAAACAAAAATATACTAAATAACTTGTTATTAGTTTTTCTTCCTTACATTATATATTTAAATTCTTTAATAAAGTGGGTAAATTTTCCGTGAATAGTCTAGATAAGACTGTTCATAGTTGTTACAAATCTGAAAGAGTTAAAAATTTCTTTGCTGTGCATATAGCTGTGAGATAAATAAATTGTCCTCTATAGTGTCTGACAGACAATCACTCATCTGTTCAGACTTTCTGGGCCTGAGTTCCTGCAGTGCGTGGTTAACCTCCTACCCTGGCAAGAAGGTCTTCCTGTACGATGGTGTCCCCTACTTCTCTAATCCTATGCCCCAGCCTATAGCATTTCCATTCTACATTCTGGTACTAGGATTTCCATTCTCTAATCCTATGCAGGGTTAATGTGGAATGTCCTTCTTTAAACTTTTGCGTCTAAATGGTATCCACTTTTAAGCTCTCAGATGCCTCCTCTGAGAACAATTACTGCTGAGGCATCCAATTAGTCCTTCTGCCCTGTGGATTGGCTGAGTCCTTTATCCCCATCTCTCTAATGGCAGTATATGTAGAATCCCAGCCTAAGTATTTGGAGAGTCTTGGGTTCTGAGGAGTAGATGCTAGTTATGTGGTTTTCAGTGTAGTACTTTTTTGATGTTGTGTCTGTACCTGTGAATTAAAGGTGAAATATGCATGTTTCAGGAGTTGGAAGAATTAAGATGATATCAGAATGTTATACAGCATGCCGATGGGGCTATACCAAATGTCCGAAAATCACAGCATATTCTATGATTTTTATTAAGTGCCATTGTTATCTTCTATGATGTGAGCTGTTTGTATGCAATCTCTCCCTAGCCTGGGGCTCTTTGGAAGCGGGTCTTGACCTAAGTTTGTTTTTGTTTCTCCAGGGATCTAATACAATTTCTTACATCAATTGCACCAAACTAGGTCTTGATTATTTTACTATTCAAAAGATAGTGTGACCCACCCCAATTTCTTCTACATTTCAATAGAGTAAACTGAGTGACTCTTCATTTGTGAATCTTTATTTGTAATGGTCTTTGATCGCTACTGCAGCTGTCTTTTAGGTGACAGCAACTTTGGCCTCTTTTCTGAAGAGACCAGACATGGTTCTGAGGTCATTGTTGTGCTTGAGCACATTGATCACACAGACAGGTCCATCCATAGTGGCTTCCTTTGGCTGGGTTTACGTTTGGATATGTGGAATTAGGGTATGTGGAGTGTGATTAAGCTTGTGTCTATTCACTATCAAAAAGTTGGACTTCAGTCTTATTTAGAGACTTGAGCTGCTTAGTGATCCTCACATTTAATCCTATATGATGTCTGATAAGTGGATTGGGGGACCCTTCTCTGTGTGACTTAGAAACTCCTTCCCAGGACTGGAACCAGCTTTTTCAGAGTTGTGTCTCTCAAGCTAGCCATTCAGATGCACTGGACTTTGTGGTGTTCTGGGTCTTCAAGTCTCCTGTTCTTCATCCTCCCAAGCTATGTGGATGAGAGGACATTGTGTGGGTCTTTTGGATGAGAAAACCTAAGATGGTTTCTTGATACTGATACTGACTTGTGGATACTTTTGAGTCTTCTTTGTCTCCCTTTTCTCCTCTGGCAGTACGATGCCGATGCTATCTACCTTTAGTGTAGTATAAGAAGGAAACCAGGTATGTTTCGGACAGAGGCTCCATAGATGTTAATTCTTTTCCTTGCTTTTTCTTCTTTTTTTACATACAAGCCATATGAGAAGTAATCCAAAATGGTAAGTGTGCTCCCAGGGAAGGCTGCCCATCTCCTTTTAAGCATCTGCAATTTTTGAGCCCTAACATGGCAAACTTTTTTTTTTAAAGAGAAACCCATTTTTATATTTGGAAAATATTTACTGCTTTGATGAGTAGTGACAGTGAAAAGCTTTCATTTATGTGAAGGATAAAGCTTGAATTTTGTTTTAAAAAAAACAGTATTCTGAGGGCTGAGGTAATAAAAATGATGCCTTTTTTCTTTAGACACTAGATCTTGAGGAAAAGTGGAATGACGTGCAAAACTCACCCCAAAATCACTGAAAGAAATACAGTGATTTCAACTATGTAGTGTTTTGGGTACTGGAGATCGAACTTGGGACCTTCTGCTTACAAGGCAGGCGGTCGAACCACTGAGCTAAATCCCTGGCCCTCAACTGTGTAATTTTGAAGAAGAGATAGTCTGACCTAACACTATTGGTTCTTTTAAAAATTAAGTTACATTTTAAATAGCAAAAATACAGGAATGTAACCTTTTTAGAGCAAAAGTAATATCTCAAATAATTGTAAGGCTGTGCTTTATTTTCTTTATATTATATATGCATATTCATTTTACATCACTATAAAATCTTGGGAACACTAATATCTCCATGTTAGAAATTTTTCTATTGCTTCAAATGCCTTTGTTCTATTTCAAGCACAAAATTTCTAAAATCTTTCAGATAAAGTTTTTTTTAATTACAATACCCTTAGCTAAATGAATAGTTAAAATTAGTACTGCATATGTGTGTGTGTGTGTGTGTGTGTGTGTATATATATATGTATATTCAATCAACAGGGATCAACCCCGAGCCATCCATGTGTTAGGCAAATGCTCAACCATGGAGCTACATGCCAGGCCACTGGCATGATATATTATTATAATAACTAAAATGAAAATTTATTGTTTGAGAAAGATTTTTTTCCCTAAGAGAGGTCGGGACATTTTGTAAAAGTGTTCAGGTTTCTAATGAGACTACATAGACCTCTTATGTTTTTCTGTTTGGGAGTCATAACACAATCTGAAGAAATGAGTTCCTAATTACCAAATAGATTCACATGTGCTGATGTGAAATAAATTTCATTTATGCCTTTAACAACTAGCAGATATGAATAAAATTGGATATAACTATGGTTATGCTTGAAAGTATTGGTGATAGATTTAATAAATGAGGTTTCATCTATGTAGTAAAGCTACTTATATTGTTAATTTACTATCTCTAAATAACATGGAGATGCCTCTGTGTCCATTTTAGTGGGAAGCTGATACATGGGAAGTACAACTTAAAGACATAATATTGACTTCAGTCAGGCACTGATGCTCTAGGCATTAGGGTCTTTTCCTGACAGTATTGACTACTTGCTAATACCTATTCTAAATAAATAATATATCCTACTGGGAACATAATTATGCCTAAGCAAGCAATGAGACCCTGTGCAGTCTTACCAAATTGAAAATTGGTTAGGAAGATGATAAAGAATAAAAAAATTAGGTATCTCTGTCTTAGACCATTTTTTGTTTCTGTAACTAAATATCTGAGATTGGGTGATTTATTAATAAAAGAGGTTTATTTTGGCTCACAGTTCCAGAGGCCGAGAGGTCTAAGTTGGGGTTGCTGCATGTAATCAGCTTCTGGTGAGAGCCTGCAATGTATCATAGAGTGGTAGAGAGGCAGAAAGAGGAAGCAGGTGCACGTGGAAGAAGTTTGTGTACAAAGGATGTTTAGGGGAAGAGCCAGGTTCCTTCATAATAGCCACTGAGAGCAGAAAGCAAAGTGGCTAATCCAGTCCTGCAAGTCCTCCCATGAGACCAACCATAGTCTGCAGAGGACTCTGCCAGTTTCTTGAAAAAGATGTCAATCCATTAATATAGATGGGGCTCTATGACCTAGTCAAGTCCCGCCAAGCTCTACCCCTTGGTGCTGTCCCATTGGGAATCAAGTTTAAGCATGAATCTTGTTAAGGACAAACCATATCTAAACCACAGCACACTTTGTGGGTTTTAAATGAACTAAATGTTTCTATTTGTGATTTACAATCATTATTTAAAAAAAATTTTTTCTTGATATTCATTTGTGCTGCATGTTACTTACATTTATATTAGCAAATTGGTACATATGCATGCTTCATCTTGCAAAACATGGAAAACAACAACAGAAAATTAGCTAAATGAGATACATGTGTTTTAGAAAGAGAAATATGACACTGGGAAAATCTGTTATGTTACCCGGTAAAAGTGGGGGGTGTCAATGTATTATAGGCACAAGTATACAGAAACTTGATAGGTTATCAGATGTTTTTATATTTCTGTATAATTAGCAAGCAACATGTCATACAAACAGAAAAAGTAGTACTACAACGACAACTACTTGAAGAATGTTGCAGGCTATATGAAGATTATGGTTAGTACTCTACTTACGTCTTTGTCATTTTCACTCCCCTTTTCACCCCTCACTTTTCTCCCCATCTTTAGATCCCCTTCCCATCTCCAAAAAGTCTATCTCCAGTCTTCTACCATTTCTCCTTTTTTGCTCTTTATTTAAAATTTGGGTTTCTCCTTATGAGAGAAGCCATGTGATATTTAACCTTCTGTGTCTGATTTTACTTTATGATACCCTTTGGAACTTAGTTTATCTGCACTTTTAAAATTCACACATTTTTTACTCATTAATAAAATTTATGTAGCATAGAAAATTTTTCATGTGCATTTTTACATTGATTTCTTCCAGAAATCTCATAAAACATTTAAAATTGTTTTTTATTTAGGCAGAAAGCAATCATGATATTCAGGGAAATTAAGTCACACTTTGTGGTTATCTGCAATTTTCCCTTTAAGTTACAGAATGTAACCTAATACTTATAAGCTATGGGTGTCAAGATCATATTGTCATTTAGGTCAGTTCCTCTAGCAGCAATGTGAATGGTCGGTTCCTGAGATCTTAGAGAAGAGGCAAGGCCATGTTTTTGTTTGTACATTTGGTTTGGTTTTGGTTGTGCTTGGGTATAAACCCTGTGCATGCTAGGCAATCTCTGCCACAGAGCCACACTCCCAGCCTTCCTGTCTTTGTATTGTAGCACACATCTCACACACAGGGAAGCTGTTAGCTGCAATTCCTAGGCACATCAGTAAGTGAATCACTTATCAAGACTGCACTTCCGTCTCCCTTGTCTTGGCCTGTCAGCTCTTTCCTTCATCTATAGTAGTTTCCTAATTCGTTCACAGAAATCTCCAAAATTGAATATATTAATTTACTAGTCTCCTATCTCTAGCAAGCACTAACAATTGAGTACAAAATCTAGTTACTAGCCAGCTTATAAGAAAAATCTTAATGCAGTAGTTTACAGTGTGAACACTTCCGTTGCAAAATACCTCTTTATTTCCTGTTTTGAAATGGTTTGTCAAAACAAAGATACTATTCTGGATTTTTTCTTTTAAAATAGTTTCATTCAATTTATGAATGTTTTGATTTTTAATATAATACCCTGACAAATGTTATGCAGAAATTCCAAATTAAAACCAAACAAACCCCAGTCTGTTTTCTACTCTTTCTCTTTTTTTCTCCTTGCTCTGATGAAAAAGACAGTTCTCCTTGAAAAAATTCTTATTACACTAAAGACAAAGATCATATTTTTAAAACATTTTCTGCTGCTGTTGGAGGAGAGGTTCTAGGACTGTTCAGAATCATACATTCAAGAAAAGAAAGGGTACGGGAGAAAATCAGAGGAAAAGAGAAAAGGAAAAATGAGAAGGAATGAGACAAAAGGAAAGAGAAGAGAAATGAATACAGAAATAAGTGGCAAGAAATGTAAAAGGAAAGTATATGTTGCTCCTAAGGGCCTTATTTTGTATACATAATAAAGCTAATGAATGTTTAGCTTTGCTTTCTAGCTTCAGTAAACCCAAATGATATTTTTCTGATTTACCAAAAATTGTATTACACAAATTGAGATGCTAATTGGAAAAAATGCATTTTCAGCCACTATAATATTAACTTTACCAATTATTTCCCATTGTAATATCTGTATCCCTCTCTTTCGCTTTAGCAATAGGTTATGACAGCAGCATCATATTAAGATTAACATCTTAGACAATCATTTTCCTTTTTCTGGAGCTCTCTGAAAAACCAACTTATAAAATTACATCCTTAGATATAATGCAATGTTTGCAAATTTCAAAATCTTTTTGTGGAGAACTCATCTTGCCATACTTTCTACCAAGAGTTTGCTCTCACTTATCCTTAAAAGAACAAAACATCCTTTATTATGTGAAATAAAGAAAATTGTGACCAAAAAGACTTCAAATTAATCCATAAATCATGTTTACAAATGCCAAATATGTTTTTGTCTTTGTATCTGTATAAGAATTGTTGCTCTAGAGACCTCATTTCCTCCAGCTTAACACACCTGAAGTTTCTTTGAAACTCCAAATTACCTTCTTGGAGCCAACAGAGGCTTCCTGTTTCTCTAATATTTTTCTCACGTGTTGATTCCTGACTTGTTCACTTTAATAAATTCCACTAACTTTTTGATGGGCCCGTTATCTACACCTATGGAGGCTGAGCACATTAAATGTGGTATAAAAATATAAGTGTTTTCTTTATTTAAAATGGATCACTGGGCTGGGTTGTGAAGTTTTCCATGTGATTCCCAGCACAGCAAAAAGAAAAGCCCCTATTTCAATTTAGTAACTATACAGTGTTTGTCCATTAAAGGTGTTCTTCTATGTTTGGCATGATGTGTGTATCTCTTATGAAACACGGTATTGTTACCTACCTCACATCAAGGACCAGGCCCTTCACCCACTTAGGCCTCACCTCTGCCACAGTGTGCTGAGCAGTTTGTTGAAATGTAGGAATCATGTCTGTGATCCCAGTTACACAGGGAGGCTTTCTGTGCCTTCATTTTATACCATTCAAGCATTTCTTTGGAATTCTCTTTTCGCCCTGCACCTTGGCTCAGAATACAAAAGACTCTTCACGTCTTCCTTGTTACCCTCAGGCCCACATAAACAAAATGGTGAGGATGAGGTCTGCTCCCAGGTACTTATCCCCCTCCAAGGATTCAAGGGATTGAGCTCTCAAAATACACAGTTAGGCATAGAGAATCAGATTTGGGACATTTGGAAAGTGATTACAATGAATTCCAGGTTGAGAGTCAAGTTAATTTTGAAACAAGAAACAAATCCAGGACATGGACTCCTGATGGCAGGAGGGACCTCCTTAATCATCTGACTCAGCAAGGAAGTGATGGAAATGATGCCACAAATTAAACAGTGTAGGATGTTGTTCTTACTTGGAATAGTTTCCATAAAGACACATTCTCTGGATCTTCATCACCTGGGGTTCTCAAGAGGCATTCCTGACATTTTAAATGCTTATTTCAAACCTGTGCTACTTGGGTACATTTGGGCATCAATTGATTTATAGGCTACCAAAGCAGAGCCCTTCTTGTAAATAAACCCAAGGTTCCACCGTTTTCTCCAGCTAACTAATCTCTGCTACCTGTGACTGCACATTTAGATCAAAGTGTTATTACTATTGGAATGTACAGAGTAGACATTTTTTCATCTCTTAAACCCTTTGCAGTTCTCCTAGGTTGTTGGAGCAGAGAGCAATACTGGATTCAGTAGAAGTCCTCCCCACCTGGGGAGCTGTACAGATTTTCCTGGGCGTCAGTATGAATATAGGTGTATCCTTACTTTATGCTACAAATAATATTTAAAGTGGTGATATAAGGAACAAGCATGACATTCTACTTTTTATCAAGAACAATCTCAAATCATTATATATCCCTTTCTGTTTCACTTCAAATCCCTTAAAAGGCTTTATTATACTTATATCTTCAGTAAAATGGATGGGAAAGGAGACCTATGATGTTTTGAGCATGTGGTAGACACTTTCTCCACAAATTATGCTGCACATAATTTTATTACCTCTTTTATAGGTTAGAAAGAGAACAGGGAACTCATCACATTTATGAAATATTAACAGATGAATTTAAACCCAAGTCTCCAGGGTTTGTCAAGCCAGCCTCCTGCACTTGACAATTTTCTGTACTCACTGGATGTTATGAGGGCCAACCAGCGCATAATATTTAAAAAGAAAATAAAAAGCCAAAGCCAAATTCTCAGTCAGAAAACCTGGGTCAAATCTTAACCCCAGTTGATTCTAAATAAACTTGAACCCTATTTCTGAACTGAAGCTCCCAGGCCAACTTCTCATTCAACATTTTCCCTTCAAAACCCCTGAAGAGGCAAATAATAGCTTGAGGTTGACAACTAGCATTACCATGCTTTCCTTATAGGTGTCTCTAAGTCATGTGGTGACTGTCATGTTATATTCCAGGGCTTGACACGATGCTATCAGCAACAATAGAATGGACCACAGTCACTCAAGCTACTCACCTTACCTTGCCATCAACTCAGCTGGAATGCTATCTGCTCTAGGGACTTCAGGGACCATACTGTCAGCATGATGTGTGCATTTTGGGAATAGACTTAGTTCCTGGATGAGGTGAGGTGCGTCCGATGTACAGATCAGGTGTGAGGTGATTCTTGATATTCTGGTAACTTTCAACATTCAACATTAGACAGAGTTAAAAAGGGATTGAGAAAATTGGGCATGTTGCTGCATATGTTAGAACCAGGATTCCTCACTTAATTAATAATCTTAATATGTTTAATAATAAATTTAATCTTAAAATGTTGACTCTGTTGTAAGGATTCAATGCAATACTGAGTGTTTATAGTAAGTGATAATCTTTGTTATCATAAAATAGTTAGTTTTCGGCTTCCAAATTTTACTAGTTTGGGCTCAGAATCAGAGAAGTGGATATACATGAAAATCTTATTCCTAACATTTTAAATAAATAGTTGAGGGATTTTGTCTTTGCACATGAACTGACATTTCCATCTTTTATACGCAAAGTAACTTGGAAGGACATACAATTTTGACTTCACTAAGCTACATCAGAACACTCCAGAAATGGCTCTTCTATACCAATGCCTTCTTTCTCCTCCCTCACTCCCTTTCTACTTGCCACATATGCAAGAAAACAGTTCCAAGGCCAGGTGCACTTTGTTTCAGCTTCCTTTGTCTCTTCCAAGGCTGCAAGGCAAATGAATGATTTGTTCATTCTTTTAAAAAAATTGTTAAGTGCTGATTAAGTGCTGGGCATTATGAATGTGTGCTTGGGAATTGGAGAGGAATGATATTATCTAATTCACATTTTCAAAAGATCATTCTGGTTGCTTTGTGAAAAATACTAAGGGGATTTAAGGAAGATTCCATATGTATGGGGATAAATGAAAAAGTGATTTAGTTAGCTAGAAAGGAATCATAATGGTCCAAGGAAGAAATTTTAAATATTATTTGAAAAGAGAAGCGACAGGTCATGCTGGTGAATTGCATGTGTATAGGAGACAGGGAAGGAGAAGGAAGATTTTCTGGTTTGCTGGTCATATATTTATTTAGGAACACTGGAAGAAGGGTAGGTTTATAAGTTGTGGATGTGAAAATATTATGTTTGGGATTCATATAAAATATAAAGTAGAGATATCGAGTAGGTAACAGAATATAGAAGCCTTGACCATAGGGAATTCTTAGTAGGAGATAAACATTGGGGATTTTATAAATTAGAAATATTTAATCTGATTTTTGACAATGTCTGGGATAGGGTGTACATTAGGAGGAGGATAAGTACCAGGGATTCCTCAGGCATGGTGAAGTAGAGGAGGGAAACACAGGAAAAAGAAACCAAAGAGATTAAGCAGTGAATGGCGAGGTCAATTGGGAAATAAGAAATGTGACCGTTCTGTTTCAGAAGCTGCATGACACGGTGGTCAGTTACACTGAAGGCTCTTTAGAGACTGACACAGGTGCTTGGACTGCATCTGTTGGATTAGGAAAAATGGGGGTGCTGGTGACCTTTCCAAAAGCAAATATTGTGGGAGGTGACTGGGGCAGGAGCCAGGCTGGAGTGATCTAAATCGATGGAAAGTGAATGAATTGAGTGTGAGTTGACCTCTCATCTGAGAAATTTTAATGGAGGAGGGCTGCAGAAATGAGGCAGTCAGTGGTGGGTATATAGAATAGAGGGCATTTATTTTTTCCTTAAGAAAGTCATTCCTTAGATCAGCATTTATTAAACTGCAGTTTTAAAAATCATTTTATTGGGTTAAAATAATTGTTTAAAATATTAATTACTTAATGCAGGAGGATTGCAAGTTTGAGTCCAGCCTGAGTGACTTAGTAAGACCTTGTCTCAAAATACGAAAATAAAACAAAGGCCTGGGCATATAGCTCAATGTGAAAGCCCTCGCATTAATCCTTAGTCCTGCAAAAAGTACTTTGTTTTTCTATGTGTGTATGCTAAAGTACATGTCATGTGGTAAAAGTAAGCATTTTCTAAATATATTATTATGAAAAATTTAGTTTTTTTATCTACATATTCATGTTCACATAGGGTTATAAAAGGAAATGTATTTCTAATGTGGATTACACTTTCAAAAGTTTGAAAGCCCCCATAGTAGAAAGTATTTGTATGCTGACAGGAGAATCCAGTAGAGAGAAATGGCTCTTTCTGATAATGTAGGAGCAAGGGAGACTCACAGCAAGTTCTTGAGCAGGAGTACCGAGCTCTTGCTTCAAATTTTCTTTCTTTATTATTCTTCTCCATGTATCATGTGACTTCCAGGAACCTGTACATACATGAAGGGATCTCTTTTCCTGCAGGTGTGTGTGGTGGTGTTGACATTTTAATCAACACTAATGATTTCTAATAGGCACTATGATGTGGTCTTGTGTCCTCCGTGTTGCACACCACAACTCTAATTCATATGTTAAAGTCCTAGGCACTAATAACTCAAATGTGACTGTTTTTGAGATCAGGCCTTCACAGAGATAACCATATTAAAATGATGTCATATGGGTGGACCTTTATCCAGTGTGACTGGAGGCCTCATAAAAAGAGGACATTTGGACACAGGCACACACAGAAGGAAAGCCTTGTGAGGACACGGAGAAAACTGAGATCTGCAAGCGTCAAATAAAGACCTGGGGAAGAGTCCACACCACCTTCACATTCCTCCCCTACTGAAACACTGATTTGGGCCTTCTGTCCTCCAGAATCGTGAGAAAACATGCAGCTGTTTGAGCTGTAGGCCTGTGTTAACAGCAGTTGGGATTCACCCTCTTAGGCCTGTTACCACATTTGGTCTCCTTCAGCTGTCACCTCACTCTGAGGTGTGGAGGGCCAGAATCATGAATGAGAAAGATAAAGTGGAGAGAGAAGAAATCACTTACCTAAGGCCAGGAATCAAAGTAGCTGGTGAGTAGAAAATAAGCTTCCTAAGTCCTTGCCCAGTGTTCTTTCCTTGACAAAAGGCCTGACAATAGGCCTTTTATTCTTACTGTACCTACATCGGTAGTTATGAGTGTATGCTGATCTATTTGTTAGCACCAAAAGGTATGTTTCTCTGCAAATACAGATCTGGAAATTTTGTGAAATAAGACTTAAAACACTTGAAAACATCAGAAAGCCCAAAGATGACATATATTAACCATTTAAAAACCATCATTTTTATGTGCTCATAAAATTATACTGCTCATGGAACTTTTGCAAGTTTAGTCTCTCCATGAGTTGTGATTAAACTTGACCGATGCATGACAACAAATACAACGATTTAAGCCCTCCTTAGGAGTTATGACATTTGTTATGATAAGCACTAGGTAAGGTGTTAATAAAGTAATAATCAGTCACTTGACGTTTTGGTTTCCCTATAGAAACGACTTGAGAAATCCCAGTAAAGTTGTTTTCCATTTTTCCGCAATGCTTTATAGGTCATTTTAAGTTGAGATCTCAAAGAATTGCTAAATTCACAAAAAGGAAATATCTGTGTGTGTGCTGTTTGTGAATGAATAATGTTTCAGTGTAATGAATATGTCACCTTATGGAGGTGTCTGAAAGATTTTCTAGGGCACAAACCTAAAGATCAAATTTTGGGGTTGTAACTTATATCTTAGTTATATAATACTGAATAAATCTTTAGTCTACCCTCATATATATAATTACGGCTTTAATCCTGTTTCCCTAACATTCTAAAATGAACCTAATTTATTGACTTGAACCATTTAATGAAGATAATATAACTGATTATTGTTGTAATTTGTATTTTTCTGATAATATAGTTTTTGATCCATCAATATTTTCTTTGTAGAAAAGTAGTGATTTTTAAAAATTTTTGCATATGGATAACCAGTTAATGTATATTTATTGAATAGTCAGTCTTCTATTCACAAATTTGTGTTATTTGTATCCTAAATTTTCATATATAAATGAGCTTATTTTATAGCATTTATTCTTATTATTTGTTTTTTTTTTTTTGGTACCGGGGATTGAACTCGGGTCCTTGCACTTGCGCAGCAGGCGGTGAAACCACTGAGCTAAATCCCTGGCCCTATAGCATTTATTCTGTTACTTTGATTCATTTTTTTCTATCATTTCAACTATTTGGAGTGCTTATATCTATAGCTTTTTCCTTGCAGTGCTGAGAATTGTACCTAAGGCCTTATCATTGAGCTACATTCTCAGCCTTTTCAAAAATTTTTAATTTTGAGATAGGGTCTCACTAAATCATGATGTTGACCAGACTGGACTAAAACTTGTGATCCTCTTGCCTCAGCCTCTCAGAATGCTCTGATTATAGGCATATGCCGTCATGCCTGGCAAGTGTAGCATTTTAGTAAAGTCTGACATTAGTTAAGCCAAGTTCTTTCTTCTTTCTCTTCAAAATTGCTTTGACAAACCAACTTTAAAGTTATCCATGTATATTTTAGCATAAAGCTACCTCATTCCTTGAGAAGTAATTACATCATTTGATTGTAATTGCTTAGATTTTATATATTAATTTTATATATATAAAGGTTCCTTTTAGGACTTTCAGGTATATAAATACTGTATTTATGTCTTTATGACATTCAATAGTTTTATCATTTTAATTTATAAGTTTACATTCCTTGTGTGGAGTAGGTACATGTACATAACACATTTTAATTCCTTTTTACATCCCCTGTCCTTCCCCTCCCTTCCCCTCCCTTCATCTTTTGATCTGTTTCCCATTTGATAAAGATTTGTCTCCCTGGTTCTTCTTATTTATCTTTTATTTTGTTCTTTATTTATAATTTAGGTTTCTTGAGTAACAGAAAGTGTGTGATATTTAAGCTTGTGTGTGTGATTTATTTCACTTACCATTATGGTCTCCAGTAAATCTTTGAAATCAAATTTCCTAACACTTGGTTTCAAATTTAAAGGCATAAAATTAATATAGATCAATGGATAGATAGTAGATTTAGTATACAGTAAATTCAGTGAACTGTCTTTTTAGTTATAATCATGCATTTATTGATTTTCTTAAGTTTTCTATATAGAAAGTCTTTGAATAAATTGTTTTATTTTTTTCTTTTAATGAATGTTCATTTTTTTGTGTGCGATTTTATATTGGTAAATGTTATTTAAAACGATGTAAAACAGGGGAAATGAAAACAGGATAGCACCTTCTTATGCAAAAAGCCATACCTAGCTGTGCACTACACCTTTTTACCTAGTATGGTCTTGAATGACTATTTATAATTACTTTGGAACTTTAAAAAAGTGGAGTGTCAAGTGCTTTCCCAAGCACTGCAAAAGAAATATTAAACAGATCCTCCTTCTATGTCAGCTGTAGGTATTGTATTATTTACTCATTATTAACATTTTCCATAGTTCTTTATTTTATTCCACTGATACTCACTGATTCACCATTTTCCAGGCACTGATGGTTCTAGGGGATTCATGAGAACCCTGTTATGTGGAGCTGCTGGATAACAAGGAAGACAGGAATTGCACAGGAAATTACACAGTGGTACTTCCTTGCAATCCAATGGATGCCCTGAAGCACCAGTGCAGCATCTGTCACAGCACTCAGGAGACCAACAGAGAATGTTGCTAATATATAATTTGGTAAGTCAGGAAAAGACATTTCAACTTAACCCTAATGAAGGATATGAGTTAGGCAAATAGTTCCTTGAACAAGCAAAGAGCTCCTCTAATAAGGGGAGACATTATAAACACATTTTTTCTAAATACTATTTTCAACAAAAAGTTACTTTGTATGAATATTAATAGGCACACAAAATAGAAAACGTAAAAAAGATTGTAGGGAACAGGGAAAGGGGACGTTACCAGAACCTCTGCAGTTAAGTCCTAGTCTCCTGTGAGCCACGGCAGCAAAGGGGAATTACAGGAAAGGTAGAAAAATGAGACTTTGAGAAGAAGCTGAGCTTTGAGTCCCATCAGTGCTGCTCTGGGCAGCAAAGACAAAGACCCCTAGCTTGCAGCACCTTTTATTCATTACATCCTGGAGAAACAAATGTAACAAATGAAATGCAGAGTTCAGTACTTCACATTGGGATAAACAAGGTGTAACAAAGACTGGGGAGCAGTGGAAATCTAAGAACAATGAGGAACTATGCAGATGAAGATTTGATTCCTCCCAGGGTGTCTCTGGCAGGTGTGGTCTTGCCCTGGAGCATCACAGTGTCACAGGGATCACTGAGGTCTCAGTTGTGACCCAAGGCAAAAATGGAATTATGTTTCAGAATGCCATAGCTGGCCTGTAGGCGGAAGAACTAGGCCTAATCAAATGATTTTCCCCTAAAATTATGTAGCATTGCTCCCAACAAATGATCAACTGGAAAACAAAAAATATCTATTGTATACCTCTGATGGAAGGTAGTTTATGTATCACTTTGACTTGTTCTCTGGTTAATTGGGAAGAATTGTTTTAACCAAGGGGAGGGCCATGGATATATGCATAGAGTAATTTAAGATCACAGGAACTTATGCATTTGTTTTGTATTAGTCACCTTTTCATTGCTGCAACAAAAAAACCTAACACTTGAAATTTAAAGGAGGAGAAGTTTTATTTGGTTCATTTTTTCTGTGGAATTCTGTTCATGGTCGGCTGGCTCCAAGGCAGAAATAACATGGTGAAAGGGCATGTTGAGGAAAACTGCTCACCTCCTGGCAGCCAGGAAACAGAGAGAGTAAGGAGGAATTTGGAGGAGGGAAATGTACCCTCTAAATCAATCCTCCAGTGACTCCCCTCTTCCAAGCAGTCCCCACCTCCTAGCAGCAGTTTAGCTTTGAACTCATCAAGGGATCAATCCACTGATAAGTGTAGCACCTCCGTGATCCAATCATCTTCTCAAAGCCCTAGTTCTGACACATGAAGTACCAGGAGGGGAACTGTTCTAGATCTAAATGTAACATGCCTCGAGCAGAAGCCGGCAGCCAACTTGGACTCCCATTATCTTCGCTCTAGATCTATCTCTCATAGACTGTACTTTAATCTACATTTTCCTTAGTATCTATGGAGAACAACATTTGAATAAAGGATAAAAAAAAGCAGTAATGACTGTAAAGATCATTTTTTTTTTGGTACCAGGGATTTAACTCAGGATCTTGCGCTTGTGCCACTGAGCTAAATCCCCAGCCCTGAAAAGATAATTTTATTGGACTAACATCTTCAGGAATAATATAGTGTAGTACTGGCCGTGGGCATTCTGATGAGTCCAGATTGATGGCTTTAATACAGCCTTTAAGCCAATATACAACACAAAGCCCATGTTTGCCTAGACTTTTGTTTTTTAAAAAACCACAGGGCTGTGTGAAGAGTTCGTTTTTGCCACCTCCACAAAATGAAGCTGCAGTCTGCATTTTTCCCATTCACTTTCAAGTATGAAGTTGATTTTACAGTTTCACTGCAGTTTCCTTAGATGTGCTACCACTCCCAGCTAATTATGTAGATGTATCAAATATTCATTTTCTTTAAAAGCATATTACTATTTTGCCTTTACCCACCAATGATTCCTGGATAAAAGGTGGTAATAAAATGTTAATGTGTATTTAGTTACATGAGAAAAAGGTAATATAGAAATTTCTGAGGTGTAAAATGAGATGCATAATTGCTTCTAAAAACATAAGGAAAGAAAACTCAGAGTGGCAAGTCTACACAAGCCAGGGCCCTTGATCACTTGCATTTGGTGTGCTTTGTCATCAGTTCTGAGTAGACAGGAGGTTTTGTCTTCCTTGTGTTTCCCTCTAAGTTAGCTGCAGCATTATTACAGTCTTAGTGACTTTGGAAAGTCGAATATGTCACCTTGCTGGTGTGTCTGGCATGGGAACAGAGGCCTGGGATTCTGGAAAATTCTGGGAGCAGAGAGGATTCAGGTGTTGTCCTTACATCTCTTCATTTGGAGCTTCCCCTACCAAAGAGAACTGTTGCCTTGGGCTCTGGGAGGTATGATCCCCTTTTAATGCATGAAGGTCATTTACTTCCACACAGAAGGGAGCGTGGTGAAAGTTAGGCAGTGGATGGTGATTCATGAATGAAGAGATACATGATCTCCTAGTAGAATCTTACACAAGAATTTAAAAAAGAGAATTCCATTTTTCTAGGGAACTACTATGGTTTGTGTAGGTGTCCCTGAAAGACTATTTTTTTTTCTTGGTCCACAGCCTTTTGCACTCTTGGGAGATTGTTGAAATTTTAAAGAAGTAGGGCCATACCAAAAGCCTACCAAGCATATAAAGGCATGCCATTTAAGGGGATATTGGTACTTCAGACCTTTCTCTGTCTCACTTCCCTTCCCTGCCATAAAGTGAAAGGGCTTCCTCTACCAGGCATTTTTACCATGATGTGCTGTACTAAGCAATGGACTGAAACTTCCACAACTGTGAGCCAAAACAAGCCTTTCTTCTTCTTAAGTTGACTTGTCTCAGGTGCTGTTACAATAACCACAGCCTGACTCACAGTGACAGTAATGTGCATTGATCCTATGCAGCAGGAATCGGGAGACTGAAGTACTGGGACCTTTTATGCCTGGCAATGCCTGCTTCAGGCATTGACCTTGTGGAAGACCAAGGACAGTGACAGCTCAATAAACATGGAGGCACTGAGATACAGGGAAGTGTAGCAGCACCCCACAGCTACCCAGTCATGCCCCACTGGTGTGAGCCAGAATGTTCTTGGGTTCCTCATGATTTGAATGAAGGAAAAGCTACTCTTGGTTGTTTTTTTCTTTTCCCTGGGGAAGTGGAGATAACAAGAACATACCCTCATCAAATATTAGAGGTGGAGCAGGTTCTGCAATGCCACAGAAATATTGGAAATGAGTATGCTTCTTAGAGTTGAAATTGGGAACATGGTAAAGGAATGTATCATGTTATATTTCACCATTAATTGACAGTTATAGAATGAACACATCCAGCCTTGTTCTGCAGGTGAGGAAATTCACCCTTGGAATAGTTAAGCTGCTAGTCAAGGTCATGAACACCTACAGTACAGAGAATTTGGGACATTTAGTTTTTGAAGTTCAACTCCAAAATGTGTATATGTTAACTACTGTGCTGTGCTGCCTTAAAAATCACCTCCCTCTCCCATCCCCAGTGAGAAAAAATGTTAAGGACATCTGTGAGAAAGCTTTCTGTGGTTTATGATGTAGTTTTTAAAATAAGTATTGTATTCGATCCAGATTGTTAACATTTTCTATTAATACAAAGAGCATAGTACTCATAAACAATAATAAATTTGTTCAGTGTCCATATTTTGCAGAGCTTATTCATGAAGCACTTCATGCCTCCATCAGGCAATTCTTGTTCTTCTAGTGCTTAAGTCTGCTGATCACATATTCCCAAAAGAATAGCCCCCTAAGCAGGAAAAGTTTCAGAAGTGACCTCATCAACCAAAGCTTTGCTTGTTAATATTAACATGTCCCCAGGTGTAAATTGCAGACACACATTTGCAGGAGCAGTTGGTTTGCAGGCCTGTCTTACCTGCCTCATCCAGTCATAAGGACATGCAAGTCTCTGTGGATCTTCAGGGCCATTTTCTTGCAAATCCCAGAACTCAAGAGGCACCAGACAGCAGCTCAGAATGTTAAGGCCCTGCCTCTTCAGAGAAGAATGCCTCTTCTCTGAGCCTTGAAAACTGAGTAGAGGAATAGAGGCTGCTCAACCCCATCTTGGGATTGGCGGGAAACATGTTTTAGGATTGCAAAGAACTTGGCTTCAAGAGACAGCTAGTGCCCTCAGCCTGCTGGATACTCAGCCAGAGTCTTATGGGTGCCATACAGATAAATAGTCAAGATAACTCCCAAGGACCCCACCACACACATGGAGAACAGTGCTTGCAAAAGGGCATTTGCATAGGAAGGGCAAATTTTCTATCTCTATCTCAAAATGGAGTGGTGTGGGCCTTTCCTGTCACTGGTAATTTTTTTTTTACCATGAGGTGTGAGATTCCTGAAATATATCCTACAGAAAGTGGGGAGCCAATATTGACAAGTTTCATTTTCTTTGCTTACTTATATTTGAATTTGTAGTATAAATTCTAGTACTGTAAATAATAATGCTTCTCAAAATGTTTCAGTGGCTACATTTTAGAAATTCACTTTTATAAGTTATGTTTCTATTTTCCCTGTGCCAGGTCAGATTTTAGATTTTTTTAAAAAGACTTTTAATTTACAGACTTTCATTAATATTTTAGGTCTGTTACCTTTAATTTTCTTAGTTATCTGACAGGCAATTATACACTTCCAATGTTACTTGTGTTTATTTCTTTAGATATACTGTTCAATTCCTTGTTCCCTTAAAAAAAGGAAAAGATGACAAATTATTCTCATAAGAATAAGAAATTATATAGAAGCTGTGTTTGCTTTTGTAGTATGTATGGGAGATACCTCAGTCCATGGTTCTCAGGGAGTTACTTGGGTCTCAGGACTGACCTACTGGCTAGGGGAGAGAGCTCAGAGGAAATAGCAGACAGTGCACTCTCAGGAAGAGTGTATCTTGTTGGGGAGGTACTAGAAAAAACAGACAAACAAAAGCTATGTCATTGAGTAGGAGAAAATGAGCAGAGCTCGTCAGGAATTTAGAGAAGGACAAGAGTTTGGGCTCTGTGTAATGACGGCAGATACTTACCATGTAGAATGAGAAGTATTGTGTTAGTCCCAGGAGCAGGGGCTTCCCATTCAATGATCCCTGCAGAAAATGTATATCATCCTTCCAGTGTGGGTACTGTGTGTTTTCTCTTAAACAGAAGAAGAAACCAAGGCCAAACAAATTAATTAACTCACTCAAGATCCTACTCACAGGCAGTAGTAAACTCCCACCTCACTGATACAGAGCTGGGCCTGTTAAGATCATGATAAAACAGCTAAACACAAAATGAGTATTTATTGAACTCTTCTGGGCCAGTCATTGCTTCTAGTATTTTTCTTATATTATCTCACTTAATCCTCACATAAACCCTATGACTCACAGATGATTAAGAGCCTTGTCTGGGACAATAGTAAGAGCAAGAAAGATTTGGATGGAGATGGAAGAAAAGGAGTAATTTTGATAAGCATTTGGGATGAGATGTGACCATTTAGATGCACAAGTCTCCCTGAATCTGCAGAAGCAATGTGCAGCTGCTGAGTTAGGCTGGCAGGAGGCTGGACTGTAGGCAGATTGTCACTTCTGAACCAAAGGCACAGCAGTGTGAAACCTAAGTTTTATGAAGAGGAGCCTAGAAATAGCAGTCTGCATGCAGAACAAGAGAGAAGGGGGTTGAAGAAGCCTTAGAAAGTCGAAGCACTACACGGTCCAACAAGGAACACAGAGGTGGATTGAGAGAGAGGCGAAGTTTGAGGCCTGTGGCAATGAGGAAACACAGGGCTGTGCTATAAGCTTTCTGGGAACCTTGATCTTAAATTCTTAAGAGAGAATATAGGAGTCGATCCATATTCTTTAAGTCAGGGTATTTCTCAAGATCACAAAAGAAGTGTTCCATCTTAGAATCTACATTTGAATAATCATCTGGCTGTGGAAACTCATGTCCATCAGGGACAGTGCTGGAGCTAGCCCTCTCATAAAATGTGTGAAATGCAAATGTAAAAACCCTGACTTGAATTCTGTAAATAAGAAAATGTGATAATTGATTAATATGTCACCAGATGAATCTATCATCAGATTTTGAAGACAAATCTAGAGAGTATGTTATATATTTTAAGATATTTTTCTGGATCGTCTCAAGAAGAATTTTAGCAAATTGATCAGTGATACTTCATCAACACAGAATTTGAGAATAATAGTATGCCAGCAAACCTAGGAACAAATCATGTTTCCACTATTTACTGACTGTATGACATTGAATACATATTTTAATTTCCCTAAACCTCAGTTTTCTATTTTGTGGAACAGGATAATAATGTCTATTTCAGACAGATGTCAGTAGATTAAAGTAGATTAAAAATACTATATGTAAAACCTAGAAAATGAAAGCTTTCCATTATCACAGATCTTGATCATCACTGGCATTTATGTTCCCTTTAGAGACATTGTTTCCTGTGAATTTGATCCAAGCAAACTGGATACCTCAATGAAAATATAAGGTCCCAGTAATGTGGAACCTTTTTTTTTTTTACATCTAGTATCTCTATGAGCATTGTTATTATATTAAATTTATTGGTCATTGCCTTACTGCACTTATTAAAGCTTATAGTCCAATTCACAGAAGGACATATAAATATTGTTCGCTAGTGTGAGTAATGTACTCAAGTGTAAATACTGTTGGAAGCACAGAGAAAGTTCTTTTTCTATATGGTTAGCTGAGTGGTTGTCTGATTGAGGATGTCACTGGGGAAGTAAGTTTTGAGCTAAGTAAGAACCAACTTGGAAAATAAGAGGCCTACCCTTGCCTTTCCACTAAAGGCTGAGATATACAGAGAACATGGTAGGTAGCAGGAGTGTTAAAAATGGCACATGGAGGGGGGTATGGGCCAGGGATTTAGCTCAGTGGTTTTGCCGCCTGCTGCACAAGCGCAAGGACCTGAGATCGATCCCCAGTACCAAAACAAAAACAAAAACAAAAAATGGCACATGGATACAGTCTGAGATGAAAGAGTAGTGAGTTAAAGCCAGAGGACAGAGGAGCAGGGGTGTCTTTTGCGATGTTTCATTTGCAGTATTTGCCATATAGTGTAGGTGCAGGACAGTCTTGATTTTTTAAGTGGGAAAGTCAAATAATCAGATTTGTGTTTCAGAAAAGTGATTAGAGAGGGGTAAAGGATAAATTGCAAGGAGAAAAACTTGAGGAATTTTTATGTTTTAACTGAAAGATGATGATGAACAAGACTAGGCAAAGCCATGGAAGCTAAAAGTTGGGGAAGGCTCTTGGGAACTACAAGTCATTGAATTTTGACGAAATATGGGAATGTAATAGATGGTGAATTATATGTCAATCTTGAGATGTAAAATAAGAGTGATACTTTAGAACCAAGTAGAAAATAAAAGACAGAAGGAGAATTTCTTGGTGGGGAGAATTTAAAGCTTATTTATTGATTGATTGATATTTATAAAGATTTTTCAAAGGAGAAAATTTTAATTGGAGCACAATTTTATCATTTTAGAAAACTCCATGTTTATAGAAAAAAACCTATGATATCTGGAAAAGTATAAATTGTGATTTTTATCTTATTGTATCCTTTAGAACAGAGCTTGACATGTGGCTTGCAACTACCTTAACAAAAGAAATTGTGGATTTGTAGAATGTTTTATAATTTATAGATCTTCTTCACATAAACTGTTTTGCTTGCATTTTTCAAGATTCTTATCATTCTTTTCTTTTTTAAGATTCCACAAATACAACTTGAGCACTCAAAGGTGAGAAGGATTTGGAGTGGTGACACTCTCACAGAGCATACATTCAAGGGTTAGGGCCCCTGTTATAATTATTCAAAGTAGCAATTCTTAACTTGGCTCCTGGGAGAGATGTAAGGATAAGGAGATATCTATGGTCTCAGTAAAATATATGTAAAATATTTCTAAGAAGAGAGTTTTATCAGATTTTCAAAGATTATCATAATTCTTAACTGGTTCAAACTGTAGTTTTCAAAGCTGAATCTCAGTGAAGTTAATTGACTTGCCTAAGGTCTCAAAAATTGAATAAGAATTTGAGTCTTCAACAATTGGCTTCAAGTGCTCTGCGGTGCCAATCTGCCCTCATTATTAGTTCTACTATGTCATCATTCTCCAAAGAATGGTCAAGTTTCCTGAGTTTTTCTTTTTAAATTCCTCAAGCTAATTAGTGTAAATGTCACTTCAAATCAGGATGCAGCCATTAATCATATTCTAATATGACTGGATTAACTTTAATTTCTTTTAGCTGTTAAAGCACAGAAATATCCAATCCTGCTAGCTCTGAAGTCATTTTCTGAAGGCATTGTTTCCAGATCCCTGCTGGAGGGGAACATGGTAGGGCAGGGCACCTGCCAGTGTCCAGTGACATTTCTTTAATTATTGCGAGGAGGTGGATGTGTGTCATTCCTAAGAAAACTGAGCCCTCTATCACACGTCTCAAACTGGTGCCTTCAAGTTGGTCTTCTTGATGTCCTGCAGGGGAGCTTTGAGCTCCATGGTGAAACAGCCTTGTATTTGTCATCTGACCCTCAAGTCAGGGCATTTGCAATTAATTTGCGTGTACAAAAGGAGATTGAGCATGCTGATGAGTTCTTACAGTGTGGTAAGCAAGATTGCCTGGGATGGATAAGTATGGGAACTCTATTGAATTTCAAGTCCTTTTTTCATATAGTCCTAAACTGCCGGAATACAAATTAAGTCAGTCAGCAGAGAGAATCTTAAAAGGACAAAAAGACAGCCCAAATTATAAAGGCTAAAATGAAATTTCCTAACACCCCAGAAATAAATTAGTATTTCCTCAGAAAGTCAAGTAGAGATATTCTCTGCTATGCTGTTTAGTATTTAGCTATTAACAGAAGTTAGACATAAATGTTTAGCAGGGATTAGCTTTATAGCTTATAGAACTGGGCTAGCAGAACTCTTATCACAATACACCTTTATAGACCCTCTTGCTAGAACTATCTAAAGCCAAATAGCACTTTGTTCAGGAAGAATAAAGAATCTCTAAATCACTTGGGAAATTCTCAAGAGTTTTGCTTCTCTGATTGCCAAGCATTGAAGCAATAATTTGTTGTTGAAGCAAGGCCACAAGAAGATAATTTTATATCAGCTTAATGGAGTTGTTTACTGAAACTCTAATAAACTATTGGGCTTTGTGTGTTTGTATGTGTGTGCATGCATGTCTGTGTGTGTGTTTGTATTTCCTTTGATTGAGGGTCATCTTCTGATTGGAAAGAGTCATTTTAGATAATCTGTCTGGTCACTGTGGCTTATTGACTTAAAAGCTGTAGCTTTTACTCTCAAATTCCAGTCTTTTATGCCTATTTAGAAATCTGGAAGTTTTACAATGACTGTTTCTTTATTGGGCTCACAAAGTATTTTCTGAAAGTCAAGATAAATGTCTGAATGTGCATCAGGATCTTTTTATCCATCTTGTTAGAGTTTATCAAGAACCTACTGTAAACAGGAAGTACTATACTTTGCAGTGTCCAGGAATTAGATAGGCAATTTGTGAGTTCAGTTACCAAAGCCCAGCCATTATATTCTGATTGGGAAGATTATAGGTAAACAAGTGTTCAGCATACAAAATAGAAAGAAACTATTCACAAATTGTGGAGGTAGAACAGCTCACTGTGACAAAAGATGCAAAGAATCTTAAAGGATGGAATCTTAGATGAATAGCACCATGACCATTGGCTGAATGACCTTGGGTTGTGCCAGTCACATGTACTTATTATCCCTGCTGTGCTTTGAATACCACACAGTCATGGTATTCTGTACTTTATCTGTGTTCATTCAGAGAATCAGCATTATTTCATGTGAAGAGAAATTTTAGCAATTAATGTTATCAGCCAAAGAAGAAAGGCATTACCTGTTCCAAACTAGCTCAGTATTTATGGTGTTGCTTTATTATTGGTATAATTCTCCAAATGATTTCTTTATAAAAGTTCCTGTGTTTTGGTGGAAATCTATATTACTAATGGGCCTTGCCTTTTGAAAAAGAGATTCATAAAACTAGAATTGCATTTTTAACTATGGAAGCTATCAATCACTTTCATCATTAAGCAACTGAAATTTACTAATCCAAATTGAGACATGCGGTAGCCATAAAAACCACACTGAGTTTAAATGACTTGATACCAAAAAATAAAATTTCATTTCTACCTTTATATGGAATACAGATTGAATAAAAAATAAATATTACTAAAGTTGTTTTCTCACCTGTTTTTGACCAAGACTGCCAGAACATTTAAAATTACATGTGTGGCTCTCATTATATTGCTGTTGGACTGGGCTTCATGGACAGTGCCTATTGGCATAAAAAGTATGTATAAAGGCATGTGCTGAGTCCAAGTAATAACATGGACTGCAGATGTATAGAACAAGCACTAGATTGTAATCTAGAGGCTGGCCAGTGCTGGCCTTAATTCTGTGGGTCATTATTCTCTTTATCTGCATAGGCAGTGGTTCTTCCACCTGAGCAAGGAAGAAGGGTTCCTAAGTAGGTGCTGTCTGAGCTTCATCTCACTTTGACTAGTGATTCAGCTGTCTGCAGGATGGACCTCAGGTTGAATGTTATTTGCAATCCTCCTAGTATCTCTCTGAATCCTATCAGACAAAACAATCATCCCATTGCAATTCTTAATTTATTTAAGAGAGATTAAATTTGTAATTACTGTAATTTGGCACTTCCTTAGGCAGCCTGAGGCTGGAGCTCAGTATCTTGCAGTCTGCTCAGTGCTAAGTGAACCAGCTGAACATGGTGTGATTTATAAAGATCTGACAAGATATTTTGCAAGGAAATTTCTACTATTCTTTGAAAAACTCCAGAGATGTCTGAAAATAAATCAGTTTTAGTCCAAGCAGTTATTATGATGTCATTTCAAATGATTAATAAGAAATTGTTTCTTCTTTTGAAAAAAATTAATATTGGAAAAGCTACTTCTAATGTAACCTATAGGTTAGCTTTCAAAAGTTAAATTGAACTTTTGATATTAGAAGTAATAATAATTGTTTATTATCAAAGGTATAAAATGAATACTGCTTCATAACAAAATATGAAAATTGCCCTAGTCTCATCTGATTTTCTGCCATGAACATATATTTCAGTGTAATATTGATTATAGGTCAGTTGTTGCATTTTAAAAAGAAACTTTAAACCAATGTCATTCTTTGAGACTTACGGTTAATTTAGAATATTTTAATCATTTGTGTGTGTGTGTGTGTGTGTGTGTGTGTAGCCATGCGCTCTGATGACTCATTTTTTGTTATTTCTTCTTGGAGAATTGCTAGTTAAAAGACTTGAGTGTTTTCAGAGTTTTCATATTTTATGTCTTCTTTCCATAAATTTTGTATTTTGAATTTGTGTTTTCTTTAGCAGGTATAAGTTTGCTTGTTCTCTGAAACTTTACCAATACTAAATTTAGGATTTAAAACCTTGTTTTGCTTAAAGTTTGTATTTTATTTTTGTTGAAATTTATATTCCTTAGATTATTAACAAAATCAGAAATTGTTTAATGAATGAATTGGCAAATTCCATGTTTTATTGAGGCTAGCTTATTTTTAGGGGTTTTCTTACTTGGGAGTAGTTTTCCTTTTTTTTGTTTTGAGTAGTTTTCCTTTTTGGTAGGTTATACAACAGGTGATCAAAAATGCATTGCATGTTTAAATTAGAAAGAAGCTTACTATAGTAAGAGACACATTGTTGAGAACGGTGGAATGTGTGTCCAAACTAAGGGAGAGTATTTTAAACATTTTGAGGGTATTAATGGCAGTGTGTAATAGTATTTTAATTTTAACATTCACTGTATTTTTGAACACCTCTCATTGATCAACCGTTTGCAGCAATTTCTGTCAAATAGAAACATTACAGTGTGCCCTCATCCACCTTACTCACCTGATCTGGCACTGCTGGATATCTGGCTCTTTCCCAAAGTCAAAATGGCCGTGAATGGTAAACATTTTAAATGCATTCAGGACATCAGGATAGCCATAGTAGTACAACTGAAGACACTTAAAAAAGAGGAATTCCAGGCCTGCTTCGGAAAGTGGCAAAGAATGATGCGATAAGTGTGTTTAAAGTGAGGAGGAATATTTTGAGGTGGAGCAGTGACAATGTGTCATTTATTGTATTAAATTCTTAAAAATTTGAAAAATTTTAATGTATTCTTTGATCATACTTCCTATAGAGTCTCCTGGAACTTTGCGGTCCTTTGAGGTCAAATCCTATTCAAGCATTGACAGCCCTTCCTACCCATCCATCCTTTGGTCATTGGTACAAACAAACAAATGCCACAGGGAGTAATTTTCTGCATATGAGCACTGGGGGTGATCAAGTCCTTACAGAAGGATCCCCATTTACTTCTTCTCCTGGGGTCTTTACAGGAGCATTTGTTTGCATTTCTTTTTTTTTTTCTGAAAAGATCTCCTAGCAATATTAGCTATATTAAGATCCCTGCTGTAAAGAAGGATTGTCAGTCATCAGGGCTTCCGCCACTTACTTAATTGAACCGCATTGGTAGAGCCCCTTACAAAAATCACCTTCATTGAAATGTCATTACAAGGCCCTTCAGAGAAAAACCCATGTGGAACATTGAAATCCATTTGCAGTGAAAATATTGCTATGGCCAGTTTTTTTTTTTTTTTTT